>OZ022578.1:18571634-18576634 GCA_963669155.1 Arbacia lixula | reverse complement strand
GGAAAGAAGTAAAAGTAAGAGCAAATTCGAGACGAATCCGTTAACAATACACAAAATGCGGGGAAAGTATTTAAACAAATCTTACGAATAATCGTAATGACAAAAACCCTCGTGACGACTGTAGTAAAGTTTTGCAGTCGGAAAATGGGGTAAAAATCCGATTAAAGACCAACGCGGAGAGATTAGGCTGTTCTCTCTGCCTCTTCTTTATATCAGTGGTGGATATGACATCATCATCTCCCAGGGCATTTCGTTTCTCACCGTTTTAATACAACCGAGATTTCAAGATACCTTCCATTTCATATATCCTACTGAGCCTTCTGTTTACTGCATTAATGCGTGTTCAATAGTTAGTATAGTGCACACACATACACACACACTCACACACACATGTTTTGGTCATCCTTATAAAAAGTATATTTTCATAGATATAAACTGTGAAAATGACGCTGATTATAACAAAATTCCTTTGAGAGAAATATCGTAAATTAAGTGGGCAAATGTGATGTCATAGTTATCGATATTCACCTCTCTCCCTTTCTTTCTCGCTCTCTCTCTCTCTCTCTCTCTCTCTCTCTCTCTCTCTCTATATATATATATATATATATGTATCACTATCCCCCTCGGTATATATATATATATACATGTATAAATAAAAGTAGATATAATTATATACATATGTTTTATATGTGTACATATGTATTTGCTTATCATGCATAAATCTGAATGGGTGTAATTTTCTACTCACTCGGCTTCGTCGTCTGGGCGCGGCGTATCCAGCGTCAAAAACACACAGTTGGCAAGGATGGTCAGAATTACAAAAATGTCGAAAAATGTGCGGCGTGGTTAAGGAAAAACACAACTAGAACACAGCACACGCTACTACATTATTGCCAGAAAATTACACATTTACATCTTTAACGCTCTGTATATTACTTTGTGGGAAAATGCATGGAATATTACCGTTCGTCCTATGGACTCGTTAAAGCGAGCTTTAAATATAACTGTAAACAGGGTAAATACAATAGTAAACTGTATCATATAGTTTTATATCATTTATGCACTTAGAAACATTGTTAAGCGCTATATAATGTTATAATGTTATACATTAGTATTATCATTATCATAGTCCTTTACGCGATATCCCTCTTTTTCACTAGTTCATACATACATACGTGTTGATACAAAGAGCATACATTAACCTAAGAGTACGTAATATATAATACTTGGTGGGTAAAACATATGTCGGTATGGTAGGCATAAAAATGTAGGACAAACTGGTAGAATCAAAAGGATATTGGTTGGTGTAGATATTAATCATCAATCTCCTGAAAGGATTGAGTGGAGATAGCAGGAATAGGCATTTGTTGGTGGTAAATCTGAAAATTTGCGAACTCTTGAACTTTCGGCTGACAACCACGAACGACTGTAGGAGAAATAAAAATGGAGAATATACAGGTTAATATGTCATTTCATGTGCGGCCGTATGTAAGTAATTGCGAGAACGGAGCTGCAAAGGTATCAATAGTAGTAGCAGCAGATTACAGGTAGACGAATTCGATTTAGAAGAAGAAGTAGTAATGGTAATAGTATTATAAGTAGGAATATTGATGGTGGTGGTAGTAGTATGAATAGTAGGAGTAGTAGGAGTAGAAGAAGTATATTATTATTATTATTATTATTATTATTATTATTAATATTAGTAGTAGTAGTAGTAGTAGTAGTAGTAGTAGTAGTAGTAGTAGTAGAAGTAGTAGTAGTAATAGTAGTAGCAGTAATAGTAGTAGTAGTAGTAGTAGTAGTAGTAGTAGCAGTAGTAGTAGTATAGTAGTAGTAGTAGTAGTAGTAGTAGTAGTAGTAGTAGTAGTAGTAGTAGTAGTAGAAGTAGTATAGCAGGAGTAGTAGTAGTATAGCAGTAGTAGTAGTAATAGCAGTAGTAGTAGTAGTAGTAGTAGTAGTAGTAGTAGTAGTAGTAGTAGTAGTAGGAGTATAGTAGGAGTAGGAGTAGTAGTAGTAGTAGTAGTAGTAGTAGTAGTAGTAGTAGTAGTGGTAGTAGTAGTAGTAGTAGTAGTAGTAGTAGTAGTAGTAGTAGTAGTAGTAGTAGTAGTAGTATAGTAGTAGTAGTAATAATAGTAATATAGTGCAAACTGTTTTAGCGATCACCTGTATCGTACGAACACCTGCCTGTGAAAATGTTGTTTCCCTCTAACAAAGTTCTCAGTGAAACCATGTATAAAGTAAGCTGTAAGACTACATGCTCATAAAAGCAAATTTTCTTATCTCCTATGACTGTGCGTTTTATATACATGTTTATACATGGAAAGAAGTTTTCTTTTTTTCTGTTCTTCATAACATTTCGTGACACAGGAAGGAGGTCAATTGGAAGAAGAAGAGGAGGAATAAGAAGATGAAGAAGAAGAAGAAGAAGAAGAAGAAGAAGAAGAAGAAGAAGAAGAAGAAGAAGAAGAAGAAGAAGAAGAAGAAGAAGAAGAAGAAAAGAAAAAAAGAAAAAGAAGGAGAAGAAGAAGAAAACAAAAAGGAGACAAAGAAGAGGAACAAATAGATAACATCGATAAAAAGAAGAAGAGGGGACTAGAAGAAGAAAGCAAAAATGACGCAGACACCAATTGATCAGATGGTCTCAGTCTACCCGTTGTCTTCAATGACTTGATCAGCACTGCTTCGACTGAACATTATAAGTGCATGACTACTGGGATCCAATGGAATTAAGATGACACTCCACTTTAAATACATCTCAGATTCCTTGCTGAGATCTTGCGCTCATTATGACCTGCTCACGAGGTAGCTCTTGGCATGGTCGTGACATCATGTCCCATTATACCGTCAGTGTCACCTTTTCCATTTGCCAATTTGTAGTTGATCTCCAAATGTGTGCCTCAAATATTGACAAAGGGTATCATGCTTGTAACGACACTTCGCTCTTCGTGGAAGCGCAAATAAAGAATCGAGTGAAAGTCAGAGACCAGTGACGTACGGAGAAAGTTACAGAACAAAACTTCGTAGGCTCCCCCCTATCGTTGTTTTTTTTTTTTAATTTCTCATCGTCATGTAACATTCTTATAAAGTAAAACACTCATTAAAGATTTATGATGTCAAAGATAATAATGCATTAAGGAATTGAATATCGACCATTATTATTTTGAACATTGAAATATGTATGTACTTTGGAAAAAGCACTTGTGTTTCTTTGAAAAGATGTAGAAATATATAATGTTCGTTATGTGTGCAAATTGTCCGCAAGCCTTTCAAATGATACGCCTATAACGTAACCCCCAAAGCTTGTCTGAGGTTTGTCTAACAAGAAGTAATAAATTCAGAGTGCATCCCACCGATTGAAACTTAATCACCAGATATCACTGGGTGAACGCGTTACTACGCAGTAATGGGGGAAGTTGTGAAAACATTGCGAAAATGGCGTGTTGTTTCCCATGTGTGTTGAATGGTTAAAACTCTGTCAGAACATTTCAATTTCATTTCGACTGTGTAAAACACACGGATGACGTACACCAATATATATTTCATGTTCAAATCATTTATACCCGTTATGAGTGATGCAGTGAATAGTTACGTCATTTTAGCTAGCCTGTTGGTGTCACAACCGCACACCTTCTCGATACCACCCCTTCTGCCCCCTTCCTTCCCCACAACAACACCTCTAGATTCGAATCGATACCATGAATATTTGATGAGCCATTGCAAGGCCGAGAGCTAGCTGCATTGACTAGCAGCCCGCGCTATGACAACCTCATATAGAACCCTTCTTTACATTTCCATCGAACATAGCCACCGCAATAACCCTCCCCTCTTCCCCATCCCAAGTTTAGATAACATTTCCCCCACCACAATCGACTTAATAGATGAATCATGCGGTATACACCGCGTCATAAATGTTCATTCGATTTCAACATTTTGGTGTAAAAAATTGAAAACGCGCCGTCTTCGTGCAAACTCGAGATGTCTCGGAATCCCAGGGCGGGTTTAATCGACTGGAGCTGTTCGCTCTAAAAGAATGAAGAAGGGAGTCCAGTTTCTGCTTTTGTTCTTAGCGTTTTGCTGACGTCACGAGAGAAATGGAATCAATATTGCTAAAAAGAACCCATGGTATAGCTGGCTCGTTGTGTCCTTTGTTTGTTTGGACCGCTGCCTGGGACCCAAACCCCCACTAGGACGGGGCGGACTAATTTGGGGGAATGGGTCGAGTTGTGGGTGTCCGCCATGTTGGATTGTATGTGTGTATTTTTTGTGTGCGGGCGCGTGTGTGTGTGTGTTGATGTATGTACGGGTTTGAGTGTGTTTATTTATTTGTGTTTGTGTTTGAGTGGGTGTTTAAGGGAGTTAGTATCTAATTGATGGGAACTACTAATTAAAATATGGTTTCATATTGTAAAAAAAAAATATTTTTTTCTCGACTTTTCGGACAGTTTGATCTGCCAGTAAATGAAGACTAAGGAATTAATTTTTGCAGTTTTTTTTGTTCCGGAGTATATCATAGACAATTCACAGACCACCAGATCATTATCATCCCCTTCCATCTAATGATTTTACATGAATAATACATCGCATAAAGTTCCAGTGTAGTATTGATATATAGTAAGATTCTCGGGAAAACATTGAAACCAATTGAAATATACAGTATGTACAGTGTGTATTAAAAAATATATTCCATTAATTGAGAACAGCAATAATGTTATGATCATGAGTTGAATTGATAATTTCCTTTGCTTTACTTTGTGCAGCGATTTAAGATATTCATACATGAATGTATTAAGCTCGTTTCATTACCCAATGGAGAGAACTCATAATCATTTGAATAAGTCCCCCCCCCCCCTTCCAGCGCACATTTTGCCAATCTCTTTAAAATAGTGAACCACGTTGCGTAAAGTACCGTACCGTAATGAACTGAACATGGACTCTATACTGCTTGCCGGTTAATACACATTATCCAAGCATCTCTTATAACTATTGCATGTTAATTACTA
>OZ022578.1:18209134-18566634 GCA_963669155.1 Arbacia lixula | reverse complement strand
TGATCAGTTTTCACTTCAGTTTCTACTTCAGTCTCCTACGATCATAACTGGAGTTGGCTTTTTTGCGCAGTTATTGACTTCAGTCAGTTTTTAGAATACAAGTTATCATAGCTAAGGCAGTCTTCTTTCAGAAATACCATTCCTGGATTGAACCACGAGGGGTATCGAGGACATGTAGTATCATTCGCTCGGTTGGTTTAGCCTATGAATCTGTTTTACATTTATTTCAACCCTCTCAGCAGCAAGCCATGAAATGCCCATTGACGTATGATATTTTAGGCACCTGTGGTACTAAGAAGGCTGAGTAAATGACTCAACAACTTTCTTACCATGTCATCCTGTCTGGCCGGGTCAAACTCTTCCAGAGGGGTGGTCAGGAGTTTCTTGGGGAAGGGGCCGAGCTTGAAGGGGACCACGTTGCCCCCGGCCAAGTCGGGATCATACTCCTGTGACGAGCCCTCCTCTTCCTCCTCCTCTTCCTCCTCCTCTAACTCCTGGTGCTTCTGCGATTTAAGAAGTTTTTCCCTCTCCTTTCTAGCGACGTATCTCTCCCTCCCTTCCGCTATCGACTCCGCGGTAAGCCGACGGTAGTTACTGTTGTTAATGTCCTCGGTAGTAATGGCCGCTGCAACATCCATGATGGACGCCGGCAAAAGTCACTTTCTACCAAATAAAGTCACCACTAGTTCGTTTTGCTGTGTTTCAACGATGATGATGATAATAATCCAATCCTTTTAGCTTTCTTCCATACGATGAGATACTTTTCTTGGGTAGCCATTTTGGCCTACCATCTCGACGTCATATCTACAGAGCATCGGGTGACGATGTGTGCCTCATCGAAATGTGTCATGAAGAAGTAGATAATGTGATTATTCCAAAAAGAAGAATATTCCAGATGTGGAGTGTTGGGATGGCGCCGGGATATTTTCCAAAAACGACGGAAGCGTTTCAGTAAGAAATGAAGAAGCTTCGCTGTGATGGTGCCCCTTGCCCCGGCAACCAGGCCTATCTATGGTAGACCTGTGTGAGGGATGAAAGAAAGATGTTATTGATTTGAACGGGGGCCATCTTGAAGTTTCCGCCATCGTAAATGAGGGGGGCAAAAACCAAACACACGCACATAAGACATCAAATGTATCTTAAATAACTTACCAAGAACTGTGGGAAACCGACTGACGGGAAAATGATGATGTAGGTGGTAGAACACTACATTCCTTTAGATGTAATGCGTATAATTTCTGCAGATTTCAGTGGGAAAATGGTTCTCCTTTGGCCGCTAAGGGTCGTCACTCCTCGCCTAGCTTAACCGCACTGTATATGGCGAAGAAAAAGATGCGCTTGAGTCAACAGAGAGGTTCCTTGAGTAATCTCCCTTACCCCCTTTTGTTGGCCTGGCGGAAGATAATAGATGAGTCTTTCTTCGGAGGGGTGCGCATTGAGGCCTGATAGTTGACGTGGGTTGCCATGGCGTACCCCCATTGTGCGGTACCACCACCTGATACACGTAGCACCCTTGGGGTGGCGCTCTCCACTCTCTCTCTCTCTCTCTCTCTGTCTTTTTCTCTACGTCCTTCCTTTCTTCGGCTTCGCTATACGTAATGCAGCATTCTGCTTCTTCTCCCCCTCCTTTCCACCCCTTCACTTGGTCGGTGTGGGGGAAATCCGGAGTACTATAGGGTGTCTCAAGAACGTTCGCGATGGTTTTGTTTTTAGTATTGCCATGAATAAGGTCGTATTATCGAGCTCGTTTTATCTGTAATGTCACCTTGTATATGAAAAGTAATAGATTGTAAAAAAACACTCACCTGTATAATATACATATATAATATTTTGATAATGCTTTTATGTGTATAACAATGCATATGCGTGTATTTGAGTTTTAAAAGCAAATTGTATATTTAAAATCGATTTTGATTTTAACAAACTGATTATCACAAGTAGTATTTGGGGTGAGGATCCACTCTCTTTCGCTCTCTCCTGGTGACATGAGCATTAAAATGATCCCGCAACAAAAGCGGAATACAAATACAATCTCAGACTAGCAACAGCAATAAAATGAAAATAAGGTACTGGAGATTTAATATATTGAGAGCATAACCCATATCGAAAAATTGACTGCGCGCTCTCTCCCTCCTGACAAAGCAACAAAAACTATTTGAGGTTATCATTTAGTTTGTCATGGCAACAATGAAGTAATGTGGTAAATACAAAAAGCAGCGAAATAATAGTTTCTTAAAATCAACCCTAGCCATTTTTAATTTATAGGGATTCTATTTGGTTTTACAGTGATACTTAGCTTCCCTTTTGTTTCTGTCCAAATCGTATCCTTATTGATGTTGTAACTGCTATCATACAGTACAATTACCAAAACACGTTTAACCATCTGTATTTATACTCACTCTACCTAATGTAATGAACTTATGGGAAAACGCAAGTAAAAACTATTTTCATTTGTCGCAAACTGCCAGATTTCACCATTTCTGTACGAAACTGTTGGAATTACATTCGTTCAAACAGATGATAGATTCGCCGATGGCGTAGCAACAGTTATTTCATAAAAATACAGAGAAAGGGTGCATTGTAAATACTCTATTCCCATGAACGTTCAGGATCGTGAGATCGCGAGATCTTGAAATCCTATAATTATTTGTGTGTCAGAAAAGCTAATACTCTGTGATATATGACTTGTACAAAAGATGCACCACATGGAGTTAAGGACTTAACACTTTCTGTACCAAGCCAGGCAAACCACTTTGACTCGATCACTGTACATTTCACGGATCTATGGTACTGAGTGGATAAAGTAGGATATTGGAGCTTAGTCTTTATGGGCAAATGTCTTTTCTTGAGACAACCTGTACGCCAAGAGTGGCCCGACCCGGCCCGTACCTAGGCTGGTTAAATCCCACAACGAGGGCTGAATCCCAGCTATTCGTATGCTAATTCCTAATCCACATAACGGGCCTTACAATAATCGAAGAGAGTGTTCGCAAAACAGAATCCCCTCAATACACGCTATATACACTCCCAGCCCGGCGGACAGTCCGCCAGAGCCTATTTACTTTGTATATAACAGTACGAAACCTCGGAAGGGGCGATGCGGGGGACAATTTCGATAGATTAGACCAATAGAAAAGGGTTGGAGTCTTTATCGTGCTTTCTTACTTAAGATTTCGAAGGTACACAGGACTTTGTCATATGTGGTTGTATTAGCATTGTCTGGCGGGACCCCGCTCTTCAAAAATGGTTTATAAGGCGAGAGCTGAGAGTAAATACCAAGATGTGTTACACGACGGAATAAGGTTCATCCAAATAAACGGCCACTTTAATTTTTAAATGTCTGCTTCTCTCTGTTCAGATGAAGAAAATGATTATGATTCAATGAAAATTAACTGAATATCTCAATAATCCGCTATGAAGCATAATTTCCATGTTGATAACAGTTCCTGATCTTAATGGGATAGTCTCTGAAGTAAAGTAAGATTTCAATAAAAGCAGGAACATATTAAAAGAAACATATTAGTGAAAGTTTCAGAAAAATCCGTCGAAGGATAGAAATGTTATGATCTCTTAAAATGTGGTCCTGTGACGTCACGTGCGACGTGCTCTCCTATATATTGTGTGCTGTATGATTCAATAAATTGCTCTTTTTCTGTTTTGTAAAGGAAAGGATTTTTTTCATAGAGGTGTGTATGTAAAAACGTGTTTTTAGTGATGTATCAAATCCGCAGGTTAATTTATGCATATCCGTATGAGAAAATCGAAATTTTCAAACAAGATTGTACACAACATAATGGGAAAGCATCTCGCACGTGGCGTCACCAAATCAAAACTTTAAACAATCGTAACTTTCTTATCCTTTGACGGATTTTCATCAAACCTTAACTAATATTTCAAAATTCTCACATAATAAATTTTTACTTTCACACGCATAGAGACTATTTGAATGGTATTATGCGTCTCTAAGAATTAAATACTATTATGATTAATATGATTCTTTCATGTTTCAGTTTTATTAAATCAATTTAATTTCAGGATGAAATATCCCTTTAATACGGGGCGGTTACAATAATAACTATCGTCTTGAAAGCGTAATACAATTTGCACCTATGTTACTGGCAGAACTGGCACTTCGTGATACGAAATGTACTAGGCACATATATGACTTGTTAGTAATTTGTTTAAAAACGATCTTATTCCGTAGCCATACTTCATCTTTCATAACATCACAGTAGGAATACATGATCGGGTAACGTATTTTTAGTTATATTATTTCATCTTGGTTTCGAACTCGAAAGGTTTATTTTTCATAGCGTTAAAAACTAATGGTAAGATGCTCAAATATAAATCATGAATAATGCGTTCTCACCGTATGCCTAAATATCACTTTAAGATAAAATTGATAAGGAAAACAAATATTTATCGTTCGGTCACTTTCTCTTGTTGTTGTTGTTGTTGTTGTTGGTGGTGGTGGTGGTGGTGGTGGTGGTGTTGTTGTTGTAATGTACACTAAGTAACTGCGCAACATTACAACACAGACGTACCATGGGGGAGAGCGAGTTTGATTGCAATGCATCATCTATTGTGGCTTCTTCGATATTAATTTCAGCCACTTTAAATTGCCCATGGAATTTATGGATGATAACGCTAAAGTGTCGCACTGTCTACTCCCATGGGAGGCATATTACTAAAGTGAATTTTGAAACTGGAGCAGCTTTCAAGCTTTCACGTCGGCTAATAAAAGGAGGAAATGCTTGGAGCAAAAAAGAGAACACAGATATGGTGAAATAATATAATTACTGAAATTGACAAAGTGAGTTGTGAGGTCGATCGCCACATCAGTGAGAATTCAGTGCCAGCATGACCACTAAGCAAATTCGGTGGAAGGAATTTCTGTACAAATATTTCCAATCATGATAATTCGACTTTTGTTTTCTATTATTTGTTTTATAATTGCATGTACAGTGTATTCTCTTTTTTTCTATATTGTATGTAAATACCATTCCATTTGATATAAATTGACTTAGTTACTGAAGTAAATGTGAGTAAATGAAATTAGACATTTTATAGAAATTGACTTATTATCAAAGTAAATGTAAGTAGATCAAATTAGATACCGTTTCATAGTTCTAGGATGGACATTGATTCGTCTTGCAAGGGAAAAGACTGAAATCATGAAATCCGCAATATGCGGGAAAATATTTCTCTTTGTGTCGTGTTTCTAGATCACGTTTATCACGTTTATGAGCCGAGTTTGTAGGCGTTATGCATCATTAGCACGGCCGAGTGGCAATAATTTTGATGCAAATGGAAGATCAATGCTGCAGGAAACGCTTTGCAGATCGTGGAAATGCAGCGTGTTTCATTACCGCGGAGGTGGAATATAAATTCAGGAAACGAATGCAAAGGAAATTTCATGTAACGTAATAAATAATTTAACACAACCTCTTTCCCTCTTCTTCCCTCGTTCTCTCTCTCTCTCTCTCTCTCTCTAACTCTCTCTCTCTCTCTCTCTCTCTCTCTCTCTCTCTCTCTCCCGACCCCCTCGCTCTCCCCCCTCTCTCTCTCTCTCTCTTTCTCTATCTATCTCTCTCTCTCCCTTTCTCTCTCTCTCCTTCTCTATATTTATTCTTCTTCATCCGCTCTTACACCATGCTCACTATCCTGTTGGCATGGCAACGCATGAGGTGCGATTTGGCACGCTGCCTTAACACATCACTCTCATTACCCCGATGATGTGAATCCGTCTCCCAAATGTTTGGATGATTGGACAAGATGTAAAGAGCTACGCAGTTGCTATAGTTGTGTATATGATAATTAGGTCATCGGATCATTAGATGGATGAATAGATGTGTAGAAATATAGATAGAAGGATGGATAGATATTTGCATCTTGATCGATAGATAGGTCGATATATATATTGATATACAAATAACAGTAGGGGGAGGTATAGATAGGTATATGGAAACTATGTAAAGAATTATAAGTGAAGAGAGATACACGTCCTGCCTTTTCATATATACCTCTCAACTTACTATACCCCAATTCTTAGCTCTTTTCCGTCCCTATTTTGCTCACTGTCTCTCTTTCTCACCTATTCCCATCCCTCTACTCCTCCCCTATGTACATGTATAATCCGCTCTCTTTCTCTCTCTCTCTCTCTCTCTCTCTCTCTCTCTCTCTCTCTCTCTCTCACCCTACCTTCATATCACTCTTTCGCTCACACACCCTCGCTTTCTCACCTACTCCCCCTCCATCCACCCCCTCTCTCTCTCTCTCTCTCTCTCTCTCTCTCTCTCTCTCTCTCTCTCTCTCTCTTTCCCTTTCTTTTCTTTTCTTTTTTCTCTCTCTCTTTCTCCTTATCTTCCACCCATACTTACTCTCCAACTATTTCTCTCCACCTCTCATTCAAATACTCCTTTGCCAACCACCCCCGTACCCCGCCCCTCTCCTTTCCAGGCCACCATCTCTCCTTCTACTCCGTCGTTATCTCCTCCTCTACACGGCCCATATAGACTGCGCTGGTGCAAATGTGTTGAAGAATGCCACCGTCTTCACCTGCCTCCACAAAAGTGCCCGCTTCCGGTATTGACGTTCGCCATCTCATAATTGCGCGTCATACAATAAATTCATTAAGGGTAGCTTTCTTTGCCCAGGCCTCATATTGCGCTGATGCATGTACACACTCAAGACGTAATGAGTGTACAATGTTACAAAACCATTGCGGCTAGCTGAAACACGACATATCATAAAGTACGTGTATTGGCATCAATTACACGGGTAAATATAGATCTGTGTTGCTGTCTACCCTGCATGGACAACTGGCACTCCGTTCTTCAACAATCGTCAATTTCAAATGCAAAGCTCCATGAAATTGGTACCTATGTTTAGAAGACGTTAACAACCCTTCTCCTTTATGTATGAAAATTATAATCATTATTTTTGCCAAAAATATTCTGCAATAAAAAGAGATATAAATATATTTTCTCTCGATGGATTAAACATTGCGTTTATATATTTTTTTTACATCTCTGCATTTGAGACGACTATCTTTAATAGCATGGCAACAATCGTAAACATGGTACCGGTGCCCAGAGCTCGAATAAATCATACTATGTAATTGTGTTTAAAGGGTTACTAAATTAGAGAAATAAGTTCCCACTAATCTATGTAAAATTATCCACTAAAATCGAATTTCACATTCATTTGCCGCAATAAAGTCTCATTTTGACGAAAATTTGAAAAAACGCACGCCTCCAGTGACGTATGAGAAGTCAAAATTCCATAGATTGTACGGAAGTGAACAATAGACCATTTTCGTAATGTATTCACAACTTTCCCCCTAACTGCGTAGTAACGCGTTATTGCATTCACCTGTATCTTGTTATTCAGATTCAATGGATGGAATGCTCTTTGAATCTATTAGTTGTTGCTACTCAGACAAACCTCGGACAAGCTTTGGGGTTCTCATTGGTAACGTATTGTTTGAATTTCGTGAATAAAACATTTTATTTACGCCGTTTGCATTTATGGCATTTTGACTTCTCATACGTCACTGGAGGCGTGCGTTTTTAGTAACCCTTTAAACATAATTACGTAGTATGATTGATTCTGAACATAACTGTGCAAACTGGGCAGCATGTTTTGCAGACTATTGTTGTTTTAGTTATATACATTCTTATATGTGTGTGTGTGTGTGTGTGTGTGTGTGTGTGTGTGTGTGTGTGCTGATGCGGTCCTTCCTTATTTCGGCATACAAGTAGCAACCCGATTGGCCAGCTGATGTAGGTTCTTGTCGAGTCTCGGCCAGCAACGAACATCTTTAGGATATTCGTCTTGAAAAACAAAAGACTCCGGTTTAGCGCCCTCATCGGGGAAACACTTAACACGCGACGTGGTGGTGTTTACGCAAGTTACTCTAACTTCTATCAATAATCGAATAATTTGGGAAATTTGTATAAAAAAATGATATATAAAATGAAAATGAATGAAGTCACATTTTTCCAGTCATTTATTCCATGGCACACTGATTGACGATAACTTTTCTTAAAAAAAGAGAATATGTACAAAGTTGTCATACACACATCATAAAAAGGACGACTAATAGTCAAACCATTAAAGATTCAACAACATTTATTTTCCATAATACAACAAGAACAATGCTTAAATTCAGGAACAATAAACGTTAAGGACAAACAAAACATAATAAACACAATTATGGACCTACGTATTCACACCTATAAATGTATTTATATATACTACATACTATGTTTGTAGACCTACGTATTTATCTTTCGTTTTCCGTGTTTCTCTTCATTGTCCATGAAAAGTGGCACAATGTTCATAATGCTATAACATAGTACATAAGTACAAAAAGGGCCGGAAAATAATTTTGCTTTGATTCGTAAAAAGCACACACGCTTACCGACAACACGCACACAAATACGCAAACCTTGCATTGTGACATGCGTTATAATTATGTAGATGGAAAAGCTCATACACACGCATACACAAGCGCATGAACACATCTTTAAGTCACTAATGCAGCTGTACATTGACTGAAATGAACTTGTTTATCTTAAAATTATTTTATATCGTGTACTATACTCATGCCACATTAGATTCTGCACCAAAAGATACTATTTCTTCCTCTTTGTGCGTAACAGAAAATTGATTCAGAACACAACAATGGCCCCTATGCAGCACACATGCCAACCCCCAACTTCTTCTCTGCCAGAAGCATCAAACATTATGGTGGCAGTTGCTAGCGGATTGACAGGTTCTATACACAAAGGTCATTCTTGTGGGTCATTCTTGTGTTTTGATCCACACATTTTAAGGTCCAAATTTGTTCAAAAATGAAAATCTCGTTAAATAATTTCAGGATTGTTATAAGAATGATAACTCATGAAATGTCACGAAACCTGCTTCGAAAGAAATTGACATCCTTTTACTTCATTTTTTATCATTGTTCAAAAGTTTCAACAATTTCTATTCACACTTAGTAGAAAAGGCCACATTCACACAAATACAAACACACACACGTACAGTTTCTGTCCACACACCTAGTTTAGTCGGACTCTTGACTGATAATTGAAAAGAAAGGTCGTCAAGAATGCCAATTCATTTAGATTCTGAAAAATTCAAGGATATTATCGGCACCTTCTGGGTTAATAACAGGGACGGAATTTTATTGCGGATCATTAGTGCAATAAAATTTGGTTATCTTAAGTATGTAAAGAAAATACACGCATTAGTACTGCATGAAAAAAATATTCATGGTAGAAACATTAAGAAAATGTAAAAATAAGTGCAGTTATTTAGATAGAAACACATGTGGATAAGGATGGACAATGACTTCTGTTGGATACTACAGTATTAGCTCTGGGGATGATCGGTCTATTCCGATATAGATTGAGAGAAGTAAAAGGATTGAGATAAAATATAGATTGTAAATTGTATAAGTTTCAAGTTTCAAGTTTCAATTTATTTTCATATTTCTCAATACACATGGATAACAAACATATTACAATCAAACTTAAACAATGTGGTCAATCTTGTAACAACAGTATTGATTGAAGTGAGAAATATGATGGGACCTGCATAGAAGCAAGCTTGTAGAGCTGCAGGTCCCATATAAATTGAGATTATATATCACAAAGGAGAACGGAACGTTATGTGTGTGACCAAATCAAACACTATACAGCTAAATCATATAAGACAAAAAAGAACCCATAAGGCGAACCACTTATGAAATCTTAGACTAGTCCTTATTCTAGCACGAAAACAATTATATTCAGTTATGTTCTTTCCGTGGTATTGTGTTCAGTACATTACATGTCGTTCCCGTTTGCCATTGTGATACTAGTTTAGTATGAATAAAACATAGGCTGTAAAAAGCTATTAATAGCATACGAATGAATGATCAATGAATAATCAAGGCCAAGCTATGGTGCTCTGAAAGGCAATCTTTTATATAAGCTGAATGTATATTAAGGTGTGAATTCGATCCATTATGATTCCCAGAGCACCAGCGCTGGGACAGAATACACTAAACCAGTGAACATTATACAACAATGAAATAATGCGTATTGCTGAATCAGATACAGTGATTGCGTAACAACTTTGAAATATCAATCAGGGTTCCACAATATAATCATTCAATAGAAAGTCTTTCAATTTACGTTTAAGAGAATATAAAGTTGAGCAACCTGTAATTTGTGTTGGAAGGTCATTCCAGTACTTAGGCCCTGTAAATATTATAGTATTTTTCGCAAAAATGGTGCGAGTACGCGGAAGGTGATATGCGTCACTTTGTCGAGTGGGATAATTATGAATTGAGCTGTTTCTTCTAAACATATGAGAAAATACATTGGGCAGTTCATCTACGGATAACTGATACATAAATATGCCTAAATTATAACTGTAAAGGTCTATTATCTTTAGTATCTTATCTTTATGGAATAAATGATTAGTATGAGATAAATACCCAGCATTATTTACGTTTCTAATGGCGCGTTTTTGAATACAAACAAGGGCATCCAGATGAGTTTTGCAAGCATTTCCCCAAACAAGAATTCCATAATTAAGATATGGGGTTATTAACGTTGAATATAAACCAAGTAAGATATGATGTGGAAAAACATGTTTGAGTTTATTCAAAATTCCAGAATTCCGGGAGAGAACTTTGCTTAAATAATTAATGTGAGATTTCCAGGACAAATCACTATCAATAGACAAGCCCAAGAATTTAGTGTTATTTACTTTTTTTAATTCAGTGTTATGAATATTTACATTATTCGGAAGCTCAGTTAAAGTATTACTAAAAAGCATATAATGCGTTTTATCTATATTTAATGATAGCTTGTTTGCAAATATCCAAGACTGGACATGTGTAAGCTCCAAATTAATGGTATTAACAAGATTATGAGGGTCTCGATCTGTGAGGAACAAGTTAGTGTCGTCTGCAAAGCATATAAATGAGAGCGTTTGCGAAGAATTTGGAAGGTCATTTATATATAAGATGAATAAAAGTGGGCCCAAGAGAGAACCCTGTGGAACACCACATGTAATCAATTTTTGTCTAGAATCCCGCCCCTTAATGCTTACAAATTGTTTTCTGTTCGTTAAATAGTCTTGAAACCAGTTTAAGGCTTTACCACGTATTCCATAGTGTCGTAATTTATAAATTAGAATATCATGATTGATCGTATCGAATGCTTTAGAAAAATCAAGGAAAACGCCAATGGTGTGGGAAACGTCGTCTATAGCATGAGCCACTTTGTCTATAAATGAAAGCAATGCATGGGTTGTACTATGTTTTTGTCTAAAACCAAATTGGGAATTACTTAAGATGTTGTACTTCGTCAGAAATTTAATCAAACGCTTGTAAACTAATCTTTCGAGTACTTTTGAAATAGATGTAAGGAGGGAAATTGGACGGTAATTATTAAGGGTATCTTTTTTCCCTTTTTTAAAAACTGGAACAACCCTTGCTATTTTCATTTTATTTGGAACTGTTCCACTGGTTAGGGATAAGGTTAAGATATATGTGAGAGGAGATATTATTTCATTAACGACGTTTTTAAGTAGAAAGTTTGTAATACCGTCATAACCAGAACCCTTTTTGGTATTTAAATTATCAATAATTTCCTTAGTTTCTGCTTCAGTGATAGGTTCTAAAAATAAGGAATGGGGGTTATTATCTTTTAAGAAACTGTGAAATTTCGCATTTGAGTTCGGAATATTTTCGGCAAGATTTGGACCTATGTTAACAAAGAAATCGTTAAATACTTCCGCCATGTCAGTGGGGTCATCAATTTTACGATCACCCAGTGTAATACTTTGGGGAGACTCAGAGTTAGTTAACTTGTTTAAAGCTTGATTAATCACCTTCCACGTACTCTTTACGTCATTTTTATGTTTTTCAATTTGCCTAGAGTAGTACATTTTCTTAGATAAGACCACAAGACCACAAGACCACAAGACCACAAGAAGGGAGTTGAGAGAAAACAAATGAGAAGAGAGAAGTAAAAGGGAGGAGCGTTAGCAAAAAAAAAGTATTTATATAAAGTAGACTGTAAATTGTAAAGGACCACGAGAAAGGAGTTGAAAGAAAGAAAATGGGAGAGAGAGAAGTAAAAGGGAGGAGCGCTAGCAAAAATAGAAAGTAAACTGCAAATTGTAAAGGACCACGAGAAATGAGTTGAGAGAAAGAAAATGGGAGAGAGAGAGAGAGAGAGAGAGAGAGAGAGAGAGAGAGAGAGAGAGAGTAAATTACAGAAGAGAGAAGACATTTCAGAAAATACTGATACCGTAATGTATTTTTAACCCCAATGTGTATTTAGTGCAGCAAATCACAGGATTTCATTAATAAATAAAGGGTAGCTCTTTGGGGAAGCACTCGTTATTCCGAAGGTTCGTTATTCCGAACGTTACGCGACAAATGCTCGGATTAACGAACCCTTTTTCGTTTTCGGACTAACGAGCATCGAGGTATAGGCAATTTACATGTTTCGGAATTACGAACCTTCGGAATAACGAACCTTTGGAATAAACAAACTTTCGGAATATCGAACTGTAACCGTTCTTTGCAGGCCAACACATTTAATGTGAAGAGAATAGGAGGGAGAGATAGGGAGAGAAAGAAAAGAGAAGGGTGTTGAAAGAGAGTAAATGGCAGAAAAGAGAAGACACTGCGAAAATAGTGATAACGTATTGTATTTTTACACAGCCTCACAGTGCTATATTAATCAACACATTGAAGCCCTGTACAGGTCAAAAAAGGAAATTTTCTAAATAACATGGAAAATAAAAGAAAATACGGTATGAGAACTTTCCTAAGCTCCCTCCCTATCAATTTCCCTCTCAGGCACACCTTTTTTTTCCATATTCTTTATTTGATATTTTTATTTGATCTTTTCTTATTCTTCGTGCACATAATAAAATAAACAATTTCTCTTTATAACATAGAATTACAAATACATAAACTTAATATATATATTGATTCGATAAACTCAATATACCACTTGTATATAAACACAATATATATATGTGCCATATTCCTCCTGATTATGCAACTTATACATTATATCCCTGTAACTGAAACAATAATCATAATATTAATATGCATAAGAGTAATGATAATAAGACACTTACATAATGATAAGAGTGAAATATTTTCCGATACGGTATCCCCAGAACATATAAATCCACCCCCACACAAAATATGAAAGCCCCCCCCCCCACCGCCCCCCCCCCACACACACCCAAACACACACATGTACGTACATAAACACATAATACACATAAACACACACACATGCACGTACATAAACAATTAATACATATAAACACACACACATACACGCACACACACATGCATGATATAGAGACATGTGTACACATACACACACATGCACACGCACATAATCACACACAATGCGAACATATACGCGTGTCATATACAAATTGTTCTCGGCAATGTACAAGTAGACAATTTTAATCGCAGTTGAGAACATAGTTTTTGACCAAGTCATCTTGATTCTTAATTTGCATTATAATCTTTCTTCTTCTTTATCTTTACAGTAAAAGAATATTCTGTTTGTCTCCTCCCCTCGATGCTCTTCGTTTGCATTCTGACTCAAATTATTGTTGTATTTTATTTCTGTTGATTATATATTATAGCCATAATTTCATTTTCTTCAGTAAATCGCATAGTACCTGAAATGATCTTAACTATTACAAATATACGGTAACAGGATATGGGTTACTACTGTAAAAAAAAACGAAATTGACAAAACCAGGTAAAAACACAGGTAACTATCAAATAAACAACTTGTCGACATGAATCCCTTTTGACATACGAGAAACAACATTAAGAAATGATTAACGTAAACTAGTAAACAAATCAATTATCATTTCTGTGCCACGAAGACAGACAGGGAAAGGAGAAGAAATGGCAGGAAAAAAAAGAAAAGTAAAAGCAATTGGTAAAAAGGAATAAGAACAACTATGACGATAATCACATTTATTCGCAGCTCCCATTATATCACTGTCAGTCTAACAAAACAGAAGGAAAATAAAAAGAAGCGGATGAAAATGAATAAGGACAATATCATCGACGAGACTGAAATAGAGTTCTTATAATAACTGCGAGAAAAAAGTCCATGTAGCGCTTTATTAAGTTACATTACTTTGTGCGTCAACAATAATACTCTAAACTAGCCCTTTCAAAGGGTGCATCTTAATTACTTTCTCATCCTAACATTGGCTGAACACACTGATCACACTAACTACTCAAGTTGGTGGGATAACTCAACGAGGTCGTCGCCCATGGGGTTCCCTCTTCTCAATCACCCGAGATCTTAATTTAGGAAGTAGGAAAAGGACAACCCCTTCCTGCCTTGTCTTATCGCTCGACAACGGTATTCAGTATGCGATGACAGGGCAGACCACGACGTCAAAGTCAACGACGATGGTAGATCTTCGCGGAGAGGGCGACGACTACGCCGACGAGGACGAGGACGACGAGTCCCGATCCGGCAAGGAGGCCACCTGCGGTTCCCAGCCCCAGACCTGGTGGTTGAATGTGAAGTAATGACGTCATTAGACACGATCAATGATGCACCTCCGCGGGTGTAACGGTACGTTACACAATGGATATACTAGGTGTTAAAATAAACTTTTGACACTTGTAATAAAGAATGAAACAATAAGGGATGTCAATTTTTTTAGAAGTAGGTTTTGTGACATTTCATCAATTCCCTTTTTTAATAACACTGTGAGTATTTGATGAGATTTTCACTTTTCACTTCTAAAATTTTTTGTGTATGAGATAATTAATTCATAACACAACAAAGTCCATTGTGCACACACATGTCAACCCACACCTTTTTTTACTGCAAAGAGCATCATGCATTATTAATAGTCTATTACGATGAATCCTAACACGTTTGTGATTGATATCGATCGTTACTCTGTACATTAAAGATAGGAGATTTGGATTTTATCGATTCAGATAAATAGCCACCCTTTGTAAGCCATTGCACTAGTTTCACTACAATAGCAACAAAAAGAAGTAAAACCCTCCCACCACGCTCACCCTTTCGGTGTTCCTTCGCCTTGATCATGAGCGGCCCGCGGGACAGCGTGGCGTGTCCCTGGCTCAGCTCCCCGGCCGCACGGCGCCGGCGGTGACTGGGTTCGTTATCATGGTGGTCGCAATCGCGGCGGCAGAAGTCCACGTCGTGATGGGAGCAGACGATGACGTCACAGTGGATGTAGAGCTGGGAGAATGATCAGACATTCATGAGTTAAAAAAAGGAAAGGGAGGAGAGGGGGAGCGGGAAAAATAGGGCAGTTCCAAATCGACTTGTTTTCAGTCTCCCTAATAATTTTCCATTATCATTATTATCGTCGTTACTGGCACTCATAGTGATATCCTTATCTTTAGTACAATGATAATGATTATTTTCATCATTATTATAATTACTATTATCATTACATATATCATTAATTTCATTGTCATTATATACGTTAAAAATGTATACAGTCCACGAACGTTTACAATTTACACGTATGTTTCTCTTAACTAGATTTGATTTCTAAAATGAAGGTGTTCGTACTAAAAAATGAGAATTACTATACTTATTCTCATGACCACAGGGATCAAGTTTTGCAACTTTACATGTACGATTATATGATCACATCAGTGGCAGTTTTAAATATTAACACCAAGTTTGCAGTGTGTATGTGGCAATACCGTGGGGGAAATTAGCACCAGTTTTTGAAACGGTCGTTAATGTGTAGTCAAAGAAACGGGGAGAATAACCATTTATTGGCAGGTTCTCCTTGTTTGATGTCATAAAACGGACATCCAGGACCATGCTCTGCATTTTACACGTACTATGTGAGAAAAAATGTTTTGAAAAGGAGCTCTTATGTTATCCGTAAAAGTTGTTAGTCTTCAAAGTAATTAGATGAAATGCCACATGTACACATGTAAAAAAAAGTACACATGTAATCATACCTAATATTTAGCTTTGTATAGTTCTGTGTAATAATTTTTGTAATGCTTTATCATAAAGGCTGCAATCTTCATTACATGGTATGAAGTTGTTGTTGTTGTTACTGTTGATTTTACTGCGTTGTCTTGTCCATTGAATTTGTTAAAAATGTTGATATGTTTTGTATTGATTTATTATTGTCGTTGTTATGCATTGTAATTTTTTTTTTATCTGTCAGAGCTCTCAGTGACAACAGTTTGATAACTGAAGAGGCCACTCTGCTTTCATAAAAGTATAAATAAATAAATAAATAAATAAATAAATGAATAAATAAATAAATAAATAAATGAATGAATAAATAAATAAATAAATAAATAAATAAATAAATAAATAAATAAATAAATAAATAAATAAATAAATAAATAAATAAATATTCGTGTTGGTCGAACGTTACATGGGAGGGGGGCCGCCCTGAGTCTCCGTTTTATTGTTTTTGCTGAGACGTACCATAGATAACTCGTCGTGGAAGGTGAAGGCGGAGAAGGAGAATCCGTGGAGAGTGGTGTGTTCGTGGAAGTTGTCCTCCAAGAGGTGAACGGTGTCGTGCTCGGGCAACGGGCAGCTGACAAGGGGAGAAGAGTACGTGGAATTTAAAGTCATGAGAGGAGTAGGGTTCAACCCAGACTCTGGCCAAAGCGCTTTCCATTTCCGTTCTAGGGAATGTTTATCTACCAAGTTGTTGTGTAAACAATTCTCCTCACTAATGATATATGTTCAGAAATAATCGGAATAATCGGAAATAGTTGGAATAACAATCGGAAATAATCGGAAGTAATCATGATCTAAAAAATGTGATTGCAGTTCGCATTCACGGACGTAAGAGCCGTTGATATTTGAAATATTAAGGGCCGGATCGTGTCACGGCTATCCGTCATACCTGCAGCGATATGTAATTCGAAATACATTGGACTACTTATTATCGGCTTTTCGCGATTACCGAAGCTTAGCTTAATTGCATCAGACTAATAGTCCTCTTCTTCTACATATAAAAGTCATAGATACGATATTGGGACATTTGGGGGAAAGTTAAAACTTCATTTTACCTTAAATCACGAGTAAAATTTTGTTTTATTTAGCTCTCAAATATGTTAGCTACTGAATTACTTCTTGATGTTCAATGATATCATGAACTGAGAGAAGCATTTTAATCTCCGAGCCTACCCGTCGACGATGAGATCCATGCGGACAGCGTCATGAGGATCGGAATGCTCGGTCACCCAGCAGTGCTCGTTCAGGAGGTCGACCACGTCATCATGGAACGACGTCGATGTCGCTATGTAGATTGGGTGCCCTACGTCCACCTGCGCGATATGAAATATCAATATAAGAGAGTTAACACCATGACCCCTGGTTACGGTGGTTCGCGTAGGTTCGAGACTGTGCGCTGCGGTATACTTCTTTCTCCAAACTGTCAAGACAATATCAGCACCCTACTGGTACACATATGCAGTCTACATGTTTACGGTTGCATCTGTTACCCTTCGTGTGCCCCAAAAGACATCTTTTCTACGAAATTTGTGAGTATTTCTTGTACAAAATTGCCTCATTGGCGTTTAACGAGTTGACGGTGCATTTTGGCAGTCTGCACCCCTAAACAGCTAAACTTGACGACACCACTTCAGTACTAGCTACGGGATTGGCGAAAGGCGACTTACGGGGAAGACGTCCTGGTGTGGCGGAACCTCCTCGAAGTGCTCATCGTGGTACTGGCGAATGGCAACCGAGAAGTTCCCGTGGGAAGCAGAATGGATCATCGTTTTCCAGGCGCGAGACTGCACGGACAGCCCAACGTGCAACTCGTGGTCGAACGAGCAGGCGATCTCGATTTCCTTGTGGGTGTGGCGGACATGGGACTCGATGTTGATGGTGTTAGAGAAGATGACGTTGCCATGATCATCCTGCGGGGGTTCGGGAATTGGTGAAATAATTGTTTGTGGGTATACTTATTATGATGTCAAGGGTAAATATAAACTTTTTTTAAACGTTTTTTTTTAATTGTTATCAACTTCCACTGATTGTTAGCCTTGTATCAATTAACGTTCCGTTCATGATTGATGTGTCTAGTCAATGACAAATTTAACATATACGTTGTTCAAAAGGAGGAAGAGGTTAAAGGGGAAAAGGAGAAAAGAAACAAATTATGTGACAGGGAGAGGAGCAGAGGGTGACGGATGAGACAGACATAGAGAGATAGAAGGATAGACGGGTAGAGAGAGAGAGAGAGAGAGAGAGAGAAAGAAAGAAAGCGGAGAAGAAGAGGAGAACACATGAATAAAACTGAATAAAGTCCTACATGTCCAGTTGTTCCGCAGGAGCCGTAATCGGTTGTTAAGATGAGATGGTCGATATCCTCATCGAGGGCCATGCAAGAGTGATCTATGAGTGTGACGTCATGCGCAGTAGCAATCTCCAGCTTCGCCTTGTCGAGATGGACCTCCATGTAGTCGTCGTGGCAAACCAACCTTGTAGCTGGCAGAAAGAAATTGTGAATACTTATATGGACAATGTGGCCAGGATGGTGTTAAATTATGTCTCTATGCTACGTGGAATAAAGTCATTATGTTTCAAAAATAAGGGCCGGTATTCTGTAGTCGGGTTTAACTTTTCTTATACCAGACTTCGAGTCTACGTCTGGTCTAAGTCGAGTCTAACTTTAAACCCGGCTTAGTTAAACCTGACTTCAGTATACCGGCCAAGGAGAAAGTGGTGGTAAAGATCTCGGGACGTAATCGTGACATAAATGTTCTGCCGTCATCACCAGATCAGGATTTCGATATTGTCATGTTGAGATTTGCTCTTCGTGATATCCTGTAATCAAACAAGCACGGGACCCAAGGTCATGGTAGAATGACACTTTCCTTATCAAGGGTGTCAAGGTCTTTACCGCTACTACCAATTAAGATACCTATGAAAGAATCGATAAAAAAAAACAAGATTCTCAATTGGAAGGGAGAGATGATGAGGAAGGGAACAAGAGAGAACACTTTGTGTGTGCTATGTGGGCATTTGAGTGAAGAAGAGATATATAAGACAAGTATATTCATACGTATATATAACAGAGAGAGAGAAAAAGATAGAGAGAGAGAGAGAGAGAGAGAGAGAGAGAGAGAGAGAGAGACCGACAGAAAGACAGAGTAGAATTGAGGGAGATATAAACATAATGGGGTTAGTCCATGTATTGATATATTCTCTCTCTCTCTCTCTCTCTCTCTCTCTCTCTCTCTCTCTCTCGAGAGAGAGAGAGAGAGAGAGAGAGAGAGAGAGAGAGAGAGAGAAAGAGAGAGAGAGAGAGAGAGGGGGGGGGGTTAAGTCACACCTTCATGGCATTCTCCGAATGAGATATCGTCCACTACGATGTAACCCGTCGCATCCTCGACGTGGTCGTGGAAGTATCCCTCGAGCACGATATGGCCCTCGCCGTGGCCACCGATCGGCGCTTCGGCCGACACCCAGCCGTCGGTCTCCTTGCTATGGAGGTACCAGATGAACATGCGGTGGATGGTGTGGTCGTTGGGCTCGAAGTAAACGGCAAGGGAGCCGTTGGCGGTGCCGTGGATCATGTACCAGAAGCGCACGCAGCCGTGCGTGTCGGCGTTGGTTTCGGGACTGTGTATGGATGCGGTGTGGTCGGTGGCGTGCTCGCTTGCGTCCACGAAGATGTAGTTACCAGCTATTTAGTACAAAATAGTGGTTTTATCAAGTTAGTATTGAATACCGATAGTATAGCATGCATTGTTAACAGGAAAATCTATTTCCACTGGTTATTTCATGCATACATACAAATTGCCCATTTGTCTCTAGAAGCATTGTTTTTGACAAATTTGTTTGCAAATTATAAGGAAGTTAAGGGCAGATTATGACAAATCCTTTACTCTTCTTTTGTTTCGAGAAGAAATGAGGAATCATTAAAAAAATCGGACATATAAGATATTATGTACTACATGTACTTACAAAATTAACTAATTTCTTCATTTTCAGACATCTTGAGCATTTATGAGATTCAACCATTTTCAAAATGGTATATCAAGCTGTGTATTATCATGTTTATTTGTGTTTGATACCAGTTTTGTGCTGATACGTGTTATGCTCGTGGAAGTATTAATGCCATAAGACTGTACATTTCTTTTGTTCTCTCTGAGAAGCCGTTGCCACACAATCATGTCCATAATTGTTCAAACACCTGAACAGCACCTGTTGAGAACACATAGCAGCTTTTCATCGGCGTAGAGCATCGGTTCAAAGATTGAAAATTGATTCATATCCCTCCATAACAAATCCCTGGTTACACTTACTGTCGTGGCCAGTGGTGTGGTCAAGCGGCAGATCGCCGTGGTACATCTCGTGTAGGGGCTGACCATCCAACCAGGACCAGTCGTCCATGTCCCAGAGGTGATGGTCAGTGTGGGTCCAGCCGCAGAAGGAATGGTCAAAGTCGCAGTGCCATTCCACTGTGAGAGGGAGAAACGCATGGGGAATGTTGACCTTCTCAGTACCAATCAAGGAAAAATCAAGTGATTTATTGCAATACGCAATAACGTGTGCGCCTTCAGTAATGAGGGGGTTAAGTGAGTATTTAACACGAATGACCAATTGATTTGTCACTGACAAAAATTGAATGACGTCAAACAAGTCGATTTTTTATCACCGTAAAGGCCACCACTGATGACTCGATGCCGCATTGGTAAGGGTGTACAAATGAAGTGTCTAAAACTGAATGTGTCTTGCGATTCGCTAGGTCGCAGAGACGTACGACTGCTCGACGTACGACGTACGACTGCTCGAATCGTGTCGTCTGACATAGCCTTACGATAGAAAGGGTTGTTATGGAAATTACCGTAAGAGAAGGATCCATGGAACTTGGTTGTATCACCGTTTCCATCGATTTGTTTCGGATCCCGCTAACACTTACCATCCGGTATGACAAGTCCGACGATAACGTCGGAGGGGCTGCCCAGTTCACCCTCCCCGATCCATTTATCCATAGTCTCGGTGTGCTCGTCCACGACCGCGATGTGATCGCCCTCGATGAAGTACACCTTGCCGCCATGCCAGTGAGTGGCCCTCACGAATTGGTTGGTGGTGTGGAGGGTGTGCGCATTGTGCCCGTTGATGTCCACCGACCCGATCCTTCCATTTCCATACTCGCTGTGGTAGGCCGTGAAGTACAGGCGCGATTCTGCGGTGCGGTCGTATACGTGGTGGTGGTGGTGGTGGTGGTGGTGGTGATGGTGGTGGTGGTGGTGGTGGTGGTGGTGGTGGTAGTGGTGGTGGTGGTGGTGGTGGTGGTGGTAGTGGTGGTGGTGGTGGTGATGGTGGCCGTCGTCATCGTTGTCGTCGTAGTGGTGATATATTTAGTGATAAAAGAGGAGAAGAGTGAGAAGGAACAAGAGGGAAATTAAGAAAAGGACCGTGAGGGGTGGGTAGGAGAAGGAAAAGGTGGAGAAGGAGGTGGGGAGAGGAGAAGGTGGAGGTGCAGATGGAGAAGGAGGTGGAGAATCTTAACCAAAGTGACAATAAATGTATTAACGATGCTCAGTTGGAACACGTAACCATGGAAACTGTGATGCTGTATCTAGCGTATCTAGTGTCATGATTTGCTCAATTCTTCGCAGATCTATATCTCTCTCTTTTCTGCGTTTACCGAAAGTAAATTCCACATGTTCCACTGCTGAGTGTGAAGTGTGCCGCTGAACCGCTCAATCCCATACTGATCGATATCATTGTAAAACAGAGATGATAATCCCCAATACCTAACAAGGTGACATGGGATCAATAAATTTTCAATGTCATTGTCATAGGCAATCCTTTTGTTATACTTCACATGCAACTGCCTTCGTGACCATAGCTCGTTACTGAAAGAGCTATGGTAAACTTACGATCATCGTTGAAATCTACTCCATAGGCTCTAGCTGGGGAAAGGTCATACACAAGCTCGTGGCCCGTTCCATCGCAGTTAACCTTCTCGATCTTGCGGCAGTTATAGTACGAGCACCCGAAGTACAACTCCCTGCAAAGAAAAGGCACGGTTTTTTTTTTTCATTTCATTCTCAGTTCATTTGAATAGAAATAAACCAACACTTATCACAAGTTGAGTGGAATCATAGCAGTTTAGCATGCCTCTTCTTCTGGATTACCTCCTTTCTATGTGGCTTGCCGACGAGGTGATGGTTCGGTAAGAAAACTTATTTTCTCCGCAAAAGTAGTTAAAGGGATAGTTCACCCTGAAGATCAGTTGATTTAAATCAAAGCAGAATCATGAAAGAAACATATTAGTGAAGGTTTGACGAAAACCCGTCAAAGGATAAGAAAGTTATGATTTTTTTAAATTTCAATTTGTGACGTCACGTGCGTGGTGCTCTCCCACATGTTGTTTATCTTCTGTTTGTGACAACGGAATTATTTGTTTGCATATAGGTATGTGTAAAAACGTAATCCTAATGATTTATCAAATGCACAAGTATAAGGATGCATATTTTTTTGAGAAAATACACATTGTAGAAAAAAAAATTGGACACACAACATATGAGAGAGAGCAACTTGCACGTGACGTCACCAAATCAAAATGGTAAAAGATCATAAATTTCTAATCCTAATTTAATTTCTAATGACGAAAATCACCCCCTTCTTTACCCTATCTCCTTTCTGGGTGGATCCCCAAATGAGGTGAAGGTGGTTTATTTTAAAACAAATCTCAAGGTCTGGCAGAAAAGGAGGAGCGAAGGAAAACTAGGGCTTGAAGATATTTTGGGGCAAGATTATGTGTGATTTTGTAGGTGAGAAGAAGACTCTTGAAATAGATGCGGAGATGAACCGGTATCCAATGAACATAATGAATTGAACGGAGAAGAAGGGATACACGAGTATTACAAAAAATGAAAGGGGGGGGAGGGGTAAACTGTTTGGACCTACCTCCTTTCCAGGTGGATTGCCAGGGAGGTGAGAGTACGATAGGAGAGATCAAGGATGACTCTCTTGCCCGTGCCGTCGTAGTTGACCACGTTGATCGTGTCCTCGCCAGAATCGGTCCAATAGATCTCATGGTGGGTCGGGTCGAGAGCGATGCCCCTTGGATCTGGGCAAGGGTGGAGGCACTTGTTAAAGGGATAGTTTACCCTGAAGATAATTTGGTTTCAGTTATAGCAGAAACGTGAAAGAAACATATAAGTGAAGGTTTGACGAAAATCCATCAAAGTATAAGAAATTTATGGTCTTTTGAAATATTAATTTTGTGACGTCGTGTACAAAATAATTTCATAACTTGCTTTTTTACAAGGAATTATTTGTTTTTCGTACAGGTATGTGTGTAAAAACGTATTTCTAATGGTGTATCAAACGCACAGGTACAGGATGCGTATGTTTTTTTGAGAAAATGCACATTTTCGGAAAAGAATTGTACATAAGATATGGAACAGCACCTCGAACATGATGTCAAAAAAATCAAAAGTTTAAAAGATCATAACTTGCTTATCCTTTGACGGATTTTTATCATATCTACACTAATATGCTTCTTTCATGTGTCTCCTTTCATTGAAATGAACTTGCTTTCAGGGTGAACTTTCCCTTTAACATGTTTTCTTCCTACCTATGATAAGCAACAACTATCAATCAATCGCTATGTATATTGCCCTTTTCTTTCCTACTGTTTGTTGTTTTGATTATTTACCAAATGGGACTATACCCTAACAATAAAGCACGTTCCCCATTTTGTATGTAATCTCTCTTGTTTCTGACTATTCTGTTTTTATTGATTTATTTATCAGACAGATCGAAATACAACTATGCCTTCAACATTGTTTCAGCTAGATCAGCCTTAAAGCCATCGCATACGCACGATTTTGTCACGATTCTGCAGTCATAAGAGTCTGCAACTGGACATAATTATGACGTCACCTATTTGCACAAATCCCGTGGCCGGGCAGTGCTATTAAGACAGTCGCAGAGTCGGATCGTGCCGTGTGTAGTGGCCTTAAAGCTGTCCTCAGACTGATCATGACTCTTAATTACCCCCTCCAGTTGACGTCACAACCTCGATGTGACCAGTTCGGAGCTGCATCTTCCTGATGACGTCACCGCTATCGTCGGTCCAGAAGAGTACCTGCATTGGTTGGTCGAATGCGAACTCTTGCGGCGCCCCGAAGGTTTCGTTGGAGGTTGGGTGGAAGTCGAACTCGTGATCGTGGCCAAGCGCCGAGGCCAGAATGCCCGAAAGGTGGTCGCTCACGAAGATGTGCTCGCCTGTATATATGCCGTGATGGACGTGTCGCATCGTGTCGAATTGTTTCGCGTCGCGTTGCGGTGTGGTATGTCACGTCAGTTATATAATGTTACATTATGTTGCGTTGTGTCGTGTCGCGGTGTGTAACGATGGCGGCAGGAGATTAACATTGTGAGTTGAAAACATTAGATTGGTGAGCAATTGACTAAAGCAGCATAAGGTGACTCAAAGAAACTTGCAAAATTTGATAACAGACAGAAAGAAGAAGAGCAAAGAAGGAGGAAGAGGGAGAAGAAAATGAATAGCAGAAGGAAGCAAGACAATGTCCACGCTCATAACGGCGACGATTTTATTGGTGATCATGAAAATAGATTCGACGAACATAAAAACATATTTATAATATTTCGCATATTCACAAGATGGTATTTGGTATTTTTTTTAATTATTATATTACACTCATGTTTATCAAGGAAGTGATCAATATCTAATAATTCAACAAAGTTTGCCTTCTTTTTTTATGATAAAGGAAAAACGCCACAACATCTGAAACATTATCCTAAAATATTGCAGTACTTACCGAAGTGATTTAGAACTTCTACTTCATCTGATGAGGAATGACACGGACCTGTAAAATGATTTTGACATCATCATAACAATAGATTGAATACAATTTATATTAAATTGGGAGAAGAATCGGAACATGAATGCCCACAAAGACTTAGACGTAATTTTGATAACATATTGATAGGATTATTATGTCGACATGGCTAGCATAATTGAAATGAAGCAGCAGGAATACTGAGGTATTATGGACAGATGGACTTATGTTATATCAATTGGAGAAGTGCTTGACGAGGCATGTGAACATACATGTAGCTCCCTTCTTAGCATCATAAGGGCAATATAAATGTCTATTTGTAGGTCGCATAGTTAGAAGTACCACAAAGAGGACACTGACTAGAAAACCTGAGGGGGGGGGGGCAAAGCAAGTCAGCGTATGAAGTACACCGATCCATTCGGGCTGCTGACTGGTAACAGAAGTACCAGCACGTTACAATAAATAAATAAGAAAAAGAATAAGAGCAGTGATTGACAATATCAAGGACAGACAAGACAACTAATAAGTAAGCTAAAAAAAAAATATCAAGAAAGTTTGAATTTATTCTACCTCATTTTGCGTCAATGATCAAAATGACTGCATGAGAGGTACATGCATAGTATGTAACATTAAAACATGTTTTTAAAAAGAAGGTAGAATCGTACAAAACAAATTATCATTATTTAAAAAAATAATACTGAAAGTTCGCTGATGACCAGTTAAAACACATGCATCTCGTACGGTATGAAACCTGGATAAAATGATATTGATGTAAGTGCAGTTTATAAGGAAACTGTGCACGGGAAATCAGCAACTTATATCTCTTCTCTAATTCAAGACATGTAGTCTAGTAGCAGAATCTCAAAACTGAAAGTGGTAGACTTTTACTGTTGATACTCTCATAATTATACGTGTTATCTAAAAGCTTTGGTATGTGTACTCTCAAAATCGTATCAAGGATGTACAGGCGCATGTACAAGTCAGACTTGTGCACCTAAAATAATGGAAATCAACCTATTCGATAAAAAATCAAAATAATTTACAATACCGTATATACTTTCAAAAAAGTACCAAAAGCGTGCAAGTACATGCACGCGTCGTGCTGTACCATACATAAAAAAAAACCCCAAAATGTTCAATTGAAATCGCAAGATTTCGCTACACCGAGGTCAAGAAAAGTAAGTCTGAGCAGAACTACTTGTCCGAATTCAAATAGAGGATTCGTACCACGGACCGCTCCCATGAGACGCACGTGCTCGGACCACAAGACCAGTGTGCTCCGACTGAATCACATTAATCATATAATAAAAGAAAATCACAAGAAATTGTTCACATACCAAACGCCAAGGAAAGGCAGAACGCCAGTCCCACGAAGTTGAGAAGAGCTGCCATGGTGAATGCTCTGTCGGCCTCAAGAACACGATAACGCGTCTGACTGCCGGCTTGAGAAATGTCTCAAATCAGTCAAACTCTCTCCTTTTATGCACATTTCTTGTCATCCAAACATCTCATGCGCATCATAAAAACGAAGACAGAAAAATGGAACGGAAACGCATTTGGTTCCCGTTTGATGCTTTGCGCATGCGTGACTTCATTCGACTCTCCACCACTCCTCTGTATAGTGGTCCTAATCCATATAATTGGCTGGCAAATTTTCATTGGATGAATCAAGTTTTGTCCTCCGTGTCACCCTTTGTTTTGTGAAGGTTGTTGCCCAGATGACAAGGCAAGAGCTGGGAGGGTGTCTCAGATATCGAGGAGGACTTGTTGTAGCCTAAGTACCGCCCCAAGTCAAACTCTCTCCTTTTATGCACATTTCTTGTCATCCAAACATCTCATGCGCATCATAAAAACGAAGACAGAAAAATGGAACGGAAACGCATTTGGTTCCCGTTTGATGCTTTGCGCATGCGTGACTTCATTCGACTCTCCACCACTCCTCTGTATAGTGGTCCTAATCCATATAATTGGCTGGCAAATTTTCATTGGATGAATCAAGTTTTGTCCTCCGTGTCACCCTTTGTTTTGTGAAGGTTGTTGCCCAGATGACAAGGCAAGAGCTGGGAGGGTGTCTCAGATATCGAGGAGGACTTGTTGTAGCCTAAGTACCGCCCCAAATTCGACTTCATCTCCGGGAATAGACCCTGCCGGGGTCGTAAAAGGTTCAAATGGTGTGTGGCTGTGTGTGTGTGTGGGGGGGGGGGGGAGGGGTACTTGGCACTTTTATTTAAATTGCTTACTTATCTGACTATTGATCAGATCAGGTTCGGAAGGGTGCAGCATAAATTGTTGATTGATTAATCGATAGATCGATTTCATTGATTGATTAAATAAATAATTGAATAAATGAATAATTTACTGACTGATCGAATGTTTAATCAATTGAAACATTGATGATTGGTGGCTCGATTGATTGCTTGAGCAATCGATCGATAGATAAACAATTAAGAAATTAAGAAATGGAATACTTATAAACCATATGAAAATCAAAGCACCCCAATGAGCATTCTTTAAATTAAATATTCATCATGACGACAGAGAGCAAGTTTTGGTACGTGTTGATATTAACTTAATCATGATGCAGAAACAAATGCAATGGATTTAATTGAGACAAATTCACGATAAACATTATTGTATATACGCAGGATGAGGCTCAGCGATTTAACAAAAATAACCCAATTAAGCGAGTTTGGAAAACAGCCAATTTAATCGACAACTTAACCATGAGCAAACGAACTTAATCGCTTTGTATTGTATCGATAAAAGTGCGTTCAGATGTTTTTGGCACTCACATTTGTAGAACTCCCATCTCCCCCCCCCTCCTAACCCCAGCCCCATTCCTCTTTTCCCACCATGTTTCAAGTCGGGGCTATTAACTTAATTCATTAATTCATTAGCTTAGTTCATCAATTAGACGAACGTTCCAGTTCTCTCATTTAAGTATTTCAGAAATTAACGTATCACGCTTTTACTACCATGACACCAGATTTACAGTTATGGCTTATTAAGATTTGAATATCTCATGCAGTATTTCGGTTAAAATACTGGACCAACATTAGCCTAAACTTGACTAGAACGCAACTGCCGCTACATTTGTATTTCTGCAAAACATTTAATCCATATAGCTTATCCATAGACCTATACCTGGGATATGTAAAATTGGTATGATCCATTGATTAGGTGACTGGGGTTAGAATAGAATGTAGGGCCCATATAGAAACTACTGTAGTAGTAGTAGTAGTAGTAGTAGTAGTAGTAGTAGTAGTAGTAGTAGTAGTAGTAGTAGAATAAGTAGTATCAATAATTGAGGAACCCACTCATTTTAATTTACTATTTCTTCGTCTCTTTGGACCTTTCTTGTTTTTGTTCTCATTTATCATTTTACAATTCTACCGTCAGTATTTATTTTCAGGAAAAAAATCGCTAACGTCTTCGCCTTGACCTATAAAAATAGATTAATCGCTTTAATGTTAATTCGTCGCTTTCAAATAGGCGGAAGTCACTGTAACGTGACGCTGTAATGCACACACTGAAGTACGGCGCTCATTTACACCACGTTTCCGCAAGTCAAGTCGATATGCACCGAATCTAGGTCACTGAATTTAGTGATAACAGAAATGCAGCTTTCCGCCAAATATTAGCTTCAAGATCCATAGCGGGCACACACCACGGTCAAGCGTCCGTTCATGGCATCATCTTACATGGGGTAAGACGTTCTTTTCAATAATGCTTCTTGAAATACTGTATTATTGTTGTTTCATATAATATAGACACGCTTTTAGGGTGTATGTGATCGTGTTACGGTTAACACAGGGTTAGGGATTAGTTCCTTGTGGCCTAGATGGTCATGTTACGTTCATTTCAAGGTGACTTTACTTTGTGTCCTTGGTGTGACAACAGCTTATAAGGTGAATAAAATGTGTATGTGTGTGTGTGTGTGTCTATGCGTGCATGCAGACAAACATAGAACAAGACAAACACACACACAAACAGAAATCATGAGAAAATTATACCTAGAAAGTTTTTTGCGGTTAGAGGGGGGACAGAAGTGCGGAGAGATGAATAGGAAGATAGAGGAGTGTAGGGTGTAGAGACAGAGAGAGAGGGGGGGGGGGATAATAGTCTTTTTCTGATTCTTTCTATATGTTAAGATACATGTAGTTTCCTCTCAGTTTCGTAATGTAACTGGAAAGATCTTACTTCCTATAACACTTTGAAACAGAGAGACAAACAAACACGACAAATCGACAAAGTGGGAGGATGAGTGAGAGAGGGAGAGATGAATAGAGATAGAGATTGAGGAAGAGAGAGAGAGAGATAGAGAGAGAGAGGGGGGGGGAGAAGAAGAAGAAGAAGAAGAAGAAGAAGAAGAAGAAAATAGAGAGACAGGGAAGGGAGAGGGAGAGAGAGAGAGAGAGAGAGATTACTTTGTTTTCTTATATCCATTTCAGAGACAGCTCCCTTCGAAACTTCGAAATTTAACTTTAAATAATGTGTAGATCTTTCTTCCTATATGACCTTTCAATACATCATGCATCAATAAAAGGATTAAAACAAATAACACAATAGTGACCTCTCGAGTGGGACTTCCTTTTTGAAGTGAAAGAAAACTGGAGCACACACATAGCTTGATATTTGTAAAATATTAACGTGTAATTACATTTATCATACATAATTATAAGCAAGAAGGCGCACCCTCCTTACATTCCATTATCATATAGGGAATCAATAAATTGTACATAAATATCAAGGAAAGTCTCAACATCTTCACCATTCCTATCACGGAAAAGCCATATTCTGGTCGATATTCGAACACACAAAAGTGCATATAAACACTTTTCATCAATAAGTTATTTCGAGAAACTAGCGAAGTACAAATTCAACGTTACATAGAGGATATAGGAAGAACTTCCTTACTAATAGTAAGCGATTCGATCATAGCGTATAACACATAGTGATTGAACATGTCCCCATGCGCTGTAGAGAAAGAAGTACAAGATAAAAGATATAAGATAGGATATGTGCTGGGTCTCAACAAATATAGGGGGAAAAACTGACTCTGAGCAGTTCAGTGGAATTATATCAATGGTTATATTTCGAATTGAATCATTGCTTGATCTTTTAAAGAAAAAAAATAATATCTGGTACAGTACCTGCAACCCCCTGGGCCATGTTGCAGATAGATTTTCAATTATTGTCACTTTTCATCAACGGTAACTGCCATGACAACAGCGAATGAGCTCTCATTTTTGTACCTGTTGCCATGGCAGTTGCCATTCATGGTAGTTACCATTCCTGGTAAGTTACAATAATACACCATTTTCGTAATGTATTCACAACTTTCCCCTAACTGCCTGGTGATGCGTTATTACATTCACCTGTATTTCTTAATTCAGTTTCAATGGATGGAACGCACTCTCAATCTATTAGTTATTGATACTCGGACAAACCTTGGACAAGCGTTGGGGTTACCATTAGAAACGAATTGTTTGAACTACATGAATAAAATTTGCATACATAACGAAAATGGTCTGTTGAAAACCATTCCCATAGGGCAGTATGAAGGCTGGCAGAGAAGGATTCAATGCTGATGACTCGGACATTTACTGTAAACTCCTCGATGATTTATAATTTATAATTATGTAGACGAATGGAAGATATCTTGTTGATAAATCCGACTCTAATATGAATTTGACAAGCAAGCTGACCTCGGCAGGCAAACTTGTAGGTGTTAAAAAAAATTGTTGACACTTTTGAAAAATAATTAAAAATCAGTTATAACTCAAATCAAGTTGAAATTGACACAACATATAGTCAATGGATGCCAATTGTTTTAAAAGCAAGTTTTGTTTCATTTCATCAATTACTTTTCTTATAATAATCCTGTGTATAGGTAATAAAATTTTCACTTTGGGACGAATGTATATCTGAAAATGTGTGTGTATCAGACAATTAATTCAGAACACAACAATGTCAACCGACAACATCTTCTCTGCCAGAAGCATCATGCACAATTAATGACACTGTGATGTCAGTTGCTAGCGGATTTTCATCAAATATCGCAACTTGATTTGCGATTGATATAAATCGTAACTCTGTACGTTAGAGATAGGGGATTGGACTTGCGATCGATTCACACAAATCGAAAAATCCTAAAATGCACCACAAATGACACCCATAAGCGGCACTCCATTGTTAAAAGAGTTTCGTAGTTTTTACCATTACCACCCACTACCAGAATGTGCCTTATTCGGACATGACTGTTCATATTCGCACGGTATTATTATTATTATTATTATTATTATTATTATTATTATTATTATTATTATTATTATTATTATTATTATTATTATTATAATTATTTCATTAATTTGATCATAGCAATAATATTTGATTTAACAACAACACAACGAGGAAATACATGGATAACAAAGCAAAGGACACAATACAATAGAATACAGATGACAGAGTAAGACAATGTGTGGGTCAGGGTGCACAAAAGTAAAGTAATTCACTGTTGTCCGAGGGAATATTGACCCAAAATCATTATTTTTACATTAGCTCCGTGTAACATGATTATGACTTTTGCTCCTGCACACAATAGCTTTTCAAGAAGTTTTTCATCATGTCGGATTTACAACTCGTTTCACTCTTTGTGATGTTTTCACATTGATTACTTCAAGAAGTATTTCTAGATCAGGCGAATTTCAAATAAAATTAAATTCCAAACGTTGGTGGACAAAAATAATTTATTTAGTAAATACGAATGAAATTTGCAAAGTCTCTACATACGACTTCAACATGACTTTTACTGTAGCCAGATTGGATTTTCTGAAAAATAACTTAAGTTCAGTCCCCTACGGTCATAACTTGGGTTGGCGCATATTAATTGTGCACTGACAAATGACCAGTTCCACAAATGTGTGATCCACTCTTTTGTACGTAATCAGGAGTATAAAGTTCCACCATTATGTCGTGAAGATATGTCTCAGGCGCTCTCGGCTCATTGCGGATATTGCTTGAGTGATTGAAGGCACAAAATACAGCTTTCAAATCGGCAATTGCCGAGCTAAGTCGAAGTGCCGGCGAAACCGCACGGAGATGCACGACAGTAATGTAAGCCACCCGCGAAGGTTACTGAGGCTTCGGGTTATAATACTACCGACCAATCACAGTCAGGTGGGCGTGGTTTGCTATCTTTGTTGTTGACAGGATGCGCAACATCTCTCCCTAAACAGCACATCGACGCATCGTCCTGATTGGGTCACCATAGTACAGATGGTGGAGCTCAGTATATTCCTGCATTCTGCAAGTACAGGAAAAAGTGTAGTAAGCAATTGATATGGCGTAACGGAATCGTTTGATTTAGAACACATTCGTAATCAAAACAAATTAACTGGTATACAAAAAGGAACATAGCTGGCTGATTATAGATTTATGATAGGGCAGATTCTCTATAATACATAGATGTCTCATTTTCTTCCTTTCGTTTCTCTAATATTTCTAAATTAATGCATTTAATGTGTGCTCTCATCTTTTTCTCTTCACTAACTCTCTCTCTCTCCCTCCCTCTCTCTCTCGCTCTCCTCCTCCTCATTTTCCTCCTCCATTCCCCCTCTTTCCCTCCCTCTCTTTCTCGCACTGGCTTACCTCTTAGGCACTGGCCCATATGACACGCTTGTGATAGAGGTGGTCGGGTTGCGATCGGGCAGCCTGTTGTAACGTGGCCAGATGTCGCGTCTATGCAGCTCACATCCCGCCCCTGCACGCCTTGACCGCACGACACTGAACACTGTGAACACATGACGTGAACAAAAACCGAAACATTATTGTGTAATCTGCATTCATTTTGATACTTCATTCATCTTTTTTTATTACTTCATCACTTTGTATATTTCATGTTGATTATATCTTTTGCTCCATCATTCCCTTTGTTTCCTACCATCCACTGAGAAGATGTTGAGGCAAGCGGATGATTCTCATGTGTAATTACCGAGCCTCTAGCAGTACCATTAATGGCGGATCCAGGCGGGGCACAAGAGGCGTGCCCTTTTTAAGGAAATGCATAATACTTCTCATTGATTACTGCTTATCATTGCCCTTGTTGTATTTCCAAAAGGTCTGCTCCCCGCCCCATCCCCCTAATTTACAAATCCTGTCTCTGCCGCTAAGCATGGTGAGGCACTATCTTACCGTGTGCCATGGACCGGCGTCCCATTCCACGTCAACGATAGGGGTCTGTCGATGCTGAATCTGCGCCCCGCCGTCCAGAGCCGGTTGGAACTCCTCGGCTAGGGACGGGTGGAACACGATCGCGTCCATGTAAACCGAGTCCGGTGAGGGCGTCTCTCTTAAATCACCGCCAGCCTTCTGGAGGCCTATATCGTGGGCTGTAATCGTTAGTTCATGCTGTAAATGAGGCGGTTGGTCGCTGTCAATTGCGGTAGACGGGGCTTGCGAGTGATGCGGTAAACTTGAGTTTACTTGCTTCTGCGGTTGTTGATGTTCCTGTTGCTGTTGTTGTTCACGCTTCTTAGCGGCGACGATCTTCTCCCACTCACCAAAGTTCACGGTGATATCGTGGCTGTACGCGAGACTCAGGGAAGACAAATCGGCTGAGGACTGGTCTAGCGAGTACGAGTCGAGCTGCACCGGGTCCAAGTCTAGGTCTAGGTCTTGGTCTAGTTGACATGGCTCCTGCAGGCAAAGCATCCTCTCGCTTGGCTTCTGGGTGAGGTCGCAGGAGCCAGCAAGTTTCACGCAGATCACGGAGCGGGCATGCCAGCCCTCGCCACACGAGGTGGAACACTGGGGGGATGAAACGAGGAACATCTTCAAGGCCTCGTTGCATAAAACGTACTATTAATACAAACTCTGTCATCAATCGTAACTACCATGGTAACATCACTCAACACCCAATCAAATTCAAGATTTCCATTGAAGTTGCCTTTGATAGCAAAGTTACTATTAATGGCAAGTTTTATGCAACAGGACCCAGGGTAAATCTTCACAAATTTACGATACCGCTTATAAGGGGAAGTCGTCCTATGTTCCACCGCGCTGCCACAGTCATGATATTGGTAATAGCTTGTCCGCTTCCGGTCTGGTTTATGACCGGAAGCAGATATGATTGCCAAAACAATATCGGAAGTCGATGCGCGGTACACTATGAGACAGAATTCCCCTAAATGCGGTTTGGAGAATTAAGGGGATACGTCTTAATTAGGTACGAATATCGGCAACATCCATTTGTAGGAGTGTCCCAGATAGCAAAATATCTGGGGCCCATATGGGTTGATCTTGGTTAGTATAATTAAAGATGAACATTTTGTTGTAATTATTGTTGTCTGGACTCAATTAGGTGGCATTTTTTTTTAATAAACCGGTTATTGGAATGTATGTTTAATTATTCCTTCTGTCTAGTTATACGCGGGTAACTATTCCAACGTACAAAAATATGGCACAAGTCAATAGGTCTAATGCATGCATTAATAATCATGAGCATCTGAGTTATCATGTGGGTTCAAGATAGAAAAACCCATATGGCCCCATATGGGTTTTATATGGCTCAGTCGACCCAGGAATAAGACTTTTGCCCATATACATACCACATGGGGCCAATATGGTTTCATTATCTGGGTTCTAGGTGGGACAAACTATATGGGCCCCATATGGTTTGAACATGGTACATACGGGCCCCAGTAGACCCACATGATTCCCATATTGGCCCCAGTTACTTTGCTATCTGGGGTAGGAGTTTCCCTTTACTAAATCCTTGTAGCTCAGTAAAGTTGTTCATATATTACACTGGACAATTTTACAATAATAAAATATTATTTGACACCCCCCCCCCCAAAAAAAAAAAAAAAAAAAACATCAGCTTTTAATTAATAACTTACTTGAGACCACTCCCCAGTCTTCCAATTGTTGACCGACTCGCATATCTCAGGTGGCAACTCGCATGTGGTCGTTGTGACGGGTTTCTCCTCCTGGGCTTGGCTCAAGCAGTCGGCATCACTCAGGACGACCTGGTCCCCGTGTGTAGTGGCGCGGATGCAGAAGACCGACCGCTGTTGGTAGCCCTGCTTGCCGCAGCTGCCCGAGCACTGTTGCCATGGGCCCACCCACCACCTGCATATGCGTGGACATAGAAGAATTGAATTGAAATGAATTTATTTTACCCAGGGAGCACACCCCGATTTGGGGGGTGCACCTGATATGGGCTATTATAAAAGGTTGTTGGTATCCATGTGTTCGGGAGACAGGCCTGCACATTTTTTACGTGCACTACCTTTGCAATATGCTGTTGGAAAGAAATGGCAGCCATTTTTCAAAATGGCCGCCATGGAAATGTAGTATTGTCTACTATTTAAGATGACATTTGAATGGAACATTTTTCCCACATCATATTAAATTGGATACAACAACACCAAAATTATAACTTTACAAAATGCCATTCAAGTAGATGAATGTAACCAGAAATAATCAAGATAATTGCATTTAGCAGATTTAAATCATAACGATTATTCGTATATTTTGATTATAGAAAAAACAAACATATTACAACATGTGGGGAAGCCTATAAGAAAACGAAGGTTGTGGCGTTGTAGGCCCCTCGTTACAATACATGAACTGATATGATTATGTTTGATAACATAGATTTTACATCATAATAACAAGGGCCGCGTGGCGTAGGCTACCAATGTGTGACGTCATATGAGCACGATGTTCGAAACTCTGGGAAACACTCATTGGGAATGCTCGACACTAGGCCGCTAGACACTATCGGACCAATTCAATTCAATTCAATGATTTTATTTTCCAAATCATTAAAAAAAATACATAATGTACAATGTATATACAAGATAGAAATCCATAATCGATAAGATTCATTGATAAGGAAAAAAGGAAACAATCAGAAAGCAAAGCTTGTAAGTAACGTTGTTCCCTTTTTCATAAATATATATATAGACATTTAATATGGATAATGAAAATTAATAGTTAATAAAACACAAAGCAATACAAAAGTAATACAAGAACAATACAAGAACAAACAAAACCATTGAAATTGATCCTTGGAAATATAAGCCTGGGGTATAAATGGATGTGTCGACACCACTTCGGTGCTCGATTCTGTTCGATTTTAATTACTTTCATGAAGTGAGTGCCATACAAACAACCAATGAGCTATAAGTATGGCAAATACTGTCACATTCCACTTACTTACCCTTGATTCAACGTACACCTACAAACTATGTGAATATTTTTGCGTCGGTACTCATCTTATGAAGATGTAAATTTCACACGGGGGAGGGAGGATGGGGAATTTGTGAATCTAAACGCAACAAAGTATCTTGACTGGTGTACCTATAGATACCTAAGACATCAGAAAAAAACAATTAAGAACAAGAATAAGTAAAAAATTACAAAGAAAATGAAGAACAAACAAGCAAACGAAGACTAACAAGATGCAGGAAGAAAATGGAAAGGAGTTGACAGAGCGTGAACAATGCCATGAATGCGGTAAGTATGAAACGGGCGAGAGAGTGCGCCGACGAAATAAATATATAATGATAAATAATTGAAAATAAAAGGGAAAGGACAACGAGGAGAGAAGAAGAAGGAAGTACGTACGTGGCAGGACACTGGTGTTCGTTGCATCTTTGTTGTCTGTCACCTGGTCTGTCCCCCTCACAATAACGGTCGTCGACCTTTCCCGCTATCAGCTCCGTGCATATCGGGCTCGAGCGTTGGTAACCTGCAAACACCAATCATAGTCAAAGGTTAAAGGGATAGTTCATCCTGATGTGATGTTTGTTTTAATGAAAGAAGACACATGAAAAAATATATAAGTGAATCCGTCAAAGGATAAGAAAGTTATGATGTTTAAAAATGTTTATTTTGTGACGTCCTGTGCGAGGTGCTCTCCCATATGTTGTGTATCATTTTTTTATGTGCATTTTCTCAAAAAGATATGCATCCTTTTACCTGTGCATTTTATATATCATTTTGAAATACGTTTTTACACACATACATGTATGGAAAAAAATATTCCCTTGTCAAAAACAATAATTTATATAATTATACTGCACACAACATATTGGATAGCACCTTACACGTGACGTCACGAACTTGAAATTTAAAAAGAAATTTTAACTTTATATCCTTTGACGGATTTTTGTCAACTCTTCACTAAAATGGGTTTTTTTTTTCGTGTTTCTGCTTTTATTGAAACCAACTTAATTTCGGGGCAAACTATCCCTTTAAACATTTCTCCATGACTGCAAACAAAACTCGAATGTGGCTGCGCGGAGCATCATGGGACGGCCTTCTTTTAACGAGGTGTGGAGAACGTGATTTGAAAGCAATGTTGTGAGGAGACGGAGATAGACACTTGAAAACGTGTTGAAAGAAAGAGACAAAAAAAAAATATCAGATTAGCCACCTTGAACTAACAGTAAATCTGCCTCGTATAATTGTAGTTGATTGTGTGTTGTAGGCCTACACAGTCACTCCCGAGAAGCAAAATTGGTAATGCAAAGCTCTCAGGTTTGGCGATTTACATTTTTTCAGGTATCATTTTCCGCAAAGATTCGCCACTATAATAAATTCCTTTTCCTTTCTTATTTTCACATTCTACTTAAATCAACTGTAATACTTTGAAGTTTTCTGGAATATGACCAAAATCTTACCTACGCCGCATGAGGCGGAGCAGGGTGCCCAATCATCATACACCCAGCCGAAGCTCTGCGGTCGGTAGCTCTGGTTCCCCGCCATTGGCACCGTGTACTCGTACGTGATGCCCGGATTGTGCGCACGAAATAACAGCTGCCAATGTGAACAGTCGGCATTGTATTGCATGGGTTTAGTTGCATGTTTTTATTAGTTTTACCCGTGCTTTTTCATTCATTTCAAGTGTGAACTCCATGACGGAAACCCCAAAATTATGCATCTTGTGATTTGGAAATGTTTTGTGTAGGCCTATAGAATATTTAAACCATGTACATTTGGAAGGGGGTAATTATAGAGTACCGAAGTCTGACGTCATTTGAGCATAATTGTTAAGACGACTGGTTCTAAACCAGGCGGGTAGAGCAAGAAGCATTGATCACAGCGGGGCCTTTAATTTGCAGTCCCCGACACTGGCCCGCTAGACAATATCGGACCTGTAAAGTGATTTTGTTTAGAACCCATTGTTTTGGCTCACGAATTCGGTACTCTATTAAAGTAACAAAGAATTCGATGTAAAGTTGAGATATAAAGCTGTCTTCTGTAAATCGTTTAAGAACACGGCAGACGACGCGATCCGATCAGTCGTACACGATGCCTGACCATGTGAATTTTTACAAGAAGGTGGCGTCACATTTCCCTCACGACGGCAGAATCGTGGCAAAATCGTGTTGTGTGCGGTGGCCTTTCGTTATGAGGTAAGGGAATTATTCCTGAAAGGTGGATAGATAAATAGATAGATAGATAGATAGATAGACAGATAGATAGATAAAGAGAGAGATAGATAGATAAACACTTTCGACCTTACCATGAAGTGCAGCGGTTCGGTGGTCGGTCCCAGCGCGACCACGCGCTCCTTCTCGTCAATGCGCTCGTAGCTGATGGTGGTGCCGGCGGCCTGGTACTCCCCGCTCCATCCGATCAGGAAGTCACCGTTGAACACTGAGCCGCCCGAGGAGTTCAGAAGGGCGAGGTAGTTGATGGTTGCCGCCACCTCCTCGACCACGATGTAGCGGGCACCCGCCGGGATCACCACTACCTCTTCGTACCCTGAGCACAGTGCGGTGGCAGATGAATAAGGTATAGAGTACAGAAGTGGTGTCGTCATAATGAGCATGGTGTCATGACAACTGGTTCTAAGCAAAATCACTCTAGTGAGAGGTCTAACGGTCCGATATTGCCTAGTGGGCTAGTGTCGGGCACTCCCAATTAGAGTCCCCGCTGTGATCACTGCTGCTTGCTCTACGCGTACAGTTTAGAACCAGTTGTCTTGACAATCTGCTCAAATGAGGCCATACTTCGGTACTCTATACTCATATTCTTTTCAACTATTAGTGAGCCCACGGACGTAGAATTCTCCATACCGCGTTTGCGGAAAGTCGTCCCATAATTCATCGCGCAGCGATTTGTTTTTCAGTCATGTCCGCTTCCGGTTCCATAGCACACTAGAGCGGAAGCGGACTTGACTGCAAACAAAATACGAATGTGGCCGTGCGGTGCATCATGGGACGACTTTTCCTTGAATGCCGTAATGGAGAATTGGCAGATCTGATAATCACAACTGACAATTAATCATATTGCTCTTTAAACATTTTTAACCGTGCTAAAAAGAGATTCTACGATCGACAGGACTGTCATGATTGAACTCTAGATATCATGAGATCTGATAGGATCACTACGATTTCCCCCACAATTTGCTGCATCACTTTAAATACTGTTCATCATAAGGGCCTCCCTTTCATCGGGATCGTCATTCGCCCGAAGAAGCCAATTGATAATTGCCGAAACGTCGCATCACTGAGTTTATTTCTTATTGAACTTCCTATAATAATTATGTTCATTCAGTTTACTGAGACTTTAAGAACAGTTTGATTTACCTACCTCTTCCAGACTTGGTATCGTAGCTACCCCTGACAGTGTGGCAGGTGGAACCGTCCCCATGGCACACCCCACATCGGTCCTCCACCGCCCCGGAGTTCACCTGGTTGTCGCAGCCAACCGCCTACCAGAATAAGGCGAATAGCATTTGATCTTTTATTAAGTCTTTCCGTGCTTAAAAAAAAATCTGCTCAATGGGATTTGTATGCAGTACACAATTGGTACATAAAGAGTTAAACCAATGCTGCTCTGTACTTACGTGGCATATACCATCGATGCAGAGGTCTTTGGAGAAGCGGGCACATGGCGTGCCGTCTAATACTCGATAAGACTTCCGCTCTGGTTCCCCTTCCTCATCGCGACGTCTGCAGAACAGCTCACAGGCCCTCGCTGCAAGGGGTAACCATGGTAACGATTGTACAACCAACTTAATATCTACAGGCACAGTAGCATGTAATCAGCAACGAAATATAGCGTTACATACCAAAGAATTGAGAATATTTCAGATTTATGAGTGAACCAACTTAAAAAAAACCCACACACACATTGGAGGAGAAGTGTTTTCAAATTTCATGCTGCGCAATCAATCATACTACGAATGAAAGAATAAAACAAAATTTACCACCATTGATTGTTGATATACTCTCGATACATCGAGTTGTTATAATGGTTTAACTCAAATACTATGGAGAGCATACGTAAGAGTTTGTGCTTTCGTTCTTCTTAGTTAAAGGCCACCGATCCGATCAGTCGTGCGACTCTCCGACTGGCTGAATCGCAGGACCCGGTCATTGGATTTGTGCAAGATGACGTTTTTGACTCGCAAAATCGTGCCGTCTGCGATTGTCTTCATATGTAGTTCCGACGAATTGACAAATGAATCCTAGCCCAAGCATAGACTACGGAACATACCTTCATTGGCGATGGGTATCCAGGCAATTGAAGACCCATCAGGCGCCACGGTATCAAACGCACTACACTGCATCGCTCGAACACTGGTAGACCCGGGAGGACAATCCTATTCAAGACATACATCAATCAATATATAAATCAATCAATCAATTCAGCTATCATTTGTCCATGCCCATATATGGCAAAGTGATACCACAATGCACTGCGCAGCGATCGCCGTTTTTATATTGCAGTCATGTCCACCTCTGGTCTCATACACTTCTAATCTAGACCGGAAACGGCCGTGACTACAAACAAAATCGTTAATGGAGGCACGCGGTATATTTTGGCACGACTTTTCCGTATGTGTGGTTTGAGAAATGCACCATATTAACCAATTATGTTTAAATGCTGCACTATAAATTTAAATAACCAATTAATGGAAACAATAGCGTTAAGGCAACTAAATCGTCGTAAAGGCCCTACACGAGTCCGTAGATAATACGACAATCCACTGTTCAGGATTTTGTTAATGAATGATCACATCATACATTGGACAGTCACGCAAATGATAGTGCTTTGAGGACAGATAAAGATGCGCCAATAATATTCAGGTAATTATGCGAAGTTAGGGTAATTTAGAACATACCTGTAACGCACATAGAGCGTATCTCTTTCGTTCACCAACGCAGTATTTACCTCCATGAGACGGGCTGTAATGGAAAACATAATACATATAATCTAACATTTTATCAAGAATATCAAGCCCTGCATATTTTTGGACTCCTGCACAAAAATATTCTTTCTATCAACGATTTCTTTTAATCATTTCTTGTTTATAATTAACGTTCATTGTATCTTAATTTTTTTTGCATGTTTTTTTTTTGTGGAAAAATAAATTTCATCTTGAATCTACAATCGTATGACCGGTCATTCCTTTTTGTTTTTTACCTCCTCTCTCCAGCTTTTCCAATTTTCTCTTATTTTTGTTCTTCTTATTGGCATTATTATTAGTGGGTTTTTTTTCTCCTTTCTTCCCTTCTCCTCCTTCTCTTTCATCTTTATCAAAATCGTCTTCTATTTTATTTGTTTCTTTCATTTTCTGATCATGTCATCGCTCTTCTCATCCTCCTTCTCATCCCTCTTTTCTTTTCCTCCTTGTATCGTTTATATGCTTATCTCGTCCACTTAGCATCAACTTTGAAAACATTCGACAAATTACTTCGATCCATTCTGTTGTTTTTCCCCTTTTCCTCTTGATAGAAACGTTTATTTACTTAGCTCATCTTTTCTCATGTTAGATGTTCATCTGCCATATGTGCTGCAACATATTTGTTTTGGTATCAGTTATGGTCGTTACTACTCCGCGTACAAAATGAAAGTGATGATAAAACTGAGCAATGATGATAATAATCATACTAATAGTAATTGAGATAACAGGAAAAAGGTAAAAGTAGTAATTGGTATAGCAACAATGATTTCAATAATGATGTCTGAAAAAACTGTTTAATCTGCCGGGATCAACGTAATTCAGGTTATTAGTCGGATATCAATTCTTATACCTTGGGTTATCGCAGTGTCTCTCCCTTGATTTGATTCCAGTCCCACAGGTCAATGAACACTCTGACCACTCGCTCCATGAGCCCCACCCACCGTGGATGACCACCGGGTCCTCTTCGATGTCGAGGCAGGAACCAGAGATGCACCACTAGAGCGGGGAGAAAATCGGGATGGAGGGATGAGTGTGTAGACGAAAGGGGAGTGTTGGAGGGCGGGAAGGAAGGAGAGGTGGCGGAAGAGGAGCGAACGAGAGGGGGGGAGAAGGGGGAATGAGGAGGCAGATGTGAGGGAACGACAAAGGGGAAAAGAGAGGGGGAAATGAGAGTGGTACGGAAGGAATGTAATCGGGACAGAGAGGAAAATAAAGATGGATAGGAAGGGGGGACGATAGAGAGAGAGAGATGGGAGGGGTATGATGGGAGAGGCAGATGGGAAGAAGAACAAACGTGGAAGGGGAGGAGAAGAAATATCCAGAGATGGAAGGGGCGACTGATAGTATGTAACAAACGGGCTTTGTACACGTTGTGGAATATCATCAAGTCTCTATTCGTTAGTTCTTTAGCTGGATCATGAACCAAATAATACATTAAATGTGTGGTAGCAAGTAGCCTAAACGCTCGTGCAGGTCAACAAGTTGTTAGTGATTCAATGTCATTATATCGTTATGCATGTAGCGTGTCTTGTTACAAAGACTACGCAAGACAGGAAGCAGTTAAGACTCTCCACGGACGATACAGGAAGTAATCCCAAAACCATTAACTCACAAATTGCACGCTTTGTATCAGTTCAGTATATTCCCACTGATCGCGACTGCCCGCTGGAAGCGCGATCCCTGAGCTAAGCCTGAATTCAGTGCACTGTGAACTTTCATCGGGTCAAATTAATCTCAAACAACCCATCTTATCTATCATTGGTCAGTAGTATGATCCCGGTGTATAGTACATCGCACACAAGGCTGCACAATGCCAATCGGAACTGAAAATGTACTATTCAAGGTGATATGCGAATGAGGCAAGATTAGAGAGTTTAACATGACTTATTGAACCAACGTAGCTACTCTGTCTTTAAGCCGTGTCACGTATAATGTCGTTCGACTCCTCAGATTGGTGTTGAACATGCGAAAAGATGCGACAAGAGTTCAAAGACATGTTGACTTTAAGAAAACTTCAAGAAAAGATGCACCAATTATCTATACCCCATAAGGGTTAAAGTCATCCTATAATTCACCTTGCACATGTTGCAGCGACGTGGAAGGTTTTGTTTTGCAGTCATACAATTCAATTAAATTTGAAACATGTATTTCCCTCACAGACATGTTTTACATACACACGAAATAGTACGAGAAGCGAGGATGACTGCAAAGTCTATAGGAAATCACTGCGCGGCGCATTTTGGGATAACTTTACCGGCGGTATGGCGAATTAAAGGGATATGTCACCCTGAAAGTATAATTTGGTTTCAATTAAAGGAGACACACGAAAGAAACATATTAGCGAAGGTTTGATAAAAATCCGTCAAAGGATAAGAAAATTATGATCTTTTAAAGTTTCGATTTTGTGACGTCACGTGCGAGGTGCTCTCCCATATGTTGTGTACAAGTTTTTTTTTTTTCGAAAAAGTACATTTTCTCAAAAAGAAATGCATCCTTTTACATTAGAAATACGTTTTTACACACATATCTGTACTAACAAATATCGTTCCGTTGTCAAAGACGGGAAATGAGCAATTTATGGAATTAGTTTGTAAACGAACAATTTACTGGTACTACAAAATTTCCAAGTTGCTTTAAAGGGCATATACTGTACTGGGAAGGCAAAAAGCCTTCAAAATGTAATTGTTAGCAATCTTCTTGCCAATGGCCTTAAATTCCTGTATTGTCTATTTTAGAAGCTTGCTGAAAGTTATTTGCCCTCAAATGATCCACATATGGAGTAATTAATGATTAATGATTAAATCCTCAAAATGTTCGGGCCGAACATTTTGAGGATTTTTTTATTTAATCACTCATTACTCCAAATGTAGATCATTTGAGGGCAAATAACTTTCAGCAAGCTTCTAAAATAGACAACACAAGAATTTAAGACCATTGGCAAGAAGATTGCTAACAATTACATTTTGAAAGCGTTTTTGGCCTTCCCAGTACAGTATATGCCCTTTAAGAGGTAGCATGTTAGACAACGAAGCTTTTCGATCTGCAGTATTCACGCAGATATGAACAAAATACAAGAAGAACCAACTACATGTATCTATACTTTATAAACACTGCTTCTAAGTACCTGAGATGAGGCATACTTCGGGCCCTACTAACAATGGAAAACTGGTTGTCTGAATAGCTTTATGCACACAATGTGTTAGCGAGTAAATGCTGGCCAATGGCTGAGTCACATTTCGTATTGATAGTTCTACCTGCAGTCAGATCTGACTTGCAAGCACGAGTTGGTTGAGCGCGTTGATTAACTGTGTTTGCGTACAGTCAAGGGAGGAGTGAAAGAGTGAAATTAGTTTCTACACAACATATGGGAGAGCACCTCGCACGTGACGTCACAAAATTGAAATGACAAAAGATCATAACTTTCCTATCCTTTGGCAGATTTTCGGCAAACAGTCACTGTTATGTTTCTTTCACGTTTCTGCTTTTATTGAAACCAACTTATTTTCAGGTTTGAGAGTATTAAGAGTAGGCCTACACTACAAAGTACTTACCTTGTCCTTGCCACATCGGGTTCCCTGGGCAGCGGGGGTGCGAGATTGGAACATCCCTCCCACACTGCACCACAGCGTACTGCAAAGATCAGACTGCCCATCGGGAGGGAGGGGGCGGAGGGAGAAGGAGACAGGAGAGAGGACAAGAGGAGTGTGAGGACCAGAGGGAGGAGGAGAGGTAGGTGCAAAGTGAGAGGGGGAGAGAGAGATATGAGGGGGAGAGATGTGAGATGGAGAGTGGGAGTACAGAAGGAGAAGTGAAAAAGAGACAGAAAGCAGAAGGCAAGAGAGAGGACAAGATGGAAGGGCCGATAGAGGTGGAGAGTGAGAGGGGCAGAGGAAGGGACAGACATAAGGAGGGGGTAGAGAATAGACGTAAGAAGACATGAGAGAGGGGTGAGGGAAGGCAAGGTGGAGGTGGAGAGTGGGAAGGGAAGAGGAAAGGGGAGGAGGGGAGTAGCAACACGGTGGAGGAGATGGGGAAGTAAGAGAGAGTATGTTAGGGAGGGACACATAAGAACAGGCCAATTAGGAAGGAGGATGACAATTAGAAATATTAGATTATGATTGATTCATGATTGTTAACATAATTACATGCAAATTTCCGGATTCACCGGCACGGCCTTTATGGCAAGTGTGACAGGGTTATATACTATTTTCACTTGATCCTCGGAACGGTATTTCAATTGTATTACTAAATTGGTTAAATTTATGAAATTATGAAAATACGAAATACCAGTACATAACATATAAATATCTAATAAATGATGTCAAGATAACTTCACAACTATGTAACAAACGATAAATATGTGATACTTGAACCTTGCGGTGCATCAGGTAAGAAAGTGAGGGTTACTGATCGGAAAGCACTGCTGGGTAAGTCTTATAAATATGTGGCGATTGCAGCGGTATCACGGAAACAAAACTTTTGTATTTTAATACGATATTAGGAAATAAACCTACCTCAAACATTGAGCTGACGGTGGCGTTGTGTCCGTACTGCAGTCGACACTGATGGTCAGCTGTATACATGACGCCCGGCAGCACCTCGGGGTAGTGGTACGGGTAAGGAGGGGTCGGACCGTCCTCGAGACAGCTGCCCAGTCCGCTGCTGCAGGCAGACACGAAAGTAATTTGTGATTTGTAATATGTGATTTGTATTTTTTCCCACAACTCATATTAAATACAATAATACAAATATAACATGATGAACATGCATCAAATAAATATATGAAAAAGTGCATCAATGGTAATGATAAAGATATTTCTGTGGATGAGTCCAAAGAGGACCCTTTTGAACAAAGAAAAATGTTAACAAATATTATTAATCAATTAAAAACAAATTCAATATACGTATCTACATTGACGAATGGAAAAAAAATCATCAGAAATAAGGCAAGTGAAACGGAATGGGGACGGAGTGTGGGGGTGGGGGTGAGGGGGGGGGGGGCAGGGTCGATGCGAGGTTGAGGGAAAATAATGAGTAATAGCTCGACGAATGCTGTTGTTGTGTTTGTTTTTTCTTGTTGTGTGTTTGATTGTTTTTGAGGAGGTATTGATTAATTTTTAAAGACAACTTAGAAATACAACATTTATTCAATTAGATCCAGACAAATTCTGGGCATGGTAGCACATAAATAGAACGAAGTATTGATATCAACATGAAACGGTGATATAACCAATTACAAATGAAGATGAAAATTCTTCCATTTCTCGTAATTAATACACAATTTTCTTTTTCTTAACGCTAAGAGAGAGAGAGAGAGACAGACAGACAGACAGACAGACAGACAGACAGACAGCGAGAGATAGACAGAGACGGACAGAGACAGAGAGAGACAGACACAGAGAGGAAGACAGAGACAGAGAGGGGGAAAGAGCGAGAAAGGGAGATATAGACAGACAGGGAGACATACAGGCAGAAAGAGAGAGTGAGACAGAGACCGAGATAGACAGAGAGAGAAAAGGAGCGAGAGAGAGAGAGAGAGATAGAGGGGGGGAGGAGAGAGAGAGAGAGAAACAGAGAGAGAGAGAGAGAGGGGGGGGGGGAGGACGACTTACTCTAGAAACCGTGTGATGTAATCTCGACTGCATGACGACCAGGTGGCTGGGATGACACTGCCCATAGCACGTGACGCCATGACGTAAGGGTGGTTCTCGTCTGCAGACGGGCAGGGATTCCCCGCTCCGTCATGCTGCATTCCAAAACTGGACACAGATACGTCACGTGATTGCAACAAACCAATTCAATTCAATTCAATTTGAAAAATGAATGTATTTCTTATCATAACATATTTTCAATACTAACGAAACAAGTTGACACATTCATCGAACCAAGTTCAGAAATCAGCAGTGAAATACTTCAATGAAATTTACAACAATTATAACGATTCAAGAACAATAATAATAAGTATTTTAGTTGAAAGTAGAAAAACATGATGAAGGCGGTAAGAATCCTTAAAGCTCCACAGGGGTACATCGTGACCCATACCAAGAAAATACTATTTACAACGCCCTACCCCTTCCACCTTGGCTCCCGATAATCATAATACCAATCATTTCAGCCTTCCCGAAGTGTAAAATTGCCCTAAATTCACATATTTACCTCAATAAACTCTATCCTATACTGTACCCTTACACTAGCCCTATTCTCGTTGGGCCCCTAACCTAGCCTATTTTTGTTAATTCGTCGATGAAACCAGCAAAATCCCGTGCTAGGCAAAATAATGCCCCCTTCTTATGGCTAACGCAAACGACACGATCGAATCAGTCGCAGGCCCTTGCGACTGCAAAATCGTAGCAAAGTCGTGTCGTCTGCGGTGACCTTTACGTAGTCCCAGACGTACTTGTGGCCCATCTCGTGGGCGATCGTGTAGCCGAGTGCCAGCCCGTTGTCCTCGTTGATACTGCAGCTCTTGGCCGGGTCGCACATACCGGGTACGTGGGCCACCCCCAACGTGCTACACGGCTTGTCCATACCCCGACATATGTCTTTCCTGTAAAATAGATGGATATATAGATAGATACATACATACGTACACGGAGGAATGGATAGATATATTGGAAGTAGATAGATAGATAGATAGATAGATAGATAGATAGATAGATAGATAGATAGATAGATAGATAGATAGATAGATAAATAGATAGATAGATAGATAGATAGATGGATAGATAGATAGATAGATAGATAGATAGATAGATAGATAGATATTAAATAGATAGATGAATTTATTAATAGACAGAAAGAACGATGAACATTAAAAAGATATAGATAGATATATAGGTGGTAAAGATATCAGTAGAGAGAGAGAGATACACAAAAGCATAAATGGAGAGAGAGAGGTAGATATATAGATAGATGTAAACGTAGGAAACAGATATATTGATGGGTAGATAGATAATTAGATAGATAGAACAAAAACTATACAGTAAACAGATGCACAGTTAGATAATTGTATGTATACATACATAAATACACACGTACATACATATATACATACATATATACATACATACGTACGTACATACATATATGTATACGTAAGCTAACAAATACAAGAGATATCAGTTTATCTATGACACATACTTAATATCTTTCGTTGAGGTGTCAAGGCCCGCTGAACGTCTTTATTTCTGGCAGGTATAGTCAATAAGTCAATCAGGCGTAACTGGTATGAACTAAAACAGCGTATTCATTCCGGTTTGCGGTCTTATCTGTAGACCTTTGTATTTCCCATGAGCTGAATTATTTTCATAATGAGATAATATATACAACGTCACGGGCACAGATACAGCCTGCGGAAAGACTGATAGATCCTGAAAAGCAAAGACTAGTGCTTGAATTACGCACATCAGGTGGAAGATAAGAAATCAAAACTACTCCAGACAAAACCAGGATTAGGAAAGCGGGAAACGAAGTAGTGGAAAGGAAAAGTGGGTTGAATGTGACAGATGAAAGAGGATGCGGCTTTCAAGATGTTTCCTGTGAGTCCAAGATTTACCAAGAAAGTGTTACACAAGAACACTATACTAGTCAAAACAAACGAAATCTTCATTTCGAATGAAATCTGTCTTGTAGAACACAGAAAGAATTATTTCACAACATGCCTTTACGGATCAAATCTGCTAATGATTCAGTGCGTATCTTACATTATATATATTTTCTGATTTGGAGCAGTATTACATTTAAGTTGAAACAACTCCTATGGTGTCTTTAAACTTTTGAGTACAATACCAATTATCTCGTTCAAACATAATGTTCACATCACGAAATGCAGGATGACCTCTTGTAACACATCTTTTCGCTTACTGTTGATTTTTAGTTTGCTCAGCTGGAATTGATGTCAATAAACACAACAACATGCCGAATATTGCATCATAAGTCGTTGTTTTTTATGTACCATTCGTGTATTGCATGTTAGGTAGTCCTGGGCAATATTCATGAAACCTTTCTAACCATGTTAGTTACTAAAAATGCACACAGCTGAATGCACTTTGGAAGCTAATTAGGCTTGGTAAGGTTTCAATGAATATGGACCCTGGTTACTAGACATGGTTGTTAATACACTAAGTTGTGGCCATGCACTACCCAACCTAGAAACTAGGTTAACTACATTCGAGCGCGAACTCACCTCGTCAACAACACGGCGTTATCGTACTGGACGGCACGCCCATCTCTGACCGGATGTAGTTTTTCCTGCCATTCACAGAAGCTGTTCAAGGTGACGTCAGCATCGTGAGCAATGGTTAGGTTGTCCTAGGACAGAAAAAATATCAACAAGGTAGTGCATATTAATTAACACCACTGGCGGGGTGTCCCCAATGTTGGAATCTTGAATTGGGGACACCGCGTCCTGAGATATGGTCAAGTTATCCTCGGACAGAAAAATATCGACAAGGTAGTGCATTATAAACACCACTGCGGTGTCCCCAATGTTAGAATCTTGAATTGGGGACAATGCGTCCTGAGCTATGGTCAAGTTATCCTTGGACAGCAAAATATCGACAAGGTAGTGCATATTAACACCACTGGCGGGGTGTCCCCAATGTTAGAATCTTGAATTGGGGACCGCGCGTCATGAGCTATGCATGGTCAAGTTATCATACGAGAGAACAATATCAACAAATTCGAGTATTTCGACACCACTGGGGTTTCTTCAATGTCAGAATCTTGTGTTTGGGACACGACTGCACTTTGCCAATCAGAGAAAGACCACTTTGTCGGGCCTTTGATCCTGTCTACCGAACAATATATGTGGCTTTTCACATTCTACCGAGTCCTCATATTTACCTGAGTGATACTAACATACTACAATATAAAACAACGCAATGAAAATAACGCAAGATATAACATTATAGAAACATTGCATAAATGATTTAGGCATACGGTTGACTTAGGTCGAGGCTACATACAAATATCAGTAAGATATAAGAATTGAACTTAATCACAAAAAGGGGAAATATGAACGTGGTGATCTCCCAAAGATATCAACGAGCAATAGAGAAGTGTATAATGAGCTTGATACATATACATAGCACCGAAATGTAAAAAAAAATGCAATCTTACCTGCTCATCTTCAAGTAACAAGAGATGAACTAAGACAACATTTACGAGGTTGCCAATACTGGGATCACGATAGAATTTAGCAACCTGTGATAAAGAATAAATAGACAAATATATCCCTCTTTTGATGCAGAAAATCAAAACAGCAACTAGGATAATATAGCTCGTCAAAATGAGCTCAAATAGACAAATCTGACGCAAGAAAATTGATTGAGGAATGACAAAATAATTAGGTTTCTAACGGGGTAAGGTGTTACAATGCACCGTTTATTGTGATTTGTACAATGGATAGTCGGTGTTCTTCGCTAACTCCATTTTGGAAATATTGCATAGTAATCCCATAGATCAACGAAACGTACTCAGTACGTAAAGCTGAGTATATTTGCGCACATTAGAATATATGTACAGTATATTTCATTCTCATACGTCTTATTAAGATCATTAAGTGAATCGTATTTGTTTAGGGTTTTTGGTAACGAATTTGATGGTTATATTCTCATAACTTGATAAACGCACAATGTTGCTCAAAGGTTTGGAGAAAATTAAGCTTTTGAAAGTGACAACGATAATCAGAAAGAAAATGTTTTGAAGGAACATTGAAAGAGTTGGTTCCCCTTTCCTACGATCAGCTCACCAGGTTCATAACGGTGAGCACGTACGTCTCGATGTCCTGGTCCTTATGGTACTCCATCATATTATGGTCGACGACCACCAGGGTCTCCACAGTTCGCTCCTTGCTAACCGACCGCCGTGAACGACGTCCTGACTTCTTCGCTGCTGTCGAGAAAGACGACGACAACGACGATGGGGATGAATCTGTGTGCAAAGTGTATGGCGGACAAGATAGAACAACCCAATAGATATAATTAAAGACCCAACTATGTGTATTTCAAATGATGAGTCCGATGAGTCCGAAATTGAACACGTTCGACATTTCATATTTCAATGCAATAGCAAAAGTAATTGTGACCCCCCCCCTCCCCCCCCCCCCCCCCCCCACTGCAGTGCATCTATCAGAAAGCTACTCAGCCTTTGAGCGGTATCGCCCAGGCTATTGAGTACCGAAGTGTGACGTCATATCACCATCATGGTCAAAACAACTGGTTCTAAACTACATAAGTAGAGCAAACATCGGTGATCATAACCGGCATAACGGGAGTGCCCAACACTAGCCCACTAGACAATGTCGGACCAGTGGAACTCGTACTTGAGTGATGTTGTTGAGAACTAGCGACCTGCATACCAATGAATATGACGACAAAACTTTGATTCTCGATACGCCTGAGAATGCCAAACGAACGGAGAAGATTTGGCACACATAGAGCATAGAGCATAATTATAATACATTTTAAAGGAAATATATTTTAAGAGAGGGTATTCAAAATGTTTTGTAGCGGAATCTGAAACATATCCCCGACCCAAAGAAACTTCTATGCAGCATGGATTTAGAATTAGGTAATTTCACTTACTTGGGAGAGAGCAGAACGTTTGATTAGAGACGACATCCGCCCTCGACCTCTTAGCTCCTGCCGCGGCCGTGGTCATTGACCACGGTTGTCTGGTGATGATGTGGGGTTGCCCGTCGTCAAGTGGGTCATGGTCCGTGGCATTCACGGGTTCAATGAAGTACTGGTCTTCTCCAACCGAAATAAGGCCAGACTGAGAAGAGAAGACGCCCGGATTTACCATGGTTACTAATTAGTTTTGGTTACACCAGGCACGTATCAATTAAGGAAAACACTGTCAAAGGCAAAAGCAAGAATGAAGACAAAACCTGGAAATCAAAGAATCAGATTGGCGAGAACATTCCAATAGAAATAGGATTAAAATTGGACGCAAAAACAGACCAGGTTGTCATGATGTTACATCATTAATTATACAAAACAAAAACAAACAAGAGTGGGGGAATAGCAGGGAAATGCTGAATGGCTGAACTTGAAATACCAGTGGGAAATGGTAACAATCACCACAGAAATTCCGAGAAAAGAAACACATCTTATCTCTATTGATCCCAGGTTTACAGGGTGACGCCTATATTTTGAAGTTTATTGCGGCCGTGAATCTGTAAGATATCTGTCAATCCGTTATCTGGGTGTAACAATCGGCAAAGGATGGATTGAAGCCGATAAAATTTGGGAGTGACCATAATGTGACATTGTAGATATTCATAGCAAACACTTCAATGATTTAGTTGAAGTTAACTAGTTTCAGAGCGAAATGCAATACTTGGAAAGTATCATGTAAACTCTCAGAGCCCTGTCCATCTCTGAGTTCAAAAGGCTAAAACCTCTGTCACACTATTGTGTTCTACAAAGTGTTCTCACAACGATCAAAGTTACTAAAATACATCGAAACCTCCGGATTCCGGATAAAGAAATTTTATTTCGAAATCTACCAGAAAAAAAATTTAACGTCACCACATAGAGAGAGAGAAAGATAGAGAGAGAGAAAGAGAGAGAGAGAGAGAGAGAGAGAGAGAGAGAGAGAGAGAGAGAGAGAGAGAGAGAGAGATACATGGATGCAAGGAGGGGGGAAGAAAATGAGAGGAAAAGAGGGGTGGGATAGAGATAGCGAGAGGGCAGAGGGACAAGCCAATCAGACAGAGAAACAAGCATACAAACACACAACAATGACACTGCATAATGTGACAGAAAATTAGAACGAGGAAGGGTTGAATGATGGCGGAAGGACAGGGAAAGTGGCGCACAGACAGACAAAAGGAAAGACAGACAGACAGAGACAATCCTCACGATTCCTCGACAAACGTTGACCGCCACAGTGGACGTCGTCCTGCCGGCCACCACTCCGTGATAGACACACGGACCGTGTCGATGATACGCCCATCGCGCCGGAGATCGAGTCACGCTGCCCGCAGATGATCGCCTCTCGACCACCAGGTCTGGTGAAATCATCCTGATATTCGACGACAGGAGCAGATGGAAATTTGACGTGGTCGTCGAAAATTTGTATTGCAGGTGGATGGGATCCACCGTGGCGCCAGAAGGCTGTGTCGTGCTGGCTTGCCGACGACGTCGGTTGGTACCATCGTCATCCGAATCGTCATTGATGCGACGAGGGTGTACGATCTCTTGGGAAGGAGCTAATTTCGCTAGGATTTAAAAATATGGCCAATATTATATTATTTTAAATAATATGATGTAATATATGACATATGATATGATATATGGTATGATATTACATTATATGATATGATATATGATATATGATATGACATATGGTATGATATAATATGATGTATGATATGATCTGCACAATATGCCACCTTTGGTTGCCTATTAGAACCAGCAAAATAGCACAAGACGTCCTAATCGAGTCTGCCATTCATAGTAAGACATAAATGAACTTAATATTTTTTTATATTTTTCACCCAATAGCAACCATTATTTACCAAACATCCCCAAGTGGGAATAATGAGGCCAATCAGTACAATATGTCCTTAGAATTCAACGGAGAATGCCGACATTTTTCCTACATGTTTTCGTCTGCACTTTCTGCCCCAGTTGCATGCAAATAATCTGCTATTATGGTAACGATTATAGGGCTTAAACAAATCCGGATTTCTTCTCATTAGGGATGACACTACGTATGTTAAAATGCACTGGTGTTCTCCATCCTATTGTTTTTATTTAGTGAAAAAATCTGTGTTGTTATTGATATGCTCTTGCTTTTTCTTTTTCTATTCTTTTTCTAATGTTGAATATGGCAAACTTTGAAGTTTCAAAGTAATTAAAGTATAAATTGACAATGTTTTTTTTAACCAAATCACAATCAATTAAAAACACCTTTATTGACGTCAGTTCAATATTTTCTTCGTTCACTTCAGTTGGCTTTATCAACACGTGTATAGTTCCTAACATTAATTTCCTTTCTCACACCATTATATATAAAGATAACGCATGTTATTCAAGTCTTGTGACATTCACCTAACAAACCTTTCCTTTAACACATTCCATAACCACGATAACGTTTCGTTTGAGCAGATATGTCAGAAATGAATTGGTTACAGATAAGGGCTGCGGGCTCGGGTCGAAGGGGAATAGGGCGACATTCTCTTCTAATAGATTATCTCTCGTTTTTCCGCACATCTGGCAAACTTGCCTTAACTTTTCACATGATAAATCGAGCCTCTCAGAATTCCTCTCTCAAATGATGTTGTTTTCGCCAAGTGATGTCACGTTCACAGCGGATGTTAGTCTGGTTTTGCTCTAAGTTTCTGCGATAAGGATTTTTTTTTTATAGATAATATGATTGACAGCATGGCAATGAAAACCATGAGCATTTAAAAACAGAGTCACTTCTCGAGTAGACGCAGGAATCAAAATATCTTTTTCCCCTCTTTTTCATTTTTTTGTTTCAGGTTCAAATTACGTTTATAAATCTGCTGTTACCAATCCACGTCTGTATATAGTACAGTTTTCCCCACGTGAATAGGGGATAAAGCGCTTCCGAATTTAACTTCAATCTACGCGTTACTTTCATTCTGAAAAGCGCCTCAAAATCCCCCCTCTTCAGGAAATCCTCACTCTCAAGAGGTTGATCGGCATAATCCCCTCCCATATGTTATGAATTTTGTTTTTGTTTTTCATAAGAGGTGCTTTCACACCCCAACATCCAAGCATCAAAACGACGCAGCATAAGCTAGTGTGTAGTTATAGAGTACTGATGTGTGACGTCATTTGAGCATAATAGATCGTTTTCGTTAAGTATGCAAAACAGTTCACGTCGTTCAAACAAAACGTTACTAAATCCATTGCTTATCCGAGGTAGCAACAACTAATATATTCAGAGTGCGGTCCATCCATTGAAACTGAATCACGAAATAACATGAATACAGGTGAATGTTACAACGCGTCACCAGGCAGTTAGGGGAAAAGTTGTGAAATCATTACAAAAATGGCTTATTGTCAAAACAACTGGTTCTAAACAATGCGGGTAGAGCAAACAGTGGTGATCACAGTGGGGACTCGATTTGGGAGTGCCAAACACGATAGCCCGCCAGACAATATCGGACCGCTAAACCTCTCACTGAAATGAGTTAGTCTATAACCAGTTGTCTTGACAACATGCTCACGTGACGACACCACTTCGGTACTATTATTCCTGGTGGAAAATGACCTCAGGTCAATTTGTACTCACGTAGTAAAATGAAAATTCATTAGATAGTCGACCACATGTCAACTTATTATCATGCAGATATGGCAACAGCTATTCAGTTCTGAGAAGGTAGTGAAAGAACATTCCACAATGTGCACCTGCTTCTGTCGTTGTTCCAGCACACTGTAAAATGTCTTTACATCAATCATCATTCAACAAAGCTTCATGAACACATCACAGTCTGCAGTCTAGTAGAATTTATTCAGTGGATTGTCCGACCATGGTGTACGAATTGGGGGGGGGGGGGGGCGTCAACAAGCTGTTAGTGAGCTAACGACTTTATGCACGACTGGTTACCCTTTCTTGTGCGAAATGAGATATCACTATTTGTTCCTGTTTTAACATGGTGGGAGCTAATTTCCAATAATCCTAATCAAATTTGACACATCATCAACTTTGTATTCAGACACTTGTTAACAACAAGAAGTTTAATTCATAAAGATCATATTTCAATTTTAGCTGATGGGAATCTAAAACATTGAGAATCTGATTTAGCCCAAGAAAGGGTGACCAGTCGTTCGTAAAGTCGTTCTTAGCATACGAATAGCTTGGTGAAACATCGCCCCTGGTCTATATTTTTCTTTCATGAATAGGGGTATTCCCGTAGCTTCTATACCCACATTCGGGATAATCAGCTACATATTACCCGTCCTCCATCCTTCTTAGTAACCATTGTCATGTAGCTTTTCGTGCTCATTGAAATTGTAGGTTTCATTTCTTAATGAGCCTACAAGTGAGACAGTTTATCACTTATGCCATTTTCCGAAAATTTTCACAACTTTCTACCCTAACGCAGCTGTATTTCGTGATTCAGTTTAAATGGGTGGGATGCATTTTGAATTCATTAGTTGTTATTCCGACACAGCAAGGATAAGCTTTGTGGTAACCATTGGTAACGTTTTGTTTGAACGACGTGCATGAAATGTGCATATATAACGAAAATGGTCTATTCACGACATGACGTGTACTCATTGTGGGTGTTCAAACCTCTTTGGGGGTGATGCTAACAAATGCGCAGTTTAAAGGTAAAGGTTAGGGATAATGATTACTGGTCGTAACCACGACGGAACTGCTCTGACGTTATCACTGGGATCTGGCTTTAAACGAATTTATCATTTTGAGAGAATTTCAAATGGTATCGAGAAATCCAACGAGCATAAGACCCATGATTATGACAGAACGGTACCTTATTCATTTCGGCTCTTGAAGTCTTCATCACGACTGTTTTTGACCTTTGAGTGCCTGATACGCAGGGATTCCCTTAAACAACGAAAATATAAAATGTTCTCTCGCAGTGACGTCAAGTCCCTTCGAACGCATGTCCTGTGTACGTCACTGCGTTTAGCAGCTCATAAATCCATAGTCACATCACTAACATGTGCACCATTTATGAATGATAATGTTGGAGGATTATAGAATACCGAAGTGTGGCGTCATTCGAGTAAAGTCGTCAAGACAACTAGTTATAAACTATGCTGGTAGAGCAAGGAGCGGTGATCGCAGCAAGGACTCTAATGTTGGGAGTGCCCGACACTAGCCGCTAGACAATATAGGACCGGTAAACCTCTCACTGGAGTGACTTTGTTTAGAGCCAGTTGTCTTGACAACATGCTCATTTGACGGCACCACTTCGGTACTCTATATCTAATAAGTAGAACCAGTCTTGTAACCATGGCAACATCATAAAAGAGATAATTGAAAATAAGCATGCACGATCGATGTCCGTGTCAAGTGATATACTGCACGAATTTGACAAAATGAAGCAAGTAACAAATCACTTAATTTCGAGTTATTTGTACTATTTAATTGCACTCCGCACTCACTACATACAGCCAATATCAGAAAAATACATTTTCATCTTGCTGCGAGATATTCAATGTAACATGATATGGTGTTGCATTGATGCCAATGCAAGTAAAAGACGCATTTTGCTAATTTACATGAAAGTCTCTTTTGTTACTCGCTTCCTTTTGACAAAGTAGGGCAGTATACATGAATGTAATTTCCTGGCACATACATATGCACATTTCATAGTGCATAATGAAGAATTTCAGTCGTGAAAATACAATAGGTCATATATGATGTAGTTGGGGAGAACAACATATAAATTATAGTCTTTACTCCAGACAATAGTATCCCCACCCTCGTGTCAAATTAGAGTTTGTACTTTGCAGACTAGGCCGGTTTGTTGTTTTTCCCGCGGGTTCGGGACATTCCAACCAATCACTCCAATTTCCATTCATAATTTTCGGTGGCTCATGTTTACAATCGCTCGGTCCCATCGCTGTCTTGTCTGTGAAGCTGTCTCGGATCGCGATGGGCTGATTGGAATTGATTTGCTTTTAACTCTTCACATACCGTGTGTGTATTTTTCCACAATTAATGTACACAAATCCCATAGATCAATAGCTTATCTGGGAATGGGTGTGTTAATGATTTTATAGCACGGAGGACAGTTTGGCAAGTGCGTAACAATGATTATTGTATGAAGCAGACATGCAGTCGAATAATTGAGTAGGACATGTACATCATCGATCTTGATAAAAACAAAACAAGTATAAAGGGGAGGAGTAGAAGTAGAAATTATATCGGCTGTATTCTCGAACTGCTGAGGGTGTGGTGCAGGGATGTATTTACAGTGTTTCAACATCAAAAGTACAACATATGGATAATATAGGCCTACGTGCAGCTTTTCGCACGGGACTCGGCGAAGCCGTATCTCTTGTCATTCTTGCTTGAAACGAAGCCTAGCAAGGATTCCATTTCATTCCATTTTATTTCATTTCATTTCAATTCATTCCATTTCAACGATTTAATCCATTTTAGATTATTCCTTCTCCGAAGTAGAAAATCGAAGCCGAAAATCTGACAAGAATAGCATCAACGGCACTCCATTGATTACAGATCCAGTCGTTTTTACCACTACTGCTTTCTACATTCCACATAACACGCGTGGTGAAGTTATATATATCGGACATTACCATTATTCTATTTGATGAATGTAATGATTGCGATAAACATTAACGTAGAGACTAGTCTTTCCGTTAAGGCATATTCCAATTGACATATCACTCGTATCAATTTACAATTTGCGATCATATGATTTCCTTATCATGCAGTTGAAAAAAAAACATTTCTAGCTACAATGCATGATCTCGCAAAGCTCGTTTCGACTAATTAAGTTATTGGATTTACATGACACGGATCATATGATCTAGTTATCTTACAATCAAAAGCTTTGACTTTGTGACAATTCTTTCATCGATTTATTTTCAGATTGAGTTAAATGTCAATCAATTAATATGAGTATAAGAACGCTAGCCTAGGTTGAAAAGAGCAACAATTATATTAATCCTACATAAAAAAAAAAAAAAAGTCATATATAAACCTGTATTATCAAAATAACCTTCCTCGTGACACATGACCTAAACATAAATCATATTTACAAATATACGAATTAAAACAAACACAAGAGACAGTTTCACTCGTGTCGCTAATCGCTAACATAAAAAAAAATAGTTGAGGAGGTGTGCTTCGTCTTACCTGTATGTTTCGGAATCGCGAGTCCGTGAGAACATTCGATATGTTGTGCGAGCAGACAGCATCCCACTGCGAACAGTACCCCGATGAAAAACCGGGAACATCTAAACACGCATGTATGTGCCTCTCGCCTGTAAACGTGAATCGAACCCATGCTGCGAAGTGTATAGAGAGAGACACGACGTCACGGTCAAAAACGCTATCTTATGACAAATGGGTGAGTGAGTCTAAAAGTTCTGCTAACATGAACGAACCATGAAAGAACTATAACGGGGTGGGAAATGCCTATCCGAGTGATCTTGGCCCGCTTTATTTGTTATCTTCCAGGCAGGAAATATTCCTGTCAAAATGCCCGAATCACTCTCTCTTTCTCTGTCTTTCTCACTCTCTCTCTCTCACACCCCTCACCCTCTCTCTCTCTCTCTCTCTCTCTCTCTCTCTCTCTCCCCCTCTCTCTCCTTCTCTTTCTCTCTTTCTCTCTATATCTCTTCCTCGTAGATCCCACGGACTACTGGGAGGGTCATGGGTGTCAACTCGTTTGTTTATTGAGAGAATCGGTACTTGGTATCTCGATGCCGTGACAGCTAGACAGCTATCAAGCCAAACGTGCGGCTCCCCGACGTCATGGAAGTGACGTGTAGTGACGTTCAGCCAATGAAAGCGCAGATAATGAACACGCCCATAAGCGCTCTACCAAACAGAAACCGAACATATATATATATATATATATATATAAAAAAAAAAAAAAAAAAAAAGATAGCACCACATCATAACATCACACATAATCTCACAATCCACATTTCTCATGACCATGATAACCAAGAATCGACACTCGGAAACGTCAAATTCGGACTATACCGGAAACGTTCGCTCGTGATTCGATATTAACCCTCACTTTACCAGGTCGTAAAAAAAAACATTGGCCTCCTACACATCTTCATGCCAATAGTAATAAGAAATAGTAATAGCAATAGTTAAAAAAACAGCTGTTTTGTTTCTTTCATTTTTTTTCTCTATTTTTTGACGTGACAGTGGGTCGGAGGAGAGACCATCACGCTTCACTTTTCGCCTACGCTGGTCGACCTCGAGATGATAACACTTCACGCTTGGGCATGATTCACGTCATGTGTTTCCCGCCATCAAATACACAGCCTTTAATCCAGGCTGTTGAACATTTCTAATCCAAACTAAGAATAGAGTTAAGTTCTCAGAAGACTGGTCACTCTTTCTCCTCCTTCTTCAGTGCTTCCGATCCGGAGAAGAAATCGATAATGTTTAGATTACTGTAGCGAGACTTTTTCATTCAATAATTTGATTAAGAAAATAATATTCAATAGCCTGGAAGCCAGACTATCATATTAAACACATCGGAGACTGACATGTATTGATGGTGTTAAAGGGGTAGTCGTGAATTGGCGTATAGCAATGTGCGTTATTCCCAGGCGCTATTGCAGATGGCGTGAAGCTGACCAGATTTGAGTGATTTGACACTTGCTTCCTTTTGTCAGAACAGGGCAGAAAGGTTCTCCCAGTTTCTCGGTCTTTTGCTTTCCTAATGAGTGTTCCATATACTGCGTGATGTTCGTCCACTGCTTCATGTTGGTCAACCAGTTCATTGGTGGTCTTCCCCTGCCTCTCCTGCCTTCAAGTCGTCCTCCAAACAGCTTCCTCTGGACATCATTCTTGCTCGACATGTGGCCACATGCCACTTGAGGAACTGGGTAGATTAATTGATTTTATACAGGGAAATTGTTATAGAACAATGATTATCTAGTTCATATTCTGTTATTAAACATGTACATTAGTTATTCAATTACTGTGAAATATAATTATGAGAATCGTGATTTCACGCTTCATCTTTACGTACATCGCTCTCTCTATCTCGCTCCGTTCTTCTCGTCACCATCCTTCCACAAATCTCTTTCTCCATCTCTCCCTCCCTCTCCTCCCTCCCTCTCCGTCCCTCCCTCCGTCCGTCCGTCCGTCCGTCCGTCCCTCCTTCCCTCCCTCCCTCCCTCCCTCCCTCCCTCCCTCCCTCCCTCCCTCCCTCCCTCCCTCTTTTGTGGACAAATCGGTGCGTGTTAAAACGAAAACAACTTGCATCCCCGCAGAACATGACAAATATCCTTCATCTTTCACCTCTTGACATTGAAGTTATAAACCACGTATTGTTTACCATTAGCAACCTTTCGTCGGCATTCAGAAGGATCATAACAATCTTGGCAGGAGAGGATGGAATCCATCCCATGGGCGGAGGAGGGGAGGGGTGCGTAAATTGGCTTTCCGTAATCTACAGGTGTTGTTTGACTATATAAATGTGTGTTTTGGGGTGGGATGGTCCTAAATAGGCCTTATCCCCTTTCAACCCCATTTCCGCATTCAGGAACTATCGCGAACTCTTCATAATTTTACGTAAAAAACAATGTAAATAATTGTCGAGAATAGTTTGCGTTCACTAAATCAATGAACGAAAAAAAAAAATGAAACTTTGAAAGGCAAACTTAATAGTCATCGGTAATCGTTTGTTACTTATAATAGCTTTTACATTTGGAGTACATTTACAACAAGTAAGGGGGGAATCTGCATAGTGTTGAAGGTTTTGTACAGGAAGTAAATGATTTGTACTTTTTGTTAGAACATGTAATCGAAAGGCAATGTTGATTATGATCAATCACTCGTATTTCATAAAACAGTGTATTTCTTTACACATTCAATATGTTTGTAAATGAGAGGAAGAATAACCTAGAGCTATCTAATAAATGAAACAGCGCCATCTTTACCAGCCACAAATTTGTCATACAATGGGCACACTGAGTTTGAGGAAACATTTCATCAAAAATTGGCGAGGACTGATATTGATTGCGTTACCATTGCGTTACCCTTGGCAATGGTTCATCACGAACTTCCGATAAATGGAAGAGCGCCATCTACATGGATCATTCCTGTTGAACGTTGTATTTTGGGAAAATAAAGTCCAACATATTCCTTCTGAGTATTATCGTTAAAGGTAAGTGGAAAGAAATTTTAAATTCTCTCTAAATCAATATATATGGGTACACAATGTTTATAATGAGGGGGACTTTTGATGCCTATGCTAATCAATTACAATGTCTCATGCAGCGATTCATAACAAAAATCAGGAAAAGATGAAGGAATTACAAAAGAAAGCCCCATAAAAGATCATAACTTTTTTATCCTTTGACGGATTTTCATCAGACCTTCATTAATATGTTTCTTTCATGTGTCTGCTTTTATTAAAAACAACTTAATTTCAGGATGAACTATCCCATTAAAGGTAAAGGTGTATTCGTGGTAAAGATTACGGGATTCCCAACCATGGCAGAATTGTTGTACCGTCAGTCCAAGTCCAAGTCTCGTATGTTGCTTGCAAGCATTAATATTGGAAAGTTTTTCCTCCTGTTACCAAACTTAAGAAAACAGGGGTTTTAGTTAATACTAAATACAACATCGATGAACTAAATACTAACTATTTAATGTTTATGAAAGGCAATGCTCATTTCTGAAGGTGAGGACATGCGGTAATGTGTTTCCTTCAATTTAAACGCAGAGCATTTTGCATTTTAAACATGCAAAGTGATAGCACAAAATCTAATCTGTGACATTCGTTGTTGCTATTGTTTTAATATGTCGATCAATTATATGTGACTACTATTCAACGTAGTTACAATCCAAAAATTCAGCAATCTTAAAATATAACGCACTGTTGAGTGGATAAGACATTTCGAACTTCTTCAGTTACATTTTCTTTTCCTAACAAAATCAAAAAGAACGAATTCATTTTGTTACTACGTAGAAATATACAAATTGTTATTCAAGAATGAAATAAACTGTTTGTGCTGTCACAGAATCATAAGAGAAACAACTTTTTGGCATGACTTTGAGTACTATCAGGCACACATAACAAAAGTTATGAATTGATTGACATTCGTAATTTTAGAAAATCTTGTATACAGGGTCATGTCGTTTCGGTTGACCCTGGCCCTCTACTAGTACGAAAATGCCATTAATGTTCATATATTTGTAAAATCAACATTTCCATTTTACGCTGTTCCTGAGGATTGGAAAGTACCCCCTGCGTGTTAAAACAATACTTGTGCGAGAACTTAAATCCTTGACAGGTATCTAGTAAAGTTAAGCGGGATTAAAGGCTTTACCATTATAACGTCGCCTATGGCATGCATCACACATGTGTTGCCAATTTGAGGAATAATTGTGCATAGGCATACCTTTTGAAATAACCGGCCAATTGAACTAAAATTTGATTGATGTGTTTTTTTTTTATTTTCTGCATCATTCGAGAGCAACTCATTTTTTCATAGAGGTACATTTAGAGCGTTTCTAATGATGTATGAAATGCACAGGCTGCATATCTTTTTGCGAAAATTGACATTAAAGAAAAGAGTACACAACATTTTGGAGAGCACCTCGCACGTGACGTCACACAATCAAAACTTAAAATGAACATAACTTTTTTAACCTTCCATTGAAACCAACTTTCTTTCAGGATGAACTATCCCTTTAACAACAACCAAAGTATTCGTTAAGCACTCTGGCTCACCCCATTATGCCCCCAATGAAGATGGTTTAGGAGTACTTCTCATAATAATTTGATTTGTAAAGGGCCCGTTCATAAGCAGACTTGCCGGAGGCCTCTCACAATTATTTGTTGTAATGTACAAATGTACATGCCATTTTTTTTTTCTTTATAATGGTCAACTTCAATTTAATTAAATTAAATATTTGTTTCAATAACGACCAAGTATCCCTGGGACACTGAGGCTCACCAGCTTGCCACAAATGAAGGTGTCTTTGGGCCTTTGGGGGTACCTTGCAAGAAGACACATTACACCGAGAGCCCTCTACACTCCCCCCCCCCCCCCTCTTTCATTGAAACAAAAAATACATAAGAATCCTGTTAGTGCTATGATTAGCGAGAAATGGTTGATTATATAGGGCCCAATGCAATCTAAAAAACCTACCATGATCGCGCAGCTATCGTCGCGGGATATTGATATGGTTTTGAGACCACTTTGTGCCTATAGGTTTGTTATAACTGTTATGAACGTTTTTTTTTTATCTGGAGATGTCGATATATAAACCATATAAATGAAAAGGAATTGAGATAGAACGAGGTGATTGAACAACTGCGAGGTCGTCTGAATAACATGAAAAAAAGAGAAAGTTGAAAAGTGTGGTACAATCATTATTGAGAGAAAATGAATATAAGTTGTAACAGCGAGATCAAGAAAATGTACAGTATGTTCCACGTCGAGGCGGGTTATAGGTCTTTTAGATAGGTGACCTGTTATTGGTAATTTTTGTATCCCCCCCCCCCCCCCCCTTGAAAAATGCTGGTGACGGCACTGTCATCAGCATCAGCAGCATCATCATCATTGACATCGTTTATATTACTGACAGAAGTACCTAAACTTCGCTCATCCGTATGCGTGTAATTATCTTGTTCGGATAAAACACCCTTGGAATCATTAAGGCGATACCAATCGACCTCGATAATCGCTGAAAAGTTTCGTAAGTTTGACAGGTGAAAGAAATTATTACACACGAGCAACCAATCACGAACAAGCTTTCGTAGCATATTGTGGACGTAACATGCGTGCATGTGTGCGACGATACCCCGGGATGCTATGCCGAAAACCGGCCGATTCCCCAACGCAGTACAGAAACGTAGGAACAGTTGGTGCAAACTCGTTTCGCAAGCGAGTGAGTTGCGCCACGACTTGGAGTGGAACTTTGTATATTGCGAAAACATCAACAAATAGCTTAAGTGTAACAAAATCCTCCATTTTCTTTATCCTGCTGTTATTAATTTCAACGAAGTGGAGTTAAATAAAAACAGGATAAGGAAAGGATTCTGTCTGCGAAGGGCCGATTTGATCGCCAAGATGCGAGCTTGGAGCTGGAGCAGGGTGGTAGCGGCCCTGGTGATCCCAGCGGCGCTGTTGGTTGAGGCGTCTCTCGCAGCCAGCATCTCGGGGTCGGAGCCTGCCAGTAGCCCGCTGGAGGAATCCTCCTCTTCGACGATTGAGTAAGCCTAGCTTTATCTTTATTTCTTTCACCTGTCAAACTTATGAAACAACTTTTCAGCGAAGGATATCGAAGAAGATTGGTATCGCTGGAATGGTTCCAACAACAACAATCTTATTAGCTACAGAACTGTAGTTACTGTGGTTTTGTTATTCCTTTTGTAACAACAACCCTAAATTCTGAAAAGTGAACAAATTATATGGGTACTGACCGTTGTGGCTTAGAATGATGTTAGGTGGCTCTCAAATAAACTCTTCCTAATACTGGTAGCCCCTTTCAAGCCTGTTAATGATTGTTATTTTTCTTCTTGTCAGATCCTAAAGATAACTACAGGTACATGTAGCTCCCTTTTAAATTGCTGCAAATGAGAAGTGGAAAGCTAGTATCTGAGTATCAAACATGTGAGATATATTGGACAATGATAACAAAAACAAAATCTGGAATCCCCGAAACATATTTTCACCTTTTTTACAACACGTGAGACAGAGGAAGTGAGAGTGATAAGAGAGTCAGCTGTGCTCCTGCTATTGACCTTAACATTGAACTGTTGTCTGTTGATGTAAGAAACTGGAAAAAAAAGGAATTTGTAATTACCATCAACCACAGTTGGAAAAAATGATGACTCACAATTTTAAAGGTTACATGTATACCATACTTTGCACACAAAGTGTGTTTGAAGCATTGGAACGAGAATGCCAATATGTTCACTTTAATACCCTAATTGTGTACAATGATACAAATAGTTTATATACCGGTATCTGTATGCACGTAATATGTAGAAGATGTTCTTTATGGAGCCTAGGATTTGCGCTAGTACAGATCTAATGAGAAGGTAACTAGTGTCCTTGACTTGGGAGGTAAGGTGATAAGACTGTTGAATTCATGTGACCTAGTTCTCAGCAGTTGTTTCCACACTCTCTCCGAAGGTGTGGAAGTGGATTTTTCTCACCATCCGTACGCACACATACAGGTATATACACATATGTTCTATGTTTCCTGGAGAAAGAATGAATTCTGTATTTGTGGGGCTACCATGCAATGAAACAAACACCATGAACTTGTTTGCCTTATGAGGAAAAGGAATTTTTCACAGGGCTGCTTTTTTGCAGTTTAAGGGCTATATCACATGTCATGGATGTAACGCTTTTTATGTTCATCATCATTGATTCATTTCTTATACAATATCATTGCGACTTTATCAACTTTGATTTAACATATAGATCTGATAAATTGTATTTTTTACATCCATTGTTGATTTCTTTCTCAGTATCGCTCTGATATTAAAATTCATTCAAAATATATATATGTTTTTTTATAAAAAACACCTGGTTTTAATTCATTTCCAATTTGTTGATACATGTATTTCTTTACAATATACCACAAGACATACTGATTGTTCATTCACTTTCCCAGTGGTATCCTCTCTTATGTAACTTTATTGGCGTGCGATGCAATCTTAATTTTTTGGAAAAAAAGTCAAATGTTGGAAAAAATGCATTTTAACTGAATATATATTTTTATCCATATCAATCTGTTTGGAAAGAAGTCAGTTAAATTGATTTTGTTTTTCTCAATGAAATCTTAAAAGTGAACATTTAGTTAAGAACTAGTTAAGATTTTGCTTTAAACAAAATTATTACTGTATGATGTTTGATTGCTGATATGCAGGTCCAGATACTTAAATTTCCCAGATGGGGTAGTAGTCTTACCAAGGATGTATGAAATGTAGTATCCTTGGTTCTACATACCAAGTATATGCAGACCAGCATGTTCAAGACAGTTTACCATCAGTGGGTCGTATGTACAACAAACAAGTGGTATTAAGTCGCCAAATCAAAGGCATCCTTGTTCCTGTGAGACCCAGACAACGGCATCAGCCTCCCACAGTGCAGTGTGCATCCCTCCTTACAGCACACTGTAATAAAACTTAACCTCTGACCCGAAAGATGGTCTGTAATCAAATTTCTGAAAGCCATTAGCTCTGACAATACAGAGACTAACGACATCACAGATGCGTTGTTACCATGACGTACATCGAGACTGGTTTGTTCAGCTCAGGACTGGCCTCATGTAAAGATCACTTCTCCGGTACTTGGTCAAGGGTACACAAACTCCATTGTTGCCCTTAAGTCTGGGTCTTCTTATTTGGGGATTGGGGCACTTGCTGGGAACATAATCAGTTTTTTTTGTAGACTTGTGCCAGGATCTATTTAAGGAGGATTAAAGTCTTTATTAAAAGGCTTCCAGGGCATGGAATGGAGTATTTGGTGTATCTCTGGACAATACATGCACAGGAGTGTAAACTTATACTACCAAATGTACACTACAGCTCAAAGGTATTGGCATAGGGAAAGGGATAGGGAAGAAAGGGAAGGACCCGCAGTTTTAAACCGCGGAAACATGATGCTTTTTAGGCTGAAGCATCATGCTTCATGCTGAACTGGACAAAATATGCTGATAAAATAAACTGAGGCCCCTTCCCTTTCTTCTCTTTCCCTTTCCCTATGCCAGTCCATTTGAGCTGTAGTGTACCACTTTGCACTTGTACTTTGTTTTTAAGACTTCCTCTACATGTAGTTACAAAACCAAGCGATAACCACTTAGATGTACAGTTTGTCACAGATTTGTTTTACTTTATAAACATGCAGCATATGATTGTGTACAACTGTGCAAAAAGGTTGACTGTCATTCATGACATCTTTTTTTATGTACCAATGCTTTAAAAGTATGTGATAAATTCTAACCATTTTAAAGATATTATATTATAAAGGGAAAGGGGAAAATACAAACATACTTTCTTGCTTCAAGCGTAGGAAAGAAAGTAACTCTTTTGTTTTGTCCTAAACTATTTATGATTGCATACAGAGTTATGCGTAATACTCTATAAGATGGTAAGCAAATAATCAGCGTTGGTGAGGGTGATGGGACGAACTATCACTTCCGAGGCGATCTGGATGTAGCTATCTTTCCGAAGCGCAGCTGAGGAAAGATAGCGTATACATTTAGATCGCCGAGGAAGTGATAGCTCATCCCATTGCTTGAAACCAAAAGTTGATTATTTGCTTTATATTCCACATCTGAAACCAACTATCTATACCAAAAATGACAATTTAACGTAAAAGGGTAATGTTTACTTATCTCCATAACCCCGAGCTGCTGCCATGGGGAACACGCGTTAGGACGCGCATTAGGACGCGTATTAGGACGCGTATTAGGACGCGCATTCGGACGCGCGTTAGGACGCGTTAGATGTCAAGTGATAGTCCGAGTGTAACGCACTTTTATTTCGCGCGTACTAAAAATATTAATCACGCATTAGGACTGTGAGGAGTGAAGAGATCAGCGAAACCAAAAAGTACTATCACCTAGAGTGTAACGAACTTTTATTCCCAGGCGATCTGATAGGAAAAACTACGCCTCATCACGTGATCAACTCTTGACCAATCATATAGCAACATTCTTAGTATGTGGAATATAATAATTCCTATTACATTGTTGTTGTTGTGCATAAAGATAATTAAAACCTTAAGCTAGTCAGAAGTGTTTTTCTCTTCTTCCACGCACTACTGCAACATGTGACACAATGGAACAAAAGAACATTGTGTACCTGAATTTGGAATTCAACATTTCCCCCAACTCCATACTCCAACACACCTAGTACTTTCTCCCTAGAAATACTGTTTTGAAATTTGAACAATGCAATTTATCAGTGGGTTTACCCTACAACAAAGCTCCACTTGTACTTTTGTCAAAGCCAGTCCAGATGTCATTTTTTAAAGATTTTTGTATTCAGGGCCCCCTGTATGAATTTAGTTGTCTAGAGTTCTAATTCAGGTGCCCATCTGTATTGGGTTTCTGCAAGTGTCAAGCTCTGTGTAAAACGTGCATTTGGTATGATCATTATTTTTTAGGTAATTAAAAGGAGAAGAAAGTGATGCTATCATTAATTGCTTTGCATTTACATTTTGGCTTGCCATTTCACAACAAATGCATGAAATGGCTGCAAAGTTGTGGTTTTGGGGACCTGCAATACGTCACAATTGTACAGTGTATTCTGGTGGGAAAGATATACACATCTCCGGCAAATAAGATCAATCAAAAGATCATCAGATAAACGTGACGTCCGTTTTTCTACACTTATGCGCTCCACAGGGATCTGACTCCACTGACCCACATGTAGCAAGCCCTTTCGAGACACAGAATCACTTCTGCACATGTACCATATACATACCGCCACCGGATAGGTTTTTTTCTGTTCGCACAAGTTGGTGGTTTATTCATGTTGTTCATCTTGAACATGTATGTCGTTGGGTTTCAGTTTGTCAACAAGGGTAACATGGAGGGTTGTAGAATCAGATGTTTGATGTCTTTCCCTCTTCAAAATTACTCTAATATGTACTTGCTGTGAACAGATATGTGGGGAATTTTCTTATGCTTTTGTGAACATGTTGAAGTATAGCTTCCGAAGTGAGCTGATGGGATTATGTCTCCAAGGTTCAAGGTACAAGAAGGGAAATGAAAGTATTGACAATACAACCACAGCTGTGTTTACTGTGGACACATGTGAGCTATATGCCACCCTGATTCCAGGTTTGTGTACTATTTCTTCACACATCTTACATTCAGACATCAACATCTTTGTCATATGATCTCATGTTGGAACTAAGAGAAACTGCCTTTGAAGAAAGAATTGACCAGCTCGTGATCACAACTGTCAAAACTGTTGTTATGAGTGCATCTTCATCAACCCGAAGCTGATAAAATAGCTCACTACTTTTGTGACCTAGGAAATTAGCATGAAATTCTCCATATCGCATATAGCCGATATCAAGCAATATCACCTCGCGATACCGATATGTGATATGCTCTTGGAACGTTAACTTCTGGTAAGAGTTTGGTACATATTAAATGCACGCAATAACGTACAGAATCTGTAATTTCGACCCTCGTAAAGCTTGTGATATTAAAATGGAACGGTTGTTACATGGACGAAGGACTTGAAAAAAATACCACCAATCACTCACGGCGATGTTATTGCCTACCTCAACATTGATTGTGGATGGACTAATGAAAGAATGAACAGACACAAGCAAGACAATGGCTATAAACTGAACCAAAAGTTCATATCCCAAGAATTAATGGTAAAAAAAATTAGAGCGCCACACGTGTCCAGATTCGAGGAGATAGGGAGAATTGAAATGGTGTCTTTATTGGCCCGAAAGATACATGGTAAGATGCCAGCTATAGCTGGGATGCAATGTCTTTCCGTGTCTGCTGCATACTGTTTAGCAGAGTGAGCTTGTAGACTCAAGCTACATTTCGGGCTGATGAATGCCGTCCACAAAATAGATACCTAGCCCCAAACCATGATTTAGGGGGAAGACCCCACACACAAGTTAGGGACTTATTTTTACAGATCAAGCTGATGAAGATACACATAGGTAGCTATGTTATGATCTGGCTAGGAAGCTATTCTACAACTTGGAACAGATGAAGGTAGCCCTTCTGTGACTTGTGCAGTTTCCTACTCTATGTTGTGAAGTCTTCACCAATCTGTTTTTAATAGACTCAATCAATCCTACATGTATCTGCCATCTGCTGTAAGTATTGCTTCTATGTGTCTGTCTATTGCATATGATATTGCTTGGTTAATAGGGAATCAGGATTTCTTTATGGATCAATAAAATCTCAGACTGTTGGTTAAGTTTAAAAAGAATTCAGCAAGAGTGTAGGTACTCTTCTTGCGATAAAGAAAACTCAAGACATGCTGGTGATGATTGAGAACAGCTTGATCTACATTGTCTATAGATGTATTGTTATGTAATTCTGTGAGGCCTCGTATTTGAAATCATCAAGACAATTGGCTTCCTTTAATCCACCCTGGAATCTGGATTAATGACCTAATTAACTGCTCTTACACATATCCTACACACCTGTGGAATGCTTCAGCCATTTGACATTGGGATTGCATTGTTCTTTAAAAAAAATATAACAGAGCTTTAATTGGTAGAATTACTTGTTGATGACTAGTATTAAAGGTAGTTGTGGCTTTACGGACAATGTGGTTCGATCGGAAGAAAAGAATGAAAGATTGTTGATAGGCCAGACAGGGTCTACTTTCAAACCTGATGTCATGAAAATACATTTTCACAGGGGCTCTTTTTTGCATGATGGAGACTAAATCACACTCATCCCTTGGTATATTCTTGGTATAAGCAGTGAAAGCTGAGAAACAAGTGTTAAGTTACTAATGAGCATTATTTCCATATTTCCGGGAGAGTGCTCAAGAAAAATTGGCAGGGCTCTTATCAGTAGAAATGATAGTTAATAACTAACGTTATTATTTTTCATATTCCACATACTAAGAATGTTGCTACAAGATTGGTCAAGAGCTGATCAAGTGATAAAGCGTAGTTTTGCCCATCTGATCATCTGAGAAGAACAGTTCGTTACACTCTAGGTGATAGTACTTTTTGGTTTCGCTGATCTCTTCACTCCTCACAGTCCTAACACTTGATCAATATTTTGAGTACGCGCAAAATAAAAGTGTGTTACACTCGGACTATCAATTAAGTACTAATGTGTCCTAAGGCGCGTCCTAACGCATGTTCCCCATGGCAGCGGCTCGGGGTTAGGTAGAGAAGTACATTGTAAACATTACTTGTTTACGTCAAATTGTCATTTTTGGTATAGATAGTTGGTTTCAGATGTGGAATATAAAGCAAATCAACTTTTGGTTTAAGGCGATGAGATGAACTATCACCCTCACCAACGTTGATTATTTGCTTAATATCAAGAGGAAGCTAAGAACAGCTTGATGGCAGGCAGAAGGGCAGGAATTATGATCAGGAATAAGCCAGTATTCAAGATTATTCTTCTGCAAAGGTTTCTTCCATTATCATGTCTGTAGAGTGTAGACCTGATCATCATCGTCTCATAATCATCAAACATTTCGACATGACTTCACGGTCAACCATTTCCTGTCACTAGCATTGAATGAGTCATGTTGAAGTTGTGTGAGAATCAAAATATTGTCTGGAGATTCTTGAGTAAACAAGCAATGTCAACCAGAGCATCTGGCATGAAGTTTTGATAACGTTTGATAGTATTAAGGGTAGTTTCCTACAACTTTAAAGGGACATGAAACCCTCAAAGAAAGTCTAGCCCATTTGCATGAGTCATAAAACTGGGCAGGAATCAGCTGTATACCCTAACGATCATGTGTAAGAAATCTCACAGTTCTAGCTCCAAAAACGTTTTCAGGAAACGTGATAATCTATCCTTGGTTAAATGTTTTAACGCCAAAAGTATTTTTGTATACTTTCATACTGGCATTGCCCCCTGTCAATGGGCAATGAGTTGTGCAGTGGGCATTTGGCTTGCATTGAATGCATGCACTGTGGTGCAGACATAATGGTCTCTAGGCTCCAAGAGCTGGGAGGGTTTGGAAGACCCATCCAAAACCTCCTCAAAATCTCGATAATTTAGCTCAAAGTCAGTTTCTGTTTCTTGTTTTAGTTTCTGTTTCTTATACAGTATTTTCTTTCATTTCTAGGGTTTTTACACAGGGCACACAAAAGGGCTAACCTGGGCCCGTCACATAAAGGTTTGCGATTGGTTACTGGTCAGTTTATTGAACAAAAAGCACATACAACAATGGTATTCACTGTTGATTGGCCATTGGCATTTTGCGATTGATCGCAAACCTTCATGTTACGGAGCCCTGGTATAATCACTTGCCCCTGAAAATCTCCATTTCCTCTTAATGCACCATTGAGGCATTTGTGTACCAGTAATATAGATACAAATTGTAGAGAGAGGATGGTTAACACAGGCAACTGGGACTGGGAGATACTGTAACGTGCGTGATTCCGTCAGCCCCATTCAATCGTACACATACCTCATACGTCATACGTGTTCTTCGGACTAGTCCAGCAATCTCCGAATGTGTCCGAAAATGTCTGAAAGTGACGCGAAGGCTGAAGTCAGAGGCTACAAGTTCGGAAAATAGTTATTCGCACGCAGCCTGAGCTAGTGCTATCACTGGATGCGAGCATGCAGGACTGCTCACCGAGCTAGACGAAGCATCGCACCGAACATCGAGCCTAGCTACATGTAGCTAGCCTGCCGCGCAGGCCGGGGGCGAATTGCTCGTGAATACATACAGCCAGTGGCTGGCCGCTTTGATAGAGTACCATAGTGTGACATATGACCATGTTGTCAAGACAACTGGTTCTAAACTACATGAGTAAAGCTAACATTGGTGATCAAAGCGGGGACTCTCTTTGGGATTGCCCAACACTAGCCCGCTAGACTATGTCGGACCAGTGGAACTCTCACTAGAATGATTTTGTTTAGAACCAGCAACCTGCATAACAATAGATATGACGACACCACTTCGGTACTCTATAGAATAACAGGTACTTTTCTCCCTCATAGTGGTTTCACCAATTTTGCCCTTGTGTGACACATTGACTTAGTCAAATACATTATGTTAGGTGTGTCGTCATGGTAAACTATCAACTCTTGTCCATCATTGCTGCCAAGTTGTTTTCTAAGTACAATGCCATCACCAGGTAAGGAGGCGTATATTACTTCCTACAGGATGACCTCATACCAACTTCCACTTCACACCTGACAGCCATTCAGGGCAACACTCCACTTTTTCCTTCTTTCCTAGGGGTCAACTGCCAGCCATGTTCCCCTGAACAATGCAGACACCTGTTGCTCATACACCATTTAGCCCTAAATGGTAGATCTAGTCTCAACCTGAACTATACATGTGTGCCAAGCATGCAGTGCAGAACACTTCCATGTTTACTGGCTGTGTCTCAGTGGTTATATCAGAGAGATGTGGAACTTGCAATTCTTCCAATTGTACAATCATTATGAGCAGCAGCGAACGAATCTGATTGGTCAATGGAGGTATCTCTTTAGAGGAACTGCTGGACTGACCAGCTACCAACATTTATTTGTTGTTTGTATTTGCAACATCCAAACAAAAATCAAGTTCTGTCTTAGTATCATATCTTTGGGCCCAAATTATCATTCAGCAGAGCGACTCTTCCTGTTGAAAGGACGAATATGGTGCACAAGCACTCCAGCTTGCATTTTTGCAGAGAGAAGATATCCCATGCAAAAAAAGTCACTATTTGTGAGGTCTTTTTTTTATCTATTTACACGGACAGCTACTTATTGCTTCAAGTTGGGATGACTCATCAGCTCAGAATCAGTAAACAGATAAAGATGGCCCTTATGAAACTTCCTGGGTTGAAAAAAAATAATTCCCACTACCTGCTAAACTTGAATGCAAACCTATCATTTTTGGAAGATCGTAAATTGTAAGATATTATTTGCAAGGGCTTCTTTTCAAGCATGCCATTTTGAAGTGAAGACATACACTGACCTATGTTTTGCATTGTACCCAAGGGGGGAAATCAAGTTTTTCACATGGGCTATTTTTGTATTTTAAGGGCTGAATTACCCTAGGCCCCCATGGATTTTATTATTTACTGATGTGTGGCACAGTAGTGTAACTCCCCCGATGTGCAGAGTAGATTTTCAGACAATATCACTCAGGAATAATAATTGATGTTTGATCAGAAAGAAACTACACTCTGTACACATATAGAGATGTCAACGACCTGCATAGAAAACAATTGTAGTTTGAAGCTGAGTTAAGATAGAGTAGGCCTACCTACAGGAAATAAGACTTTTTGAAGACCTGAATACAGTGATTAGTGCAGATAGTGAGGTTTGTATGCAAATACTGGTGATTGTACATAAACAGGAACACCTGAGTGTTGGTAACAAAGCTATATGGAGTGATCCCTGATTAGCAAGTTCAGTGTAATGAGTAGATTTCCGATGTAACTCCTGTTTTAAGCTGTTTGCACTACCAGTTTCTTTGCAAAGTCGGGGTGATTCATCAGCTATTACATGAACAGGTGTTTATTGAAAAGATGGGAGGGGGGGGGGCGGGGAAGGGGGGGGGGGGGCTTTGTGAAGATTGTCAACTTATGCATTGAAAAAGTGGACCCTACACCTGCACAAGTTGATGGTGCAATGCATGAACTGATTCATTTGCTCCCTATCTTTATTAGCCAAGAAGCATGCCTCTTTGATCATCTATAGTGATCAAGTTTATTCCTAGATAAGAAAAAGCATGCTGTTCTACAACTTGTGGTGTGTCCTCCTCTTGGCTGGACTTCTGGCATCTGGACAGCTCTTGGTGTGGGTAGGGTCTTCTGGGGTCCCCTGAGATGTCCCTCCTGCCATGTTTCCAGGCTTGTAATCCTTAACCCTTAACATGCCATACATGCAGGATGGTCACCAGAAAAACTTTAACACATGGCTTAAACAGAAAGAATGTCACTTTTTGTCAGAACTCTGTGCTTGACATGTGGTACACAACTACAGTGCATGGAACGTGTGGCTCATACACAGCATAAACAATAACAATTGTAAGACTGATACTGATTTTCAGGGTGGTGCAGTAAATTTATGTTTGGCTCACAGTTACTTTCTGGACCCAATGCGTGGTGTTTGCGCCTCATGTTTTCTACACGGGGACCCGCCCTACGTACATGAATTATTTCACCATTAATACATTTGTTTGGCACACATTGGGTTAAATATGTTTTATTGCTGCCTGATATGTTTTTGTATTCTTATACATGTTGATATATATTTTTTTAACCCATGTATCTGTCACTTTTTCCTTTGCTTTTTTTACTTCAGTTATATTCAGGCTCTTGTAGATATCTACATATGTCTCCAAGAGCCTGAAATAATTGAAGAAAAAAAAAAGCGAAAGAGAAAGTGACAGATACGTGGGGTAAAAACTATGATTGTTGCATAGTTTATTTTATAAACATAAATGTAAAAACAAAGTCTCCTGATGTGATCAATCCCCATTACCCATTGTGCAAAAAGTAAACTTGTCCAATGCAATGTTGGAATGTGTGAAGGGATTCATGGGGTGTAGTATGTGTGATACTGAAAACCTTCCAGATGTTTCACCTAAGGGTAATATCAGATCCTCCATCATTAAATAGGCCCTCGACATGCACCTACGTGTAGAATCACACCTTTCTCCCATATGAATAGCCTGAAGCTACGGATTGAAATTCATGTTTATGCTCAAATTTAAAAAAATAGTGTTTAATATGATTTCAATAGGGTATTTCTTATATCTTTGCCACACCACTGTCAGCATTATTGGATGGCAAAAACATTCTTGAGGGAAGTTAAATTCTAGATATTGCTTTCAAATTGTTTGAAAATGGATGGTTATTGGACAATATCATGGTCACAAGTGATTTCTGTCAGCATTTTGTATACCACCACTACAAAGTGGCTTGTGGTATTATCATAGGTACATAATTCTGTCATGTCTTAATGTTTGTATGTATGTTCAAAACTCAACAAAACAAAGTTACTGTTTCATTTTTTTTCAAAGGAAATGCAATTAACATCAATTGGAATTATGCGGTTTATAACACAAAGCCACAAAGGAAATAAATCTGTGTATTTTTAGGTTTAGAACGTTAATGCAGATATTAGAGTGGTACATCAGATGGTCACATTCAAATGGAGAAAGCATACATTCTTTGTCATGTAGACCAGTTGTCTGAGGTTTTTCCTCTGCAAATTGTCCCCCTTCCTCTCAAAACAGAAATCCAGATATTGCAGGGGTAAACAGACAATCCGGCCTTTATGTTGTGGTATGTGTGGTATGGAACTCCAGGGTCGAGGTACCCTACTTTTGAAACCACTAATGGACTCAGGAGTGTACAATTACTCCCCAAGTATTTCCAAGGAGTTTTTTTTTTATTATTGGAAAATACTGGGTGAGTCATCTCAAGGGTAGTCTTTATTAGACTGAAGTTATATAAAATAGCATGTTTTTTTCGATGTGGAGGAAAATACCTGATGAGAAAAAAAGTACAATGTGATACTCATTACTACGCAAATGGTACTTTTTTTTTTCTTTGGGGAAAATATGATAAGTTTTCAAAGGAATACATGGTAATTATAACCTGCCCTAACTCTTGGTCTGCCACATGTGCCTTTTATCACAGGTAATATGCACAAATCTCATTTTATCTGGTACACAAGGGGTTAATTAGCCTGAAAGTTCAGGAAGAATGTACAGTTCATCACATGTGAAAACAATTTAGGAGACAAAGCACTGCATTACAAAATAACTTACAGTTTTCGAGAATTGAGCTAGTGCAACCACACATTTAAGTGGGCTTTTTTTTTTTTTTTACATCTTTAGGGTCTTGTTGCAGAGAGATCTTATCGGGCTATTTTTCAACTTTGGACTGAGTGAAGACCCATCTTTTGGGCCTTTATTTATGGGAAAATACTGGATGAGTCATCCGTCATGTATGCAGGTGAAATCCTACTGCATACATACATATGAGGAGGGTGCATGTTTCAGGGGAGCAAGGGATCATTAACCGTGATGCCAGCTTTCGACCTCGAAACAAAACCATGTCTTTCTGCTTGTGAAACTGGGGGTTTAGACCCCGTTCAGACTGGACCCAGTGGACCAATTTGTAGAGTCTAGATGGGTCCCCACTGGACTGTACTTGACAAAATGGTGCACTTTTTATGATCAGGACCCCCCCCCCCCCCCCCAGCACAAAGCTTACTATCAATGGTAATTTTGCTACCAATGGGAACTAAAGAAATCTTGAAATAGATTGGTTGTTGAGTATTAAATATAGTTACCATTTATGGTAGACATGTTAGTGGTAAGTTTTATGCAACAGGGCTGAGATGTGGGATCATGACTGCTTTGGCCTGAAACAAGAAATAGAGCACTGAAAGAAGTATTCTATTTCTATGAATCTATGAGTAAGTAACAGTAAGTTACATTTAACAGTGCCTTTCACTAATACACCAATCAAGACAGCATCCCTTCATATATAGAAACATCTACCTGAAAGTGTTAAATGCACAGACTCATCAGAGAAAATCAAGTCCCATGTTAGAAATGCTATGAATGCTAACCATATTGAGAACAAAACATACTGCATAAAAAGAGACTTTTTGATAATTTAACAGCATAAGTGTTTTTGTTGTTAGTGTTTCTGTTGTTTTTGTTATTTTACATTTTTCACTTTGCATGAAGAAATTAATAAAATGAAATCAAAAGAGATTTTAAGGAGTTTCTGAAAAAGTAGCTTTTATTGTCGAGTTATAATACAATCCCTGTGAGAGAAACCTTTTGGATAGTGGAGCAAGCCATCTGTGATTTACTTTCAATCTCAGTAACACAAATGAGATATGAGCCATGCCAATCCATATCATGGATGGTGTCGGTGAAACTACTAGAGTGAGTTCTAGGCTGGCGGAGTGCGTAGAAGACAGACTTCTCACTGCTTCACAAATCACATCCACGACCACGACTGGAAACAACTTAGTGTGAATCTAAGCCCTGTTCTTTAGCCTAGGTACTAGGCTGTGAGGTGCATGGATACAACCAAGCCTGTTAACAACTATGCCTGGTAACACAGACTATGCCGTAATACCATCCTGGCTCTAGCTGGAGAAGGAGCCAGGATGAGTATAGTCTGTGTTACCAGACATAGATGTTAACAGACCCGGTGATGTCCATGCACAGCCTAGTAACTAGGCTACCTGTTCTTTGGAGTAGCATGTAAGCTTCAAGAATTAGTTGTGAAGCAAGTATTATCGGTAGTCTATGCAGTTATTGTATGTGTTCACACACTCCACAGTCACTTCAGCTACATGAGATGGGGAAATCCACCAGAGGAGGGGAAATCCACCAGAGGAGCTGATTGGTGTGAACAGGGTTATGGATGTCACTTGTTGTTGAGAGCATTCATTCATCATTGAATTAATGCAGAGTCTGGTGTGGGTATTAGTGATCTGATTCACATGCCAATCCATGCTGGGGAAGTCATAAAAAGTGGACATTCCCCCCTTCTTGTATATATGTGTATTGTTAGCTTGTAGAGGCTGGTAGACACAAGGGGTCTCCTATTCTTAATAAAAGTAGCACCAACCACAAGGGATAGGAGAGAAAATGATTGATTTCTGTCCGTGATATGCTACCTGAAAATATTAAAGACAGAGTAGCCCTTTTGCAGGTCAAAAAATACAAATTTCTCAGAAAACACAGAAAATGGAAGAAAATGATGCATAAGAACTACTGGTACATTCCCAATCATGTTTATTTTTTGAAGAAAATTTGGTGAATTGAGGTGGTTCCTGGTTTCATATCGAAGTTTTAGGAGTTGTGCATTGACTTGATTTTGATTTGTTAAGATTGCCAGACTAGAGTGTTTTTGCCTCAGTACTTAATGTAAAAAACAAGATTGCTTCAAAGTTAAGAGAATACATATGGTCAATGTATACCTGAAGATACACATTGAAACCTGTATATTAAGACCGCCCAAGGGAGACAAGTGTGGTCTCCATGAGTAGGTTGGCTTTATGTACAGGTTATTTTGATAAACTTCCCATATGTTGTGCAATTTTTTTTTAATATGTGCATTTGATACATCATTATAAATATGTTTTTCACACATATCTGTATGAACAAAATATAATTCCATTGTAAAACAAAAGAAAAAGAGCAATTAATGAAATTATTCTGTACACAACATACATATGGGAGGGCACCTTGCATGTGACATCACAAAATTGGAATTTCAAAAGATCATAACTTTGTTATCGTTTGATTTTCGTCAAGATTTCACTGATATGTTTCTTTTATTGAAACTAGCCTATTTTCATGGTGAACTACATGTATATCTTTGAAGTTTCAGATTTTTGAATATGTATTTGTGTATATATATATGTAAGTGTATATATATGTAAGAGGCTAATTTTCTGTGTATGTGTATAAAAGATGTATCATGGACCAATAAAATGAATTGACTTGAATTGAATATGACATCACACTTCGGTACGCTATACAGTTCGTTCCAGGCAGTAGCAGGTTTCATTACAAGTATTTTCTCTTCTTCCGTAGGTTTGACATGGGCTACCTGATAGTGGCGCCCAAAGTGTTTGTGGCGGAGACGAGTGAGACGATCTGCTTGAGCCTGCACAACATGACAGGCCCCATCGAGGTGGCCATCCGACTCATGGACAACACCACAGTCATGGCCAAGCTGCCCATCCAGTTCATGGAGTTCAGGATGGCCTGCTATGAGCTCCAGGTAAGTTATTGTAGACATATCATTAGGGGTGTCTTCATTAGCTCGAGCTGGGCAAAATAGCGAGCTTGTTCTGATCGGGTTAGCTAGCCAGATCACTAAATAGCGAGCTATTTGGTCGAGAAAGTTTCCCAAGAAATCTTGGGCTAGATGGAGCTAGCTCGAAGTAGTTCGCGAAATAGCTCGAGCTAGTTCGGAGCGTCTTGATTAGCCTGAAATTTCTCGATCCCGGCATGCATCAGCGCCCACGAGGCATTGTTTACATAATAGGTTTTTACACGTGCGTGAATGTGAGCTCACAACGGAAGCCATGCGGTCATGGCCTATTCCCATCGCATACTGCTGGTATGTGCGAAACTCGGGATAATTTATGCAACCCGAGCTCGAGCTTACGTATCCCGAGTTTCGAGCTAATGAAGACGCGATTGCAACTTCAGGCTAGTTCCCCGGATCAGCAAAATAGCTCGCTATTTCGTCTGATCGGGCTAATGAAGACGCACCTATTCTCTAGTCTTCCCTATTGCATCTATGACAGTCCTCCAGTATTGCTCCCAGATTATACAGTTTTAATTAGTGGCCATCAGACCTGTAGGCCAAGCTGCTAGTCCAGATTATACAGTTCAGGATTGCCTGCAATTTCATCTCCAAAATAAACAAAACAGATCCAAAAATTTCATAATTGCATTATAGTGCAAATAAGAATGCAAAATGGGAAAATTATTAAAGAAGGAGAATTCTAAGAAGATTCTGAATCTTATCTATCGCTCCCAAGGTAATCCTACCTATTGTGCCCAGTTCAGTTCTGTAGTCCTACAAAATCAGATTTCTTTTGAATAAAAGATTAACAATTAAATGAAAGGTTCAACAGTCAATTTGAATTTGTAGACTTGTATCTCTAGAAGTTTTGATTGGTTGCTTGTTGCAGGTACCATCCATTGAGTTTGAGACCATGCAGGCGACTCTGGTCGTGAAGCTGCGGAGAACGCTAGAAGAGCAGGACGGATTTGAGGTGAAAGAAGAGAGACTGGTGACTGTCAACGGTGTCAACACGGCGATGTTCATTGAGACGGACAAACCAGTCTACAAGCCAGGGCAGACAGGTAGGTCACATAATACATGAATTGGTATTGGGGGATGGAGAGAGAGAGAGAGAGAGAGAGAGAGAGAAAGAGAGAGAGAGAGAGAGAGAGAGAGAGAGAGAGAGGGGGGGGGAGCAAGAGAGAAACAGAGAGAGAGAGGGGGAGAGACAGAGAGAGATAGAGAGAGAGACAGAGAGACAGAGAGACAGAGAGAGACAGAGGGAGAGAGAAAGAGGGTGGGGATAGGTGTGAGGGGGTTTGGTGGGTGGAATGGGGTAGGTGGGTGTTACAGAGAAGGAAATAGAATGTGGGGAAATCTGGGCCATATTGAAAAGCACGACGATTATATTATATGTAACTGACATGGCAACAAGTATAAAGTCCAGCAGTCAGTGGCTATTTCTATAGTAATTAGGCAACCATTGATTTTAACTTTTCATGATGCGCATCATACATGCAACTTTGCCCACCTTTGGGGAATACTGTCTGATAAGCTGCTGCTTTATCATAATGAAAGCTTCAGCAATGACAGATAGTACTGGATGTCATCATATTTCACGCATCGTACATTCAATATGTAGTTTTTACTTTCACTTTAACTCTGTCTTTACATATTGAATGAAGCCCGCTGTTCACGGTGGGAAGCTGTATGGTACTGCCTGCCATGAAGATGTTATGTCACTGCGGCCGCTCCTCAGTCCTATTAACCTCTTCTGCGCCACAAAATCCCCATTCATATACACTACCTATCGGCAAAATAAGCGTAACATTTGCCGCACATTTCCTGATTCATTACCAATAGCTGGGTACATGAACGGGAATCACTCAAATAATGCGGTATTTGCTTTCTCCCTTTTACTACTTGTTTTGCGGATTGAGGCCTTGTAAAAATACAGCAATATTGCAATAGTGAATCTTATAAACTGCTTCTGTAAAATTGCTGTAAATGTTAATCCTTGTGCATCACACTCTTGCTTGTGAATCGCTAATCGCAATGCTCGTATGGCTTATTGGAGCATGTGATCATCATGTGTTTGCTCTACATTGGGGTATGGAGAGAGTCCAGCTGTCCAATACACCGCAATACGTTTTTTTTTCGGTGTAATATGAATGGTGTGTTTTCAGAGGCTCGCTGGTAACTTTCGATGTGCATGTGTAATAATAGCGGTATCATCGCGGTATTATGGTCTCTGAACAGGGATATTGAGTATTTACCTGTGGTGATAGTGTGCAAATTGAAGCAGTAGCGTGCTCAGGGTTAAAGATTGTCGGTCCCTTCTGCAAGCTTAAAATTTGAAATCGTCTATCAGGATCGTAAATTGAAGAAAGTGTGAGTCAAGACCATTTCTAAGAATATAGCATGTTGAAGCTTTCTGTATATGTAAAAAATTTCAGCCGTTAAATTTCAAACCGACTTTTTTCGTACTACGAAAAAAGTATTAATCTTTGTTACAGTATCTATGTGGTTATTATGCGTGTGTGAAATCCTAATTTTATGAGTAACTACCAAACTTTGGAGATGACTCCTTCCAGAGAACAATTTTTTTCATAATGCGTTTTATAATTTAATAAATAGATTAATCAATAAAGCAGATATTTCAACACAAACTGCTAAGAGCCTGAGGTAAAGACTATTAATCAGACGTTGTTTACGTGCATTATTTGAATTTTACACTACGAATCAGTTTCAAATTGTGAATATAGAGCTTGCTAACACTTCTCTATATGTTTTGCCAATGTTTCGATGGTTTTGTGGTGATCTGAAAAGGGGACTGGCTGTCTTTAAGTTTACTGTACCAAATCAATCAATGCACACATCCTGCCCTTCTGAACCCACACGATACTAGCACAGCCGCTTAGTCTCCCTGATATCACAAGAGACCCCCTGAAAATTGACCAGTATTACTACATCGAATTTCATCACATCACCCAATCTCCCTGATTATTGATAGATTGTTGTTGTTTGGTTGTATGCATTTGATACACATCTCCCTGAATTCTGATGAAATTCCCCCAAATCTTCTGGATGATTGAATTTCAATGTTGGTTGCTCTGATACCAGTGCATGTCTTTTGCTGGTTACTGCATCATGCTGTAAGCACTGTATTGTAGATCATGTTTTACTGTAGGGAGATAAGTACCGAATTGTACCAATCTTTGTTCAACCAACTTAAATGGGGATTGGGAACAACTATTGTGTAAATAAAAGTATTCTACTCTCTTGGTAGTTTCAGTACTTACATGGTTCAGCGATTTAACAAGCTGGACTTGAAAGGACATCAGCACCCATTCAGGTATTGAATAAACAGGGTTTAGTGGATCAATAACCCTACTAAGTGGTTGATATAATAGGGTGGCCTTTGTGAGGTAGGCATTTACAATTTGACAAGTGGGAGCTAGGGCACCAAGTTGGCTGCTACCATCTTGGTGCTACTGAGCCGAGATCTTACATGTTGTAGATGATGAAACAAGATATTCAAAGTGAAGTATGCAGGAACTTGGTGATTATCGAGTATAGGGAGAGGTCTGATGCTCTGTGGTTTGAGGTACTGACTGATGTAGTGCCAGGAGTAACATTACTGATTATTAAAGGGCATATACTGTCCTGGGAAGGCAACAAAGCCTTTAAAAGGTAATTGTTAGCAATCTTCTTGCCAATGGTCTTAAATTCATGTATTGTCCATTTTAGAAGCTTGCTGAAAGTTTTTTGCCCTCAAATGATCCATATTTGGAGTAACTAACGATTAATGATTAAATCAAAATGTTCGGCCGGACATTTTGAGGATTTGTGATTTAATCACCCATTACTCCAAATATGGATCATTTGAGGGCAAATAACTTTCAGCAAGCTTCTAAAATCGAAATTACATGAATTTAAGACCATTGGCAAGAAGATTGCTAACAATTACCTTTTGAAGGCTTTTTTGCCTTCCCAGTACAGTATATGCCCTTTAAAGGGATTCTTCACCCTGAAATTAAGTTCATTTCAATAAAAATATATAAGAAACATATAAGTGGAGGTTTGATGAAAATCCATCAGAGGATAAGAAAGTTAAAATCTTTTAGAGTTTTGAGACATCACGTTCGAGGTGCTCTCCCATATGTTGTACAACGTGTTCTTCAATGTCCATTTTCTCAAAAAGATATACTTCATTTTACTTGTGCACTTGATACATGATTAGAAATATGTTTTTACACCTGCACCTCTATGAAAACAAAATTATGTTATCAAGAACAGAAAAAAGAGCAATTTATGGAATCCTACAGCACACAACATATGGAAGAGTACCCCGCATGTGATGTCACAAAATTGAAATTTCAAAAGATCATAATATTCTGATCCCTTGAGGGATTTCCATCAATTCTTCACTTATATGTTTTGTTAATATTTCTGCTTTTATTAAAAGCAACCGAACTTCAGGGTGGACTATTCCTTTAACCCTCTGTATGCCATGCTGCTATGGGAATTTTGTGTACACGTGTGAAGAAAATCACATGTGGTTTACAAAGAGTTAGCAGATTGGTTAAAGTTTCAGCAAAACCTGACTGAAACAAATCATACATGTTCATAAATGGCCTTAATTAGTCCTGTACTGTAATCATGTTTTCCAAATTTACTGTCTTCAGTGTCTCCAAGAAAGGTAGAACCCTTGTGCAGACAAAATCAAATGCTCTAAAATATTGCATGAACCAAGTGTAAAAAATACAGCTCAAGTTTGTGCAGTATAAAATGATATATATATATATATATCATGAATACAACTGTATATTTTATTTGTATGTAGACCAATGGGTTGAAACAGTCACTATCTTTGGTATTGTGGTTTGCTCATTCAAAGTTTTTTCTGGATGACATCCAAGAAAAACATATTCAAGCGCGGGTATTGGTATGTGTTATTCAGATCCACAAATCACCTGATTTAAACCACCAGGGTCCTACACCAAGTGTTTTTTAGGACATCGATTTTAGGGTGTTTATGAATATGGCCCCTGTTTAATTATTTGCAATTTATGGGTCCAGAGTTTTAATTTGGGTGCCTTTGTCAGGCTGTGTGTATCGGCGCATGCCAGTGTTGAGCCCTGTGTATTTCAGCCCTCTCTGTTCAAAGCCGTCATTCTTTACCATACACAAAACCAGTTGTTACAAGACACCTGCTTGCAGAAATATACAGTTTGTAACATATTAGTCTGGTACATTTCTGAAGATTGGAGTCCCATCGTGCATGCACAATACATTTAGATCATATGACTACAGTTCTTTCTTTCCATTGCATACAACTTTCATCATTCTCAAGTTGCTTTGTTTTTCTTATCGGGAGCTTGCTTTTGTGTATGGGCATATATAGCACAGGCCTTTAGAAATCACGTACAGATCTGAATGTTACACGCTGGTACCTTACAGTGGTCTCCCAAGTCATTTCTCTTGTCCTTTCTCAGGCAAAGCCGTAGATTTGGCACGAGGGTTAATGCAATCTTCTCTTGGCCTCATTCAAGTCAGGACTAGAATTCCTCGAAGTCAAGGCAAACACATGGACTTGTACTCAAATATGGCGGCCCAGGCTTGGCCCCGATGAGATGAACCTCTTGCCCAAACGTGTGTTTTATAACCTCTCGCTTGATGAGCGGTGTGCCTCTTTTCATCTGAGTGCAGACAGCTGGAATAATGATGAATTGATGATAACTTGTCATTGTTATTGTGTAACATTCCTAGGCATGTGTATGTACATTTGTAGTTTACACATGCACATGAACCTCTTTCCCAAATGTGTGTTGATAACCTCTCATTTGATGCGCGATGTGTCCTTTGTCATCTGAGCACAGACAGCTGGAATAATGATGAATTACATGTCACTGTGTAAGATTCTCAGCCATATATACATGTAGTTAAATGAACCTCTTCCCCAAATGTGTGTTGTCAACCTCATTTGATGCGTGGTGTGCCCCTTGTATTGTTTTTTTTTTATGATTCCATAAGTTGCTTTGGTCATGTTTGACAACTTGGCCAAGGCTAAGGTAATAGTGTAGCTGACAAGCCCTTGTCTGTAATTTTATCCACAATATATAAATCATCATTTTTTTTCAATGTACATTAGTTGAATAGTAATGGAAGTTATTGTAGGAATTTTTGGTCATACATTTTTCTGATAGAGATACGTGTAAAAGGGATACCATTATAAACACAACATGCATGTGCAATACAGCTATTGAAGTGGTCAGTGGTTTTGCGGGGGTTTTAACTACCTGTGAACTTGGCACAAGTACAGTGTGCTTGACCATGAAATACAATGCAACTGGATTTAACTTGTGGGACAGAAAGCCTTAGAAGTCCTAGCGCAGCCTGCCATGGATTAGAGGTATGCACAGTGTTTATATTAAAGAGTTTCAAATTAAAGTGACCAATTTGTTGTTTGGGAAGTGTTGTGGAGGAATTTTACCTGTATGTATGTATTTACTTTAAACACAGGGTGGCCCTGTCACAAAAGTAAATGAAATTTGACATATATTAGAGGCATACCCTAATGATAATATTTATGAAATCTCACAGCTTCACAAACATTTTCAGGAACAGTGGATAACTATCTTTTGTTTATGGTTTAAATGCCCCGACTATAGTCTATATTCTTTTTGTCAATCATTCCCACTCTCTCTTATTCATTATCTCGAACTCTCTTTCTTTTTCTTCCACCTTTCTGCCTCTCTTCTTTCCTTAACTATACCATTTTTGCCTTTTTTTAGTCACACTTAGTTACATAGTTATACTTCATGACTCTACACCTTACACCTTCCTTGCTCTCTCTCTGTCTCTTTGTGCCTTCCTCTTACCCACTCTCCCTCTTTTTATATTACATTTACACTGTTTCTCTTTCCCCTGTCCCTGTCTTTTTCCTCTCATTTCCTTAAGTTCTTTCTCTCTTCCTCTGATATTCTATTTCTTTCCCCTGTCCCCCTCTGTCTATCCATATCTTCTTAAATTCTCTGTCTGTCTGTTTATCTGTCTGTCTCTCATTCTCTCTGTCTCTCCCTACACACACACACTTACACACACACTCTTTCTTTCTCTCTCTCTATCTCCCCCCCCCCTCTCTCTCTCTCTCTCTCTATCTCCCCCCCCCCCCCCTCTCTCTCTCTCTCTCTCCTACTCTCCTTCGGTCTCTCTCCTGGTGCAGACAGACAGGCCTCCGCCTCCTCTCTCTCTCTCTCTCTCTCTCTCTCTCTCTCTCTCTCTCTCTCTCTCTCTCTCTCTCCCACCTCCTATCTCCCATCTCCCATCCTGCTGGCATACCTTTGCCTACCACCTGACCTTCCCAGGCATACCCAGCATGCTGAAACCCAAGCCAAACCAGCCCTGTGTCTCGCGTTAATCTCATTGTTTTCACAGAGTGTGAAGAGAGCCATCATGTTGCCATGGTTACATGATTGTTGTTCTAGCATCAGTGTAGATTTTGTCAACTGGTTGTAAGCAAGTAACTTCTGTTGACAGTGCCAGGAAACCTTGGCACCCTATTCATGCAAATCTAATAAACAGAGTTCGGAAATATTTTGAAGCTATCTGGTCAAGTACATCCGATCGTCTTTTACTCTAAAAACTTGCCTAAATATGCTGAACCAAAGTCTGTGTGCAAATCATTAAGTCTAAATTGTATAAAATGTAATCAAAGGAAAATACTTGCTAATAATATTTAAGCATGTAATCTTTTTCACTGACATTTATGTCCCAATGGTATTGATCTTTGTCACCTCACCCCTCTGTATTTATTGTTTTTTATATGTACATCTCCCACCCCCACTCTTCTCCATCTCTCTATCTCCTTATGGATTAGGTTGATATAGATCTGTCTCCTCTAATTGTCACATGGAATAGTAACCTTGGACATATGAATTTCAACTTCACATAACACTAGTGGTGTAAAGTAGGGTAAGAAGTGCTACAATTTGAGTCAAAATCACTCAATTACAGGGAATCAATGTGAAGTTTCTTAATTTGCGAACTGGTGGTGGAAGTTTTGCGACGCCCAAGCACACCCCAATACCTCTACCTGAAAAACATTGTTCTGGAGTGTGATTTGTCTAACTTCCTTTGAAACTCTGTGTTGTTCGAGATCAGCCTACATGCTTGCAAGCAAAAAACCTCTGACTACCTTTTTTTAGCAAATGATTTACGAGTTCTGGACCTCAAACTTAAAGGGGACCACTGGGCATTACAAAACCAATGCTTCATTGTTTTGGTACTAGTTGTGGGGTGTGATATATTTTCTGTAATCAATTCTGTAGTGCAATTGATTAATATGGCGTGCCACTTTGCACATTTACTAGATCAATACACATACGTTATTATTGTACCTGGACAATTTATCGCATACTTCAATATCGTAACTCTGACAGTGTAACTCTTGATGGGTTTAAATGGGGAGGAAAAAAATTGTCTAAAAAGGGTCAAAATCAATCCAGGTGTATCCAGGACGTGTCTGGATGGGAAGTGAGGAATCTGAGATCACTGCCAATCAGGAAGTAGTTCTGATCTATGTGATGACACACATGTGCTTTGCTTTACGATCAGAAGCAATTGTTTCCCCACCAGTCAGAGTGGTCTCATTTAACCCTATGCGCGTGGAAACAAAATAACGCTCTATTGGATTTATGTGCATTAATGGTAAAAAAATACGCACATGGCACTCAAGGAGTTAATATTTTATGTGCCATTGCCTATCGCTGAATTTTTTTTTAAACCAGCGATATATAGAAAGCATTAGAGTTGTATTTTATGTGGTGCTGGAGCTGGAAGGGTCAATCAATCTGCTTGGAATTGTTAAAAAGCAGTCGTCTGTTACGATAGAGTTGCCTTAAGTAGAGAAAGAAAATATAGAGCAACGTATTAGTGAATACATGCATTTTGACCAGTTGAGTGAACCTTATTTGAAGGTTAATTGTAGGATTTTTTGTTAACATGATGGTCAGATCTTAAATGTGTGTTTTTTCTTCCATATTTCATGTGTTCTCCTTGCCTGTCAACTTTCCCTTGCCGTAGGTCACATAAATATATGCTCTTGTAATTTTGTGTTGCATTTAGAAATTGAGAAACTGCCTACTCTGATTTCAATTTGATAAAAAATCATGAAAGCTTTTCAGGTATTGCATCCACACTGTGCAAAATACAGGAAGTATGTGAACTTACCATTTGTTACATGATCGCTCCATTCATACTTTCAAGAGGGATATAAGTAGTCATATGCATCATTGAAAACATCTGCACACAAGAATCAAATACCCGGTCTTAACAGACCTCAAATCGCTTGGTAGCTTCCGGAGAACCTCCGGAGAGCAAGTTACTCTATGTTTATTAAGATGCTTGACACAAGACAACCTCAGGAGAACCTCCAGAGAACTTTTTTTTTACCTATATTAAAACGCTCACAGGGTAACTCGCCAGAGAAGTTGAGGACAGTCATGCACAGTAGGAAAGATTCATTGACATCAAAACCACAAGCAGTGGTCACCCATCTGCGTTATGACTCGTGTTGTTTAGAAACAATGTTGTCGATTTTATGAGTCGCATTTTCAAATAGCAATGAAAGATTTGTTTTAATATTTGTATAGCATAAAACCTAATGGACAATATAAACGAGCCGAAACAAAATTTGTAATATCATGGAGAAAGATGTGTTGAAAGAATGAAGAATCGTATCACATAGATTGTGTATACTTGTGTAGGCTAGCATTATGTAGCGTATCAAATAGTAAGTTATGAATATCAACAATTATTAATGCATGGAACCTGTTTATGGTTCATGAGCAATGAAATTACAAACTTGGGGTGAAAGTGATTTTTTTTCTTGAGCTTCATTATTTGTTCACTTTCTTTTTCTATTGCAGTAAAATTCAGGATAATCAACATCAACCAAGAGTTAAAACCTGATGTCACCCCGGTAAGTACAGAGTGTTTTCATAATTGTACCATTTAATGGAATTTGTTCCAGGGGAAAAAAATAATTCAAATTTTCGGGGGCTACTTTTTGAGCACATTGGCCATTTGGCTACAGGTTTACATTATGTGTTTTGAGAATGTGTGGGGGGGGGGGGGGGCCATTCTGTTTTTCACCAGAAGCAGCAAAATCAGACAAACGGGTCAGAGAACGTTTGTGGAGAATAGGACAAGTAATCCTGAAGAAACTGCATGAAACAAGCTTTCTGATTTTGATACCCAGGGCTGACATTCTGTTCCTATTAAATTCAGTGATTCATACAAATTCATTCAGGACATATACTTACAAAAATGTTCAGTGTTGACCCCTTTTCTATGAATTTATAACATATTTTTATATAATAAATATATTCATTTAAAATTTATTCAAGAAGGTGGTATGCATGCTTGTGTTTTACTTAATCAATTACTGTAGTTATGTCATGATAATTTTTGACAGTGCATTTCAATATTGTTAATTTTGTATTCAAGATAAACTCTCATATAGTTTTCATCAAGCTTCACATCAAAATTGTGAATGACACTCTAATTCTATATCTTAATTTATTCATTGAATATTCATTTGTTATCAAGATGTTTGATATGATTTACATTTGCCCCCATACCAAATATTGAAACCCAATTGTCTTTACAACTGAATTACGTGTATATTAAATAATGTCAATGAAGCATTGATCTAAAAATATTTTTAATTTGTAGTTAGAATGCAATATGTTTTTTCCTGTTCTTAGACTGATACCTTATTTTCTAACTAGTTTTATTATTCATCCTATTATTAATTCCTTACACATTTATTGATATCAGAAATCATATTATTTGTAGAATAGATGTAATTCTAAATACATATTTCACCGAAAAAGCCCTAGGATCTGATTTCCTCATGACAAATCCTCTGAAATAGTGTACCAGACAGCTGCGCTAACTGCCGGCTAAGTCTCGCTTCTGGAAACGATTCACCTCACCTCGCAAATCTACAACTTACAAGCCCCGTCCTTGCACTCCTCTCATGCTGCTTCCGTTGAAATCAAACCACACACCGATGGAAACATCCACATCACGGATTAGCTCGTGGGTACAATTAGCTCAATTTCTCCCACTTGAGAGGGTCCTTCTTCTTTTTCCTTTAGACTTCCGAAGTTCCCCGAGACGACTCCCCCGAGCAGTGCAGCTGAACTTGTGCTGACCTATTTAACTGACCTGCATATCATAAAATTTGGCTAGGTCTCTGGGGTCAACCTGGGAAGTGATTGAGTGAGGAAATAGGGAGGAGTGTCATTACAATGTGCATCCAGCCTCATCCTGCCGAATGGATTATAACTCTCTCCATCTTCCATCTCTGCCAACGTCATTGTCAGGTTGTCTTGTGTATTGCGTGGTAGAGAAGGTCATGAATCATTTTCTCTGTAAACCCCTGGGGTGACCGCCTAACTGGTCTCTGACTGGCTGATGGGGAAGGTGATGATAGGGAGGTATGGTATCAGTTACAACTGACCCTGATATTGCTACAAGTTTCGACCAGTATCAATAAACATGCCCCCCTCTCTAAATATTTCAAAAATGGGAGTGCAGCATAAAGTGCTCAAACACAGCATGATGGAAAGTTTAATTTCCCTTTCAAATTATTTTCATTGCAGTTTGAAATATTGTTGCAATATGGGACGGTGTGTGGATGAAGTATACCACAGTTAAAGTCAATTTGAACTCACAAATATCCTTTACAGAGATTTTGTAATAGTTTTTCCCTCTACATCTATACTATTTCATGGTATTTAGATATCTATTTAGATGAGGCCTTCAAAATCTCCCTATAGAAATGTGAAGTTTTGCTGGGAGCTTGAATTCTCGTAGTAGAATTTGGTGAAAGAGAATTCTTCTCGTTAGCCTACAAATCATCTTTCTTGGTGTCACATTTTTGTAAGATACCACATGCATGTAGCTTTTCCACAAATGTATGTTAATGATTTTGATGTAGTTTCGAACTCAATCATCAACTCTTCACACTCCATCTGACCTTAAGTCATGAGAGTATTCTACATCGTTCCTTTTCCTGTTTTCTGCAAAACCTCCAGCCAACATGTCTTTTTTTTTAGTCATGACTTAATTTACTTAATGTGTGCATATTAGTTTGCAATGTTGGAAAATGTTACAGTTTATTCTAATATGTTCAGTGGTCTCACATATTATATACTCATCTCCTACAATTGATGAATTGATGAATCGATGGATTACTACAAATGTAAATGGTAGATTTTATTTAACTTTGTATGTGCTCATTACAAAACTCTAGCTTTCCAAATGAATTTGTAAAGCCTCTTTTTAATCCCTTGTGCTAATCAGGATGTGACTGAGACAAGTCATAAATATTAAATGACATGGGGTCAGGAAGGGGGGGGGGGCGAGAAGAAGAGCCAGGGAACAGATGTTGGGAAGGGCCCTATGACACTCGCTAATATAAATCCTTATACAGTACACCTATACCTGCTGAAGAGACCACCTTTATAGAAAGACCACCGGTCTTTACATACCACTCTTTTGCCCCTAGGCACTGTCTCTTATTGAACACTGTATTACAACCTGGAAAACAAGACCATTGGCTTATAAATACGGCAATCTTTGTCTCCCTGAAGTGGTCTCAACATTGTATACTGTTGTAAAAAGTATCCACTTTATACAAAGCTCTAGTGATATCGATACCGAGATCTAGAGTCTCCTGGTAGTCTCAGGATGGGGCAGTGAAGAAAGGAGGAGAGATGGGCAGGGTCTCCTGGACGGTAATTTGGCATTTGGTCCAATCCCAGGTGGTCCACTTACCATTTCGTCTACCATCACATGCTGATATGTATGGGTTAGGGTTAGGGTAGGGGGTCTGGATTAGGGTTAACAGTTGAGGTTATGGTTGAGATTAGAGTTGTTGGTAAGTTTACCCAGTATATTAATCTAAAACAGTATTTTTAAGGGGTTCCTTGTAGATGAAATGGTGAGTGGAACAACTGGGATTGGACCAAATGGTAATAAACCCTCCTGGACAAAGGGCTGGATACACCACATGGAAACTGACCACTCCCTGTCACTCCTGATGTGCTACCAAAAATACGCACAAGACTTCAGTGAAATGATATCCTCTACTTCTACTGGAGAGCAAGATCTAGGTGGATGCATCTTGTGGTATCATGATTGAGCAGAGACAGGACCAAGAAAGGCTAGGAGGACCAAGACTGGTTCCTTAACACCCTTTGGTGTTATGGAGCCTAAAATATCCTCTACTTCTACATAAGAGCAAGGTCTGGATGGAGGCATTTTTTGATATCATGATTGAGAAGTGACAGGACCAACAAAGGCTAGGAGGACCAAGACTGGTTCCTCAACACCCTTTGGTGTTATGGAGCCTATAATTTCCTCTACTTCTACATAAGAGCAAGGTCTGGATGGAGGCATCTTGTGGTATCATAATCGAGAAGTGAAAGGACCAACAAAGGTCAGGGGGACCAAGACTGGTTCCTCAACACCCTTCAGTCCTGTGCAGCCTTTACTGAAGTACTGTAATATCCCCCACTAGAGAGCAAGATCTGGACGTTGAGGAACCAAGATAGCCACTCGTGCTGTATTTAAGCCTGATACATTGTGTTAAGCACTTCACTCGAATTAAGTCCTAAACATCCTGTACTCCTGTACAGGTGAGCAGATCCCCGATGGTCTAGTGGAGAAACCTGGAGAGATCAACGTATAAGTGTAATAAATACAACTTTTCTATAATGAAATTATCCTCTAATCCTACAAGAGAGTGTGGTGTCTAACACATGCTATAGTGTTGGAGCCTTGCCAGGAAGACCCAAGTTTGGCTTCTCAACACCCTTTAATCCTATGAAGCCTTACAAATACCACTTTTTGAAAGTAATATAATATCCTCTTCTCCTACAGGTGAGCAAGATCTGGGTGGAGGCGCCAGAGGGTTTGAGGATCGAGCAGTGGAGGAACCAGGAGGGCCCAGATGGGCTCATCGACCTGGAGATGCCCATGACCCCTGACCCACCCATGGGCACCTGGACCATTAACGCTATCCACAAGGGCAGGAAGACCACCAGGACCTTTGAGGTGGACGAGTATGGTGAGTGTCCAAAGATAGCAAGCTTTAAAGGGATAGTTCACCCTGAAATTAAGTTGGTTTCAATAAAAGCAGACACATGACAGAAAAATATTAGTGATGGTTTAATGAAAATCCGTCAAAGGCCATGTGCGAGCTGCTCTCCCATATGTTGTGTACAAGTGTTTATTAAAAAGTGCATTTCTCAACAAGATATGCATTCTTTTACCTTCGCATTGTATACATTTTCAGAAAATATGTTTTTGCACACATACCAGTATCTCTATGAAAAAAATCATTCTGTTAAAAGCAGAAAAAGACCAATTTATGGCATTATACTGCACACAACATATGGAAGAACACATCGCATGTGACGTCACAAAATCAAAACTTTCAAAGATCATAACTTTATTATCCTTTGAAGGGTTTTCGTCAAATCTTCACTTATATGTTTCTTTCATATTTCTGCTTATCCAACTTATCTTCAAGGTGAACTATCCCTTTCATTGATCAATCATACTTATTTATATAGAATGTAAGAGCAAATATGAGTGAAATAGTGGGATGTATTGTCTTCCCAAAAAGGTTAATTTTATTGAGGAAACAGCTGTTCTATCATGAATAGGTTATACTAATAAGTCAGAGAGAACGGCAATCTGATGAAATAGTTTGTCTGCTTGGTTTCCTTTGCACAGATTGATCAATCAATATTATTGATAATGGAATTTTGAGGAAGTTGTTCGTCTGCTGAGTTTCCTTTCTACAGATTGATCAGTCTAGGTTATTGATAGACACAGTTAGAGTTCAAACAAATGCAACTTCAGTTGTTGTAGAACATGCTATCATAGGAATTAGGTGATATAATTGCTGATAAAACAAAGGTTTATGATTTATGGGAGCTATTTTTCAAACCTGCTATGAAACAAAATTGAATATTTACAAAGAAATTTTAGGCATACACCCAATAGTAGGGATAGCATGCTCCATCCTATAAATGAATGAAAAACAAGTCAGACAAAAATCATGGAACCAGACGGGATGGAGCACGCTATCCTTTCTACTGGGTGTCTGCCTAAAATTTCTTTGTAAATTGAAATTACCTCAGAAAGCCCTTTCACTGAAGTCTAGCCGAATTGTCCCTATGGCGGACTACTCATGAATATTAATGAGTCAGATGAAAAGAGACTCTTTTGGTATTTGTTTCCATGTTGTTGTGTCTTGACCCGTGAACTAGAAATAGCTTGCGTGGTTAAATCGCTGCCCGGTAAGCAGTAGATTGCAGGTTCAAATCCCATCTGGTTCCAAGATTTTTGTCTGACTTGTTTTTCATTCATTTACAGGATGAGCACGCTATCCTTACTACTGGGTGTATGCCTAAAATTTCTTTGTAAATTGAAATTACCCCAGAAAGCCCTTTCACTAAAAGTTAAATATGTTTTGCGTCATACCATATGAGGGAAGGGGATCTTGAGTTATTCACGGGGGCTATTTTTTGCTTTGCTGGGGCTTAATTGTCCTGAGCCGATGTATTGTTATTTCACAGGAGAAAACCTCATAACTCAATTTCTAATGAAGGTAAGACAACAATTGGCCTTCCCGGCAACAAACCTTCTACTATGTTAAGAGAGAAATGTGTTTGCGCTCTCCTAAATGCTAAACATTTTCAGATCATAACATTTTATCACCTCACCAGCAATATACATTAGAACTTTGTACTTGTGAAATTTAGTGTAAAGTGTATGAACATTTTGAGTATGTAATAATAGATATAGTGTAGTTTATGCAATATAATGAAGGAAAAATAATGTTTCTTCTCTTTTTACTTTCTCTGTTTAGTTTTGCCAAAGTTTGAGATCCTTGTCACCCCTCCAACGTTCATCATGATCAATGAGACGGAGATCTCTGTCAAAATATGTAGCAGGTGAGATAATGTATTGCATCTGGGATGTCATTTAGTCACTGATTAGTGCAGGTCGTTGCACTGTCCGAGACATTTGAGAGATCAAGACAGTGTCTAGTTCATTTAAAGGGAAACAAAACCCTACCGACAAGTTGTTTTGACTGATCTTTTGTTCTGCTTTGCGGGCAGTGATTGGCAAACTCCAAACACTCCTAACAAAATCAGTATTTTACATTATAACACCAAGTTGGCATAATGTTAAAGGATGTGCTGAGGTTTAAGAAAGGGTTTATTGTTATGAGCACTGCAACATAACGTTCGTATAATAAGTGCAAAGAGCTTAACTTATATATGGAAGTGGCACCTACTGTACATGCAAAAATCATGATTCAATACCAACTGATATCTGTCCATTTAATGCATCATAATGAAGCAGTGGAGATCTTTAATACTTGTGTTAGCATTATTCATTAGTTGGTCACTTCCTAGATTAACACTTCAAATTGCAAAGACATGCACAGATTGTAAAGCACACCTCCAACTGTAATGGACTCCCTTTCATGCTCATTGCTTCGAGTTTCTCTTTAAAATACCATGATTCAAGGGTGATTTGTGCAGTCATGCCATGGATCATTGGAGAGAGAAAGAGAGAGACAGAGAGAGAGACAGAGAGAGAGAGAGAGAGAGAGAGAGAGAGAGAGAGAGAGCAAGCATGTGATGTGGGGCAGAATGTGTGGCCCAGGGAATGGATTAAAGAAACAGGTGTGAAAGAAAGATGTCATGTCGGATTAACAGCAAATAGCCCTACAATACCTCATCAATTTTGACGCTTTTGAGCCTTCTTTTTGTAGCCTTTTGTAGTCATAATTTTGAAGGGTCTTAAAGGCACATGCACTTTTTAAAAAAACACAGAACATCAATTACTTATGATGTTTGTCATGCTTAAGTAGGTATGTAATTTCTAAAGCATATTATTTCTATAACAAGCATTTGAAATTAGTCAAGTTTAGTTTGCATTGCACCTGACACACAGGAAAGACTAAGATTGATAAAATCATCATGTCAAAGAAACTACTAAAAAAAGTACCCCAATAGTAGTAGTTTTTATTAATCATTGACATTCCTGGATTTCCTGAAACAGGCTTTGATGGAAGTAACATATCAGTATTCACAAACAGGTGGTTTCTGTGTTCATCCAATGACTAGACCCCTTTCACACTAGCTGTTTTACCAGCTTAAATAGATATAACAGGTCAGTGTCCACAGACAGGTGTTTCCTGTACGTCTCCAACGACTAGACCCCTTCCACACTTGCAATGAAATGGGTCTTGATGAGAACAGTATATCAGTAGTCACAATCAGGTGGTCTGTGTACTTCTTCAATGCCTGCCTGGAGCCCTTTCACACTTGCAATGAAATTGGATTTGATGGGAAAAAGACGTGAGTGCCCACAGACATATGATTTCTGTATTCCTATGACTGGCCCCCTTTTACACTTGCAATGAAATGAGTTTTGATGGGAACAGTATGTCAGTGTTCATGAACAGGTGGTTTGTGTACTTTTTCAATGACTGGACCCCTTTCACACCAGCTGTGAAATTGGTTTGATGGGAATAACATATTATTGTCCAATTTACAGATAGGTGGTCTTTCTATACAAGTCGATATAGCCAGTTTAACATACATATACGTCTTTGCGATTAATCTGGTTTTCATTAGAAAGTGAAGTCTATTGTGAGTATTTCACAATAAGTCATTGTTTGAGAACAAGCAATATCATATCCATACTTCAAAAAACCAATGTACAGGAGTTTTGTTTGGATAAAGTTGTTTTTTGGCAGCTTCAGATTGATTCTAACTGAATTCCTTGAAACTATCTTGGTCCAGGACAAGTCAGCACATGTGTGTAAACATGAATCTGCAGAAAAGCTGGTTTAAAACTACTGGTATCATGATCTGGCACAAAACCTAGTGTGAATGGAACTCTCCTCCAGGTGAACATGACTCACAATGCATCTGTCAGGGATAGCACAGGTGGCATGCTGAGGAACCTATGGATGTCCCATTTGGTCAATGAATGGTGTCAGATGATCACACCATAGTAAGCTGCGTCTGCATTACCCCAAGCCTGACCAGAAAAAAAAAGCTAGCTATTCCTTCATCAGGGAATGTCACTCAATAATGCAATTTTGTCTTATTTAGACCGAAATGGGCAAATAGTGCGCCAATATGTCCGCTCTTAACTTTGATTTTATTGATGTCATGTTTAGGAAAAAATAACACATATTTATTATTCTTGGATGACTGCAAGAGATTGTATCATGTTTCAAAAGTTTTTATATTTTAGTGTGCTCACATTACTACATTCACCCTGTAATATGCATGATTTTGTGAATCGCTATAGGGTTGCGAATTTAACAACAGAAAAATGGCTTTTAATCTTGATAAAAGATATAGGCTTACACAGTACATGTATAGTTGCATACATAATGATGGCACATGGGCAGCCTGATTTCCCAGATGTTCTTATATATCAACCTTTTCTATATTTTGTGAAAGGTACATGTACGGGCAGCCCGTGCGAGGCTCCTTTGAAGCAAGGGTCACAGTGAAGAGCGAGGGCTGGAACTCACGTGAGAGACGCACGCTCACCAGGAGGGTAGCGGTAAGTGCTGTTTGTTGTTCATTAGAGCCACCTCACTGAAACGACAAACTACTTCTGAGAATCATTGTAGGTACAAGCGAGGAAATTATTTAGATCATGATTTATGAACTGATCATCATTGTAGTTCTCAATACCCCCCTCCCCTCATCTTCCGGGTTCTTTTCCTTTGTTGCTTATTCTGCCAGATAAAGTACTGGGCTATGTTGCATATAGGTTTTCAATTATTGTAACTTACCATCAATTGTAACTACCATGGCAACAGGTATAACATTGAGAGCTCATTGGCTGTTACCATGGAAATTACCATTGATGACAAGTTACAATAATTTAAAACCTATACACAAGTTACAATGATTTAAAACCTATATGCAAGTTACAATGATTGAAAACCTGTATGCAAGTTACAATAATTGAAAACCTATATGCAAGTTACAATAATTGAAAACCTATCTGCAAGTTAAAATGATTGAAAACCTGTATGCAAGTTACAATAATTGAAAACCTATATGCAAGTTACAATAATTGAAAACCTATATGCAAGTTACAATAATTGAAAACCTACATGCAAGTTACAATAATTGAAAACCTATATGCAAGTTACAATGATTGAAAACCTGTATGCAAGTTACAATAATTGAAAACGTATATGCAAGTTACAATAATTGAAAACCTAACTGCAAGTTACAATGATTGAAAACCTGTATGCAAGTTACAATAATTGAAAACCGATATGCAAGTTACAATAATTGAAAACCTGTATGCAAGTTACAATAATTGAAAACCGATATGCAACATGGCCAGATCTGAGGAAATTGTCTGTATGACTTGTACAAAAATGCCGCAGTGGTGTATAGCGAGTAATTTATACTTCAAGAGATTGTTTTATGCTGATTGCTGTATTCTTGACGATATAAGTGCTTCGTTGACCGCATTCCAATCGACTTTATTTTGTTTACCATGGTATGTGTGTGTTTCCCTAGGATACTGGTCCTTCTGGATGCGACGAGTTCTCCATGGACGTAAGTCGTCTGGAACTGAACTCCACAGACTATTCCCTCTGGAATGCCAGACTTAGTGTAGAGGTGGACTACACAGAGACCTCCACAGGTAATTCATAATTTCAAGATATGACTTGGGCATCACTATGACACCTGTATACAGTTGCAAAAGCAACATCTGGTCAGACTCTATGTTTCTGTTACTGCTAAACATTCCTAACTTCCAAATTATTGAAGAATCATCTTCTCATTAAAACTTTCATCTTCTATAAATAAAGGGCACTAGTGCAGAAAGCTCTTTACTTTTGCAGAGAGATCCTGGGTTGGAGGGTTTGGACAAGAGGTTTTGCCCATGTTCCTCTCAACCTAGGTGGAGTGAATGGGTACCTGGTGGAATTTATTCCTGATCTAATTAGATCAACTAGCTTCTAGGATTGTATATGGCTGATTGCCTAAAGCCAAGGTAAAAGCAAAGTGCACAGAGATATGCAATAACATATGTGACATATGTACATGTTCTTGATATATGCTGTAGAAATATGTTTGTTTTTATGTTTTGTTTAGGTGTGACTTTGACATCAGTCAGTGAGAATTCCAAGATCACAAGAGATGCTCTGAAGCTCCAGTTTGATGCACCAAACATCTTCAAGCCTGCAGTTCCGTACTATGGCAAAGTATGTATTAATCTGCTATAAATTCTGGAATTAGATCAATGGGTAAACCATAATACTTATGTATTATTTGCAATTTGCATCATTTTATAATGCAAAAAGCACAACATTCTGGATGAAAATTTGTCAGAAACCTGCCTCAGCGCCAATCTGTATTGAAGCACCAACTTTCTATATAGGCCATGTTTGATGTGTCCCTGAAACGATGTTTTGAATTGATACCTAAATTCAAGAATCTTGTACATAAAGACCACTAGTTAATAAAGACCACATTTCTTGTTTGCCTTGAGCATTTGTTATTGACAGATTTCCACTGTAATAGCATAAGGGCATCAAAAAACTGTGGCCCATATCACAAACAACTACTACTGATCGATATACAATTGATATATCAATTGGGTCGTAGACATTCGGAAGCTTGTACCCACCACCATCTCTTCCTTTCAACCCTCACTGAACCGAGATGATGGCCATTACAAGCTTCCAAATGTCTACGATCCAATGATCAATCATTACATCACAAAAGGTCAAGTCTGGTCACATCGCTGATGAAGGCTGTAGCTGACAGCCGAAAATTACGGAAGGAAATATTTTGTGTTGGTGATGAAATGTTTAAAATAAATATCATCATGAGAGAATGTTTGCCCCAGATCCTGGTGACCCACCCTGATGGGAGCCCAGCGGCCGGGAAGCTGATCAGTCTCAGCTGCAACACGGACCAGGGCAAAATCTTTGAGAGGAACTTTACCTCCCCCGACACCGGCAGTATTGAGTTCACAGTCACCGACATCAACATCACCTCAACCAGTCTCAACCTCTATGTGAGTACAGTGCGGAGATGCCAACCAGTGAAATTCACCATACCGCATATGGGGGAAAGTCATCCTAAAATGCACCTTACAGTGACCTAGTGATAGTTTTTTGCAGTCATGTACTCCTTCGGTATTATACACGAGTACACAAGACCAGATAAATTGCTGCTCTTTGGAAATCGTGTGTATTAATTGTGAAAAAAGTCACATGTTGCACACAGAGAACTAATATACTTTCCTACCATCCATCCTTTCACGGCAGGCACACGCACCGGGCTTCATGATCCCACCCCAGGAGACGTTTGGGCGACAGCGTGCCTACACCCTGCACGACCCCGCCACCTCCCACTACGCCCGCCCCCAGTACTCCCCCAGTGGTAGCTTCCTGCAGATGGCCCCCATCAGGGGTATGGCGGCTGTTGGCTCCGAGCAGACCCTCACCATTGACTACACCGTCAGCGACCCTGATGACCACTTCCGCTTCAGATTTGTGGTAGGAACATACTTCTCACATGTAGCATGATCTACAGTAAGCTTATTTTTCCTCGCGCAAATCTGCCTTATCTAGAGTGTGAGTTGCCATTCTACCTTAACAAATACATACCTTGTTGGCTCCTAAATCCACCTCTGTAATGAGTATTATATGTCCCATCAAAAATTGATATATTACATCAGATTTGCTTCCTTTCTTTTTTATTACTGTCATTTTGGTCAAGTTTGGACATGCGAGCAGTTCCAAACCTCCTTTAAGGCTTAGAGCAGTGGTAGCAACAAACTTCTTACATTACAAACAAAGAAACTATTTCATGTCTTTTGGTCAAGTTTGGACTTCTGAGAATGCCCATTTTTCCCCTTTATGAAAAGATGGCAGAAGAAGAATGACTAAATACAACAAGCAAAGAGCAAAATTAATGAACACAGCAAAAATAGGTAGTGAAAATGAAGGAAGCTAAAGAGAAAAAATAATTAACAATAAAGCAAAATATTCTTCATGACAACATTTTTTAGTTCATTATTTATTTGATTTCCTGACAATTACTGAAGTAACTTGTTTGAACTTTCCCCTTACCTTGCCATGAAAATGTTTACCGGTAGTCATCCAGAAGGCTTTTTCAAGGCTTGATAATGTGAGGGGGAAATGTGTGTAATGCTCAACTGTGTCTCACTAAAACTAGGTGATGTCCCGGGGGAACATTATCCCGACACGGTTCTACCGCCCCCACAAGCGCCCCAAGAGACAGGCCCCAGATGATGGGTCCTCCAGCGGGCCCAGCGCAATGCCCTCTGGTGCCGAGATGGAGGAGGGGGCTTCTGAGATGGGCTCCGAGGGTCCCAGTATGGCCGAGATGCCCTCCATGGACGCGGGCCCTTCCGAGATGGAATTGGGCTCCCTCGATATCCCGTCATACATCCCTTCAGGTGAGCACTTCTCATTTTTACTTAGAATGATTGATAACATTGCTAAGGAAGTTCATCTGAATGGAAAATAAGACTATGAAATGTTATTTTTGCACAGTCAGGAGATTTACCTGTTAAACCTCTCAGATTGATTCATATATGTCCATCTGAGAGTTAACAGATCCAGTTAGCGAAAGCTTCCCTAAAACAGGTTATTCTCAAGATTGTGCTAAAAGAACATTTTCATTCGTTACCATTGTCTGTATGGGAATTTTTTGAAATTCCTGTGCCCCTCTTCAGCTCTTGTGATGCACCATTTATTGTAATTACCATGGCAACAACCACAATATGCATGGCTTGATGGCCATTTTCGTGACGCCTGGTGGTAGTCAACAAGAAGCCTAGCCCAAGGCTCAACATTTGAGAAGGACTGATAGATATGAAAGAAGTATGATGCTTAACAATTGATTTTGTAAATTCGTGGAACATGCCACTGGGTCTCCATATGTCAGAGTGCTTTGAAATTAAAGGAAAAGTTCACCCTGAAATTTAGTTGGTTTTACGAAAAAACAGAACCACGAAAGAAACAACTTATTGTAGGTTTTCTGCTTTTATTAAAACCAACTTAATTTCAGGGTGAACTATCCCTTTAATTAGTAGCAGTGCACAGAAACTGTCTGTATCATAGAACTCATTGCTAACTATAACGAGGCCAAGCCAATGTTAATTTTGAAATCAATTTTATAGATTACGATCAATATCCATTGCAAGCTACGATGGTTTTCGATTTTAACTTCTTTTTTTACATGGATGTAAGATTGATTTCAGTTTTACATCGATCGTAACTCTTTGTGAGAAGAGACCCTGGTCATCATCTGTCGTCCCGTCTAATCCTCTCATACATTTTTTTACAGGTTCACAGGACCTGCAATTTATCTCAGTGCCTTTGAGTCTTGGTAAAGCACAGAGCTAGATATACCTTGTTTGCAATAAACACAATTTTGCTTTTAATAGGATTACTGCAGCTTCAAGCTTGTTTTAATACACATTTGTACCAATTGTATGTATTCTGGCCAGTGCTACTAAGGAAGCGATAGTATGAAATACTGACAATTTTTAATGCATTTGACCAGATTGTATCTATATGTACAATTATATTAACAATATTGAATTAATTGTAGTTAGAGCAATGACCTATTTCTGATATGAATGAAGTACACAGAAAAGTTGTATCATTTTTTAAAACAAGTTTGAAAATTGATTGTGGTTTAGTAGCCTTTATTTGCTTTATTTATATAGCAGGATAACATTATATTTCATTGTTTTCAGGATTTGTTTTTCTTATTTAATTACAACTCTATGATTAGAATGTAACACCTTGTTTAATTTGATTTATTTCTTTCAAGTTTATTTCATTGAAGCATTTACTTAAATAGTTTCATTTTTTGTTTCAAGTTTATTTCATTGAAGCACTTGTTATATAGTTTCGTTTTTTTTTCAAGTTTATTTCAATGAAGCACTTACTTAAATAGTTTCATTATTTTCCTTTAAATTTAGTGTTACTAGTCTTAAAATCCTACAATTATTCTTACAATTCTGAAATATGGATGATGTTTGAGTTTTATCAATTCTGAAATTGGATGTTTAGAATCAATTGATAGAATTGATACTAGAATCAATTGATAGAATTCTGAAATATTGATTGTGTTTTCATGTACAGGACGATTGTTAATTCACAAAAACAGTTGATGCAACATTTTTAAAAATCTGTTATTATGCTTTTCTCAAAATAGCAGCATAGATTAACACAATATTTTTAATTAATCACTCCTAACTACATATACAGAAGTTTGAATAACAAGTCTAGAATATGCAACAACATCTATATAACAAGAATTAAGCTTAACCAAACACTATATGCTGACTTGTCAGTTTGAAATTGCTTGTGAGATGTCTAACTGATGCATAGTAAGAACATAAAGTTAAAGAAAAAACACACATTTAAAGTACAATATATACATGTACTAGACTAATGGCCAGGGGACATAGTATCTGTACAACATTGAGTTGCTTCAAATCAATTGGTGATAAGCAATATCATTTTCTGTGGGAACCAGGCATGTTAAAGCAGGTCACATGGTATGTGTAAAATGCACTTGTCATGGAGAGATAGTATACCATACTTCTCTTATTTTGAGAGATTTGGTTATTAAGATCTCCTGTTATGCGTGTATCCTTCATGAAAGCAAATCGTTCTAATAAGCTATAAATGCTGAACGCTTGTAACTCAGCATTAGGATTCAACCATCACTGTCTTCAACACTTGTTAAGAGGAAGTTTCAAGTGGGTGAGAGATATCTACTGTTTTTGATACTGCAATATGAAAGAGGATCAATTGGGGATTACTTACGAGCAGTAGACAGTGCATTAAAGAAGATCTGAAGATGGAAGAGATAATTGTAATGGAGTGATGGTGAGATTAAACAAAGAAATTAAAAAGCTACAAATGAAGAATGTAGAGATTTAGAGCTAAATGAACGAGGGACCCCAGTTTTTAAGAGCATTTATTACAGGTCCCGACACATTCTTTTGACTATTTCAGGTGTTTCAAGAGTTTTGGAATCCAATTGTGAATGATTTCCAGGCTGAATGTAATTTACATCCCCATAAAAATGCTTAGTAATGCCTGTATAAAGCGCCTTATAAATGAAATTATTATTATTATTATTATTATTATATGAACTCAGCATCATTATTTCTAACTTCTAGACTTCCACTCTTCCATTATATATAGTGGTTTAGTGGTATAATGGTTGTAAATAGATCATGAGGTGCGAGGTTCAGGCCCCGCCATGGTACTTGAATCATTCATGAAGAGAAAGAAAATGTAACCTACATCCCATGTGAACTCCAAATAATTTTTCTTTTAATATGTCGACTTCTACTCCCCCATCATATGATATAGTGGTTGTTTACAGATCATGATGTCCCATGCAGGGTTAAGCCCCACCCTGACACTTTCATCCTTCACGAAGACCAAAGAAAATGTTAAGTACAAAACATCTTTGTTCCTAATCTCTTGATTTCTGCACCCCCTTTCCCCCACCCCCACCCATTCCAACACCCGACCAGTCCTAGGAGGGTCCTCGTTCTCCTCCGACTTCAGCTTCGTGCCACCGACGGACCCCCCGGTGGTCATCGTGGAGCCCGGTGACCTGTACTCTCGGGAGCTGAAGTTCCGTGTGACCCCTGACATGGTCCCAGAGACCCGCATCCTGGCCTACTACATCCGCATGGACGGGGAGGTGGTTGCTGATAGCATCGCCTTCAGGGTCCAGAAGAAGTTTGAGAATGAGGTAAGGACTAATAATGATGATGATAATAATAATGATAATAATGATATTAACAATAATAATATTAACAGTAATGATAATAATAATATTAACAATAATAATAATAATAATAATAATAATAATAAAAATAATAATAATAATAATAATAATAATAATAATAATAGTAATAATAATAGTAATAATAATGATAATAATAATAATGATAATAATAATAATAATAAAAATAATAATAATAATAATAATATTAATGATAATAATAATAATATAATTATAATAATAATAATAATAATAATAATAATAATAATAATAATAATAATAATGAATAAATAATAATAGGTAACATTTTTGTATGGTAGATGCTTTATGGATGTGTAAAGGGAGGTTGTTCCAGAGTGTTGAGGCAAGTGGAAGTTTGAGAATGAGGTAGCAACTATTCATGATCATAATAATAATAGGCAACATGTGTATAGTAGATGCTTCATTGATGTGTATAGGGAGGTTGGGGCTCCAGAGTGTTGGAGCAAGAAGAAGTTTGAGAATGAGGTAATGATTGATTATGATATTGATAATAATAGACAACATTCATATACATGTATTGTAGATGCTTCATGGATGTGTATAGGGAGATTATTCCAGAGTGTTGGAGCAAGAAGAAGTTTGAGAATGAGGTAACAACTAAAAATGATCATCATAATGATGGACAACATTTGCAAAGCACTTCATACAATGTTTTTAAGTATAATAGAGAGAAAAGAGGGAGATAAAGAACCAAACAACTGTTGTTAGGAAAAACATAAATGGTTGCAGCCATTATACAGCAATTTGCCATCATTTTTCTGAGTGTTATAGTCGTTTTTGTTTCTTTGTTTCTTTATGAACAGGTGGACATTGCCTTCAGTGACGAGGAGCGCATGCCCGGAGCTCAGACCGAGATCATGATCCACGCCGCACCTGGCTCATTGTGTGCTGTGGGCGTGGTGGACAAGAGCGTGCACATTCTAGGTGGAGATAACCAGCTCAAGGCTGACAAGGTGGGTTGGGAGAATGAGTGCAGGATGAAAGAGAAGGGAGAGGGGAAGGGGTGGGGGAAGGGCAGGATGGGAAGGGGGAGGGCAGGAGGGGAAGAAGAAGAGATAGAGAGAAGAAGAGTCTAGAGAGAAGGGAGAGGGATTAGAACGTGCACATTCTAGGTGGAGATGATAAACTCAAGGCTGACAAGGTGAAGTTGGGGGAATAAGTGTAGAATGCTGGATGAGAGAGAAGGGATGAGGGATGGTGGCGGAGGAGGGATGGACGGGAAGAAGAAGAGATGGAGAGGAGAAGTAAAGAGAAGAGGGAGGGGATAAGAATTTGCACATTTAAGGTGAATATAACCAACTCAAGGGAAGTAAGGAGGGAATGAGTGAAGCGGGGAAAGGGGGAAGAAGAAGGAATGGAGAGAAGAAGAAGGAATGGAGAGAAGAAGAGGGAGAGAAGGAAGAAGGCAGGGAGGAAAGGTGTGAAGCAAAGAGAGAGAGAGAGAGAGGGAGGGACAGATGCTGTGAGGGTGATGTACATGTACATTCTAGGTGGAGACAAGGGGATGGTTGCACGAATGGTAGTTGCACTGACAGGAGAACAGGACTTGAACGATAATAATATAGAGAATACGAATGAAAGCTCTACCTGTACATCTTATCAAACAAGTTGGAGGATGTCAAACAGAAGGGTTTTCATGATTAGTAAAAGCTTGATTATGTCAACATTCTTTTTGCTAAGCACAGTATAGAGGGGATAGAGTGAGAGAAGGAAAGAAAGAGGAAGACAGGGAGAGAGAAATAAGATAGAGAAAGAGAGAGAACACAGGATACTAGAAAGCATTTGTACCACTCCAAGTACAATATGAACAGTTATTGTAATTATATTAACATAAATCCATGTATAGATCTTTGACTCCCTGGTGCCGTACCAGCTGACATCCACCGGTGGCTACCTGGAGGACAGCGAACACTGCGCGCCGGCGGAGTACGAATACCCACAATTCTTCCCGCTCGGCAGGCGCAGGAAGCGCGGCATCTTCCTCCCAGGGTACGGGTCCAAATACCAGGACTCCTCCAGGGCATTCAAGGTAAGTGTGAAGTGTTTTCAGGGACTTCCCCCAGTGATCAACGATGTCATGGGTATTCTGCCACCAAGTCCTAATGTGGTGATCTGTAGAAATCTGACTCAAAGGAAGTATTGCCCTTCTGCAAAAGTCATGAAGCTTGGCATAGGTCAGCAGTCTACCCTAACATTAAGATGTATGAAATCTCACAGTCAAAGCTTTACAAACCTCTACATGTGACACCCATGCAAAATTATGCATTGTTTTGACCTTCCATGGCTCTCAAAAAACCCCAGTCAGCTAAAATAAGTTTTTGTGTGCCATATTTGGGTTTTGTCTCCAATACTACACACAAATCCCATTAAACAGGTTGTCATTTGGCACAGAAAGGACTAAACATGGAGTCCCCACTGCCTGTTGTTTGATGTTGATTGCTGAGAGAACTATGGGTACTTGAAGCTTAAAGCACCTAAAATTGACTGGCGCCCTCATGTGTGTCTTTGGTTTGCAGGACATGGGGTTAATCTTCATCACCAACATCGATGTCGAGACCAGTCCGTGTGTGGGCGTCCCTTCCATGGCTGGTGGCCAGGGTAAGTCAAGCAGGTGAAATAAGTTGTTTAACCCCATCAGTACCACAGGTGCTTGGAATGTGTGATAAGTTAATAGGCTTTTCCTGACTTGGTATTGAGTATTGGTATTGAAGGCCCCATGGACGAACAGCTGTAATAAAATATTACCATTGAAATGGGCTTTCTTCCCTATCTTGAGAAATTTTGTATTTCATCATTGAAAATTGATATACAGGTTCTGATGTACCAGTATTTAAATAAATCCCTTCTTCTTGCAAAGAAATTTTAGGCAGTAGACTGCAGGTTCAAATCCCGTCTGGTTCCAAGATTTTTGTCTGACTTGTTTTTCGTTCATTTACAGGATGGAGCACGCTATCCTTATTACTGGGTGTATGCCTAAAATTGCTTTGCAAATTGAAATTACCCCAGAAAGCCCTTTCACTAAAAAAAAAATCCCTTCTTGTGCTATATCTTTGAAATAGATGAGATTGAGAATCAAGCAGAGAACCTCATTCCAGTTCCCCTGGTGACCGAGGAGGATGCCGACTTTGTCGACCCTCGGATCCTTCAGAAGGCTGAGCTGCCCACCAACGTCTTGGAGACAGCCCCAAGGATTCGCTCCTACTTCCCTGAGACCTGGCTCTGGGACCTCAGGAGAACAGAGTAAGTTAAACAGTTCTCTGTAGTTTGAATAGGGATTATCTCAAAATCTAGCCAAAATACCCAAAATATACATGGAATTTGATCGTTTTTGAGATAGCGAGGCCATAGACTTATAACACATTTAATGCACCTATGGTACTGAGAGTGTTAAAAGAGCACGAAGAGCTCATCTTTTTCCTTGATCAGTTCGGTGACTGGTGAGACGTCGATCCGCATGGAGGTGCCTGACACCGTAACAGAGTGGATCGGGAGCGGGTTCTGCACTTCAGTGGAGTTTGGGGTGGGTGTGTCGCCCCCCACCAAGCTGCGTGCCTTCCAGCCCTTCTTCCTCTCCTACACCCTGCCCTACTCGGTGGTGAGGGGGGAGGTGGTACCCGTGGGGGTCACCGTCTTCAACTACCTAACGGAGAGCCTGGTGGTATGTCACATATTCTACAGCCCGATTTCTCAGCATTTTATATTAACCTGACGCCCCATAGTTCCTTATTCCCATAGACTTAACAAAGAGACCATCCGGTTTTCTGTATGCTAGGGGTTAAGTTATTGTGTAGAGCAGGCTGGTCGCCAGAATTTTTTTTTCGCGCGGCGCAAATAGACATTTTGCGATAGCGCATAATTTTCCCATGGCGCAAAATGACATCCCTAAATTTTCGCGTGGTGAAGCTTCGCGCATATCGGCACAGCCGTATTTCTTATTGTGGACCGTCTCCTTATAGTTAGCACGCCTAGCAGAGGCCAGGTATAGCGAGGGCTAGGGCAGGCATGAGTGTGAAGATCGCGGTGAAATCGACTTTGTCTGACTCTGATCAGACATCTCGCTATATGAAAAATAAGCTGTGACGCAACCCACTAAAAATTAAGTTTTTTTTGTTGTTTTTGTTTAGATTTGATTTTCAGCACATATGAACGTGATTTGAGCTTGTTAATAGCTAAGGGACAGGGCTGGCTTTTACTCAACAAGTGCGACGTCATCGACTGGGAATAGGCGTTCGCAACGGCAATCTTAGTCCATCGGGATTCCTTGTCAACCTCGAGCTATTGTGCTAACCTGTGTGTGATACACAGCATGCAGCATTAGCCCTGTTTGTGTGTGTTTGATGATAATTCACGCATGTACACTCTTGCCTGTGATTATTAAAAGGGAGATCATCCAATGGTTTTGCCTCGTGATTGGCAAGCTGGCGGGTTCAGAAATGCTTTTCTAAAGCGAAGAAAATTACTTTTAAAAGTACATGTACTTTTCTTTCTAAATGGAACTTTGTTTTTTTATCGTTCTGCGTTTTGGGTCAGTTATCTTGGCTTGTACATGTGTTTCATCTATACCAAAAGAATTGTAATTTCAACATTATGTTAGTTATGATTTTGCTTCTTCATTACATGTCTCCTTTATGTTTCTTCATCTTCATACATAATATTTCTCTATTTTTGATTTTGTTTGTAAGCATATTTCGCAACACAATAACACAATGCCGAAACTGATACCAGAGCCGTTGAGAGAACGAGTAATGATTGTGGAATGGTGCGTTGGTGATGAGTGATGGAAAAGAGATAGAAGTGTATTTTCATGGTCCATCATGACTTCAAGAAGGGCTATGTTCAACCTATAATCCTTCCCTTTAACTCCATCTTCCCATCTGTCAGCATATTTATTTTCCCCATGCAACCATTTGATGTATTTCATAACAAACAACGATCCCCTATCAAAAATCTTCATTGCACAGGGCAGCGTATAGCCCCAGAAACAACGACATGAAGCAATGCACTAATAGCCTCGCACTAAATTCATGACCACGTGCACGCGGTTAGCCACAACATTACAGCAACCAATAGTGATTGGTCAAAACAATTGGTTAAGAAAAAGGAGCCTAACCAATGGCACTGTATTTCTTTTTCCTGGGAAAGCTGCTTCAGTCAATACATCAAAGTCACCGTGAGAGTGCCCCAGAAATTTGAGATGGTGTATGCGCGTGCTCGTAAATTAACCTTCCTCCATGACGGCTACTCTTAGACAAAGCTTTCCGTTACCATGGGTTACTACATTGCTACATAACGTGGCCGGGGCTTGCAGTGTGGTGCAGTTGAGCTTCATAAACATTACACAATAAGGTACTATTATGTACTGCTGCTCTATACAAGATATGTCTCTCTCTCTCTGTATCTCCTTATTACCCCTCTTTCCCCCTTTCTTTCTCCTTTCCTAAGTTCTTTTATCTAACTTTCCCTCTTTCTTCATTTTTACTCTCATTCTTTCTCTCTCTTAAACAAGTCTTTTCCCCCTCTCTCCTTTCTCCTTTCCTTTCTCTGCATGCCTTTTTCTATCTTCTCAGACTCACTCCTCACTCTCTTTTAATAGATTTTCTCTCTCGCTCTCCCCTCTTTCTTTTATTCACGCTTTCCTTCCCACCATTCTCTCCCTTCCGAGTTTTCTTTTTTCTTTCTCTCCCTGGCCTAGTCGCTCCATTTATCTCCCTTCCACAATAGGCTAAAATGCCGCAGCAGGGTCTCCATAGGTTTGTTTGTCGTTGATTGTTACGTATGCGCTGAATCAAGAAATTCACCACACAGTTTTAACAACATAACACGACCCATTTGCAATCGAAAGAAACCAAGCCACATTTATGCCCAAATAATGTAATCACGGGTGAGTGGTGACATGTCTGGCCACGACCTCATGAGGTCAGACTCAGTATCAGGTCACACGGAGAGCCGGACGGTGATAAATCTGCTGTCTAGCCCCCAGGGCCAGCTCCCAGGGGACTGATAACATTGTCCGTCTGTGGGATGAAGTCGATGGTTTAATGGAATGTGCAATCAGGGATCCCAGGTACAGTCCACGTGGCTGGGCGACATGTGGTTGACATGTGCTTTTTTTTGCCTCGTGCGCGCCGATTAGACTGAGATGCATGCAAAGATTTTTCTCTCCTTCCCCCCCTCTCTCTCTCTCTCTCTCTCTCTGTCCGCCTCCCTCCCCCCTCTCTCTCTCTCTCTCTCTCTCTCTCTCTCCCCCTCTCTCTCCCTCTTTCTGTGGATATACTGTCTTCTTGACCTATCGACTGACCTCTTATCCACTCCCTCTCTCTCTCTCTCTCTCTCTCTAAATATTTTTCCTTCTTCCAACCGGGATAAAAAAAAGTCATATGAAACCAAAGAATTTTCCCCCCCTTCTCTCTCTCTCTCTCTCTCTCTCTCTCTGTCCGCCTCCCTCCGTCCCTCTCTCTCTCTCTCCCCCCCCCCCTCTCTCTCCCTATATCTGTGGATATACTGTCCTCTTGACCTATCGACTGACCTCTTAACCACTCTCTCTCTCTCTCTCTCTCTCTCTCTCTCTCTCAGGCAGCGTAGTTAATAGTGAAGACAATCTTTATCATGATTGGTCAAAACAATTGGTTACGAAAATGGAGTGTAACCAATGGCACTGCGTCTTGGTTTTTTTCCCCCTGGGAAAGCTGCTTGTCGACAGTTCAGTCAAGAGTTCAATACATCTAAGTCGCAGTAAGTGCGCCCCAGAAATACGAAGCAAAATATGCGCGCGCTCGTACATCTAACATTCCTCCATGACGGCTACAACGCTGTCCGGTACCATGGGTTGTATTCCCATTACCGCGACCAAGGCTTCATGGCTTGGAGTGTGTAATAAAAGCTTAACTGCTCCACTATCTTGATAATGTACACTACCATGTTTTGCTCCTCTGTGCATCTGCCTCTCTCTCTCTCTCTCTCTCTCTCCTTGCCTTTATCTAATTTTCCCTCTTTCTTCATTTTTACTCATTCCTTCTCTCTCTCTTTTAAATACTTTCCCTCTCTCCTTTCCTTTCTCTGCATTTCCCTTATCTTCTTTGACTTGCTCCTTCTCACTCTCTTTTCATAGGATTCAGGATTCTCTCTCGCTCTCCCCATTCCTTTATTCACATTTTCTTTCCCATCATTCTCTCCCTTCTGAGTTTTCATTTTTTTGCTCTTTGTTTTTCTCTCGGGAGCCGGACGGTGATAAATGTACTGTCTAGCCCCCCCCCCCCCCCTTTTCCCATTTCCCAGGGGACTGATAACATGGATAACAAACTAAGTTGTCGGTCGGTGGGGTGGTAGGGTCCATGGTTTAATGGAATGTGCAATCATGGAGATGTTACACCTCCATGGTATAGTCCACATGGTTGGGCACAAGTGTTGACATGTGCTTGTGGCCTCGCGCGCACGCTCAGACCAGGGAGTTGGGAGCACAGTGCTCCCAACTCCCTGCTCAGACTGAGCCTAGCCTGCTCCGCACTATGCATGTCGCTCCTACCAGGGAGGTGGGAGTTGCCTACCCGCTCCTACCTTGTTTATCGTTGCACTGCATGGACCCATATTTCAACGAAATAGTTCGACTGCATGTTTTTATTTGAGATGCATGGGACGTTGTTTATAAATGTGTTTATTTTTTTTTAAATTTAATCTAAACGTATTTATGCACTTGGTGATATTGGAATAAGGGGATAAAAAGTCAGATAAAAACAAAGAATCCTTTCTTCCTCGCTCCACCCCCTCTCTCTCTCCCTCTCTCTTTCTCTCCCCCTCTTTCTTTCTCTCTCCCTCTCTTTCTCTCTTCCTCCCTCCCCCTCTTTCTCTCTCTCTTTCTTTGTCACCCTCTTTCTGTCAATATATGGGCCTCTTTCATCCACTCTTTCCTATCTAGACCTATCGACAATCCTCTTATCATGTTATCCACTCTCTATCTCTGTAAATAATTTTTCCTTCTTCCACCGACACGTTCTTCCTTATCTCTCCCTGGTGGCAGGACCCATAGTGTGGATGTTAGATTTCAGAGTGTGTGTGTGTACATCGTAGTCAGGTACTGTGTGTGTGTAACTTTGGGGTATTAACGGGTTGGTTTACCCACTCGCTTTGGGCTGTGCGGCAGGCAGGCAGCGGGGTGGGAATGAGTGGGGATGAGCAATGCAACAACGGCAAGCGAGCTAAATCGGGCTCGCCCTGTAAGAATGAAGAGCTGGCTTACGACATGCTAGCATTTTGCGTGCTGGCTATTAGCGGCCTTTTTTCAGAAGTTTAGCGTCTTGCCTTTCTGAAATTACGTGTGGCGCTTCAGAAGTTACGCGTGGCGCAAAACAACCTCTAATATTTAGCGCGTGGCGCAAAATAGCTCTTCATTTTTTACGCACGGCGCTTGCGCCGCGCGTTTTTTACACTGGCGACCACCTTGGTGTAGAGGGTGAGGTGATAGGCGTGGGGGTCACCGTCTTCACCTACCTCATAGAGAGCCTTGTGGTATGTCATTGAGAGACATTAATTCTACAGCCTGAAGCCTGATTTCTCCACATTGTGTATTAACCCTATGACAGATAGTTCCTCAGTCTCAGAGACTTAACAAAAAGATCGCCTGGTTTCTATGTGCCAGGGGTTATCTCTTTATTTTTCTCTCTAGGTATCTCGCTATATCCCCCATTATACCTATCTCTTTCTATATATATCCCAATCTGTATTTCTCTTTATATATCTCTTTCTATATCCTTTATCTCTCTCTATATTTTTCTCTAAATCTTTTTCTATAACCTTCTATTTCTCTCTCTCTATCTTTCTATATCTCTCTTTGTATCTTTGTACATGCATATCTCTCTATGTTTCTTTTTATATCTCTCTATATCTTTCTTTATCTTTCTCTGTATCTCTAACTTCATGGCTCTCTATGTTTCCTTCCACATTTCTCTCTATATCTCTCTGTATATCTCCCTCTATATATAGCTCTCTCTCTTTATATCCCCTTTTATATTCCACATACTAAGAATGTTGCTATATGATTGGTCAAGAGTTGATCACGTGATGAAGCGTAGTTTTTCCCATCTGATCACCTGAGCAGAAAAGTTCGTTACACTGTAGGTGATAGTACTTTTTTGAAAAGGAAAGTTCGTTACACTCTAGGTGATAGTACTTTTTGGTTTCGCTGATCTCTTCACTCCTCACAGTCCAAACGCGTGATAAATATTTTGAGTACGCGCGAAATAAAAGTGCGTAGCTCGGACTATAGGCGCAGACGACACCGCGGTGCGCGCGCGGAAATTAAAATTTTTGGTTATAGCGCGCTGCGCCGCGCGCGTACGTACAAAGCAATGCAGGCCTTCCATTTCCCCCACACAGTACTTCACCAAAGCAAGTGTGCAATTCTCTACCACCTCGTACCAAAATTGACCTAGAATTTCACTTGCCTGTAATTTATTACAATTAAAGAGTATTCTCGGAGGACCTATGTTCTCACCGATACCGCACAGGTAAGAGAATTTCGATTACTTCTTGCTTTTCCGTCAAAATCTTAACAATTTGCATCACCATGTCATAGTGTTCGTTGGAATTTGTAGAGTCTATATAACGTTCACAAAGTCAATTTGCTTCCGGGTTTCGGAGCGTCGCGTGAATATGTAGCCGCACCGACACGAATGCTTTTGTACGTTAAATTGTCATTTATTTTATAGATTCTTGGTATCAGATGTGGAATATAAAGCAAATAATCAACTCTTGGTTTCAGGCAATGAGACGAAATATCACTTCCTCGGCGATCTGAATGTATACGCTATCTTTCCTCAGCTAAAAGCTTCGGAAAGATAGCTACATCCAGATCGCCTCGGAAGTGATATTTCGTCCCATTACCTTCACCGACGTTGATTATTTGCTTAATATCTGACATTGTCTGTTCGACTGTCATAATTGCATATGCCGTGGCACAGGTGGAGATCACGCTGGAGGTGACGGAAGACTTCAGGATGGCAAAACGAAACCGGCCAAGGAAGAAGGTCTGTGTCGGAGGTTCTCAATCCCAGTCAGTCCAGTTCCTCATCGAGCCCAGGAAACTTGGCAACATTGCTCTTCAAGGTTTGTGGCTTCTAGGCGTTTGGACATTTCTAATTCAATCTTAAAGTATAGAGTCTAGTACAGTGAAACCTGTCTATAATGGCCATCCAAGGGAAACACAAATTGTGGCCTTTATAGACAGGTGGCTGCTATAGACAGGTTCTTTAACACATGATCCCTCTCCAGGGGAATTATTTTAGCGGCCACTATAGACAGGTTGTCTGCTATAGACAGGTGGCTGCTATAGACAGGTTCTTTAACACATGATCTCTCTCCAGGGGAATTATTTTAGCGGCCAATGTAGACAGGTTAGCTGCTATAGACAGTTGGCCGCTAAGATAGGTTTGACTGTACTCACAAAACTAGTAACTCTTTCGTTGTCTTTTCTCCATCTGCCCCAAACAGTAAAAAGTCAACAGTACGACACAGGCAAATATTTTGTAATGTTATGCAATAAACCTTAATGGGCATTGTACATAGCACATGACTAAAACAATGTTACAGTTACATATGATGTGATATGGAAGTGATAATTAAGTCTGATAATTGTATTATTTTTATGATTTTGATCAAATTATTCTTTTCTCTTGTGAGCAGCTAATGGTCAGTCTGTGAATGACCGTGATGCTCTATGTGGCAATGAGCTGGTCAGTAGCAGGGTAGGAGCCAGAGATAGCATCTACAAGGAGCTGCAGGTTGAGGTAAGAGTTAAGATCAAACTCACGGGACATATCAGGATATGTTTTTCTCTCTCAATCTTTCTCTGTCCCTCTTTCTTTCTCACTCCCCCTCTCTCCCTCCTCCTTGCCTTCTCCCTCACTCTCTGTCCTTCTTTTTATTTGTTTCACTCTCCAGATTTTCACTGTTTCTGAAAAGGTTCATTAAACTATGACTGTGACATTTCACACATGTTATCGTTATTTATTTATTTTTTGTTTATTTATTAACATTTTATTTCAACAGGGTAGCCCTTTCAGTTGAACAACTGATTTACCAAGGGGCTCTGCATTCAATTAGAAACAACACAATGCACATTTTTTACCACAACACAAATAAAAAAGATAAAAACAAAAACTAATGAATACATGAACTAATTCATCAATCAATGTCAGAGAAATCTAACAACTAGTTTCAAGAACTCTTTTGCTCAGATTAGGAACTTAGATGCCATCAGTAAGTGAAAATAGTTTAAATTGCCTTTTAAAAGAGCTAATTGATGTGGTATTTCTAATGCAATGTGGGAGATTGTTCCTGATCTTCGTACCAACATATTGAAAAGACCTTTTCATGTAGTCTTTGTTTGCCTTAATTACATATAACGGATTATCGATGGCATATCTTGTAAATATATGCGGAGTTCTAAAAGTTACCATACCCTTCAAGTGTTGCGGTGAAAGTCCATTTGTAACTTTAAACATACCGGTATACAAACAAAATTGATGATTAACTCTTTTGTAAAACAGATTGCTAATTTAGCTGTTAGGGTATACTGCTGACTTCTGTTTGACTTGATTAACTTTTGTAAATGGGCACCCTGTCTTTAAAGCAAGTTTCACTGTAACTTTGTTTTGATACAGGCGGAAGGGGCAGAGGTGGACACCACACAGAACTGCTACTTCTGTCCATCGGGTGAGTACTGTGCACAGAAAAGAAGGGACTTTTTCTGAACATAGGATCATGCTTAAAAGTATATTACTAATGACAAGTTAATGCAAAGTATAGGCATATTGATACCTGTTTTTTTTCTTATCTTAATGTACTTTTATAAAGCGAGCAGATTTTAATGCAATCATGGAATTTATATTTTAATAATCTGATACTTTTTATGCACCCCATGTGAAGTAATAGTGTAGCCCACTTTAAATCTTTATTGATGAAATGAATATCATTATTTTATTCATTATCTGAGAATTATGATTACATATACCTTTACTATTTAGAATCGATTTAAAACCCCAGTTTTTTAAGAGTAGTTTATAAATCATTGACATGTCGAGTTGCCCAAGGAGGTTGATGATTAGTTTTAAATCATATTTGATATGAATCACATATTGAATCATATATTTTGTTTCTTTAATTCAGTTGTACATACATGTACTGCTGGCTTTGTTTTGTACGAGAGGTTGATTTTTTATGTTTGCACTGTGTGTGTATGTGTGTGTGTGTGTGTGTCTGTGTGTCTGTGTATACCTTGTGTATGTTGTATTTGTTTGTATGTGTATGTGTGCGTTTGTGTATGTATATTTGTATTTGCATGTTTGCGTGTGGGTATGTATATTTGTAAGTGTATGTGTTTCTGTATGTTTGTATGTTCAAGTTTGTATGTGAATGTGTGTGACAGATTGCATGATTACATATGTACATGTATGTGAGCATTACTGTTAATGTGGGACATTGCTGCTGTGAGATTGCTTGTTGTTGAGCATACTGATATTGCTTTTGATGTGTTTTCCCCATCCTTTCCTTCACCCCATGTTGCATGCTTGCAGTTTGCACTTTTGCCAGAGATACACATTTATGTTATGGATATATATATCATATATGATGTATTTATATGATCAGTATATTAATTGTATTATGTGATATATATGTTATGTTGTATTGCTTATGCATACTTGTATGTATATAGTTCTGTTCTTTGTCAGATGTTTATATTGCTGTCAGATTTGCTTTCCTGTTTAATTAAGACATTTGAAATATGCGCTGAAATGATAATATATTGCAATCATAGTACATGTATATCAAAACAAGGACTGCAAAACTGCTGCAATTTTATGACCATTTAACAAATAGAGTGTTAGCTTTATTCATTTAAATCACTAGTTAAAGGAACTGTTTTAGTGATAACCAACTCAGTTGCATGGCCTAGGAGGATCAAGGGAGGTCTAGGTAAGTTTTCCTTTTCACTTCACTTTTTTTATTGTGCTTCCATGATATGATGTGTAGTCTCTTGGAAAAGTTCTGTCACTTGCTAGACTTCACTGCAATTAGATATTTCATAAAGGTAAACAAGATTGATTATACTGCCCCAAGTACTGAATAATCTTACCGAATAAAAGAAATGAAAAAGCAGCAATTCATGCTGCTCATTTTAAGCTCTGTCCGGATGCACATGTATTTGTTCCATGTATGCGTTTGTAAATTTCTGTCACTCTTTAAAAAAAACTGGGCAAGTTTAAGCAAGTCTAAATAAATATTTTTATGTTTTACCTTTTCAACATTGTAATAATCCACTTCAAACATTAAGAAAACAACTTATACAGGGATAAAATCTTCATGACTGCAGATATGATATTTATGAATTGTGTCCACTATCTAATATCTACATGCAGTTGAATTTTAGTGCTTGACAGATCTTGTCTACATTCTTAAAATGGTGCCAGCTGTGTTTTTCATCTCAGTTTTCCATTGGCGAATGCAATAGTCCAATTGCATGAGCAAAGAAAGTCAGTGTATGTGTCCACATGCATTTCGTGGCATGAAACTCGTCAGTATGGATGATGGTTTTAAAGTGCATGCATTGTGCCAGGGCTTATAAGGCAGGTGTAGTATTCTGAAAGAAAGATAAATCCAGCTATTTTAGCTACCGGTAAGTCAGTTGGTATCCTGAAGAATTACTTAAATCACAAATTGTACCAATAAGCCAAGCATAGTCATTGCTAGAGAAAAGAAATGGAAAAGTACAAGAGAGGGGAACATTCTGGAACCTTCTCCACACGTACAACAATGACCTTCATTTGAACATGCTCCGTATTAACAACAAATTACATGTACGTTGAGATAAATAACTGTCAGCTTGGCTTAATTCCATATGTCGTATCGTAATGAGGAGTACTTTTGATTTTGGGTTCTTGTAAATCATCTTTTAAACATACAACCTGTTTTTTCTATGAATGCTTCATCCTTCACTGAAATCTGCCTAAGGCCCTGGTTAGTTGTCATGGACATACTGAATGCATCTCAGCTTGGCTTGATTCAATATTTTAAGTTCATTTGTGAGGAATATATTTCATATTTGTTTTGGGATTGTGAGGCTGTCTATATATATATCTATATATCCATAATTCATTGTGGGAAGTAATCTTCACCACACATATGCAGATATATGTATGCAAGGCATACGATCGTTAACCTACATCCATTTTTGTGTTATTTGATTTTTTATGTTTTATGTATGTGATATTAACTCTTCAGATGAAATTGTTGCTTCATGCCTGTAGCTCATTTGTCTACTTTAGTTTTCATCACGGGATTGACTTGATTCTGTTCATACGACATGTATGTATGTATGAAATGATGTACATGTGAATCCATCAGATTTTAATAACACTAACAACTCATTTGGTTAGCATGAGAATCATTCTGTATGTGTAGCTACTAATTCTTCCAAGAATGTTTGAAATCAAATTGTTGTACAGTGCCATCATTTACTCAAAACAAGAACAATTATTTATTATGAAACTGTATTGTGTGAGGAGTTTCCAAAAAAGCTTGTGTAATCATTTAACAAACATGTTGACCTTATTTCATTTCCATGGAGATTTGTTGATGTTATAAAAATTGTGGTACATGTCCATGTATTATACCCCTCTGTTTATGCAATTACATGTAATGGAAACAGGGACGATAACATTTATATTTGAATACTTCATAGATGTATTTGATTAAGTTCTCTCCATGTTACAAAGATTACTCTTGATATATTTTGATTTTATATGAACATATTATTATTTGTAGAGGCTGACAAAAAGAAGTAATGTGTGACCTATATGTATCATAATCATTTTTTTTTACTTCTGATATCTGAAATGTAATTGATAGGTTGCATATTCAGTCCACATACTCCATAAAGTGAAACTGACATTTGTAATAATTCCTTTCCTTATTTTTCTGTTTCACCCATGCAGATAACAATGGTGAAGAGGTAGTACAAGAGGAATCAAATAACCTGCACTGCCAACAGTCAACCTCAGGATGAAAATATGGATAACATAGCAACCAGGCGTTTCTGTCTGTTAGAGAAATGAATGAAATGGAGTATTTGCCATCATGATAAAACTAAGGGGGGTTTGAACCTGCATCCTTTGCTTCCAGTCAGTGACATGACCACCAGGCCTTCCAAGTTCCTGTCTTAATCTCATGCTTGTAGAATGAACCATTGCCTTTGGCTTGCCATTCTCAAAAGGTCCTCATACCATTTAGTCCTCAACAGAACAATCGTTAATGACCAGTGTTATTATGACAAAGTCTTTCATTATATTAGGTTTATGTAAGGTTTATACTGATATTGGGCTGTAACAAATGACATATGAAGAAGTCTAAGAACATTTTACATCAGGTAAAATAACTTTTTTTAAACCTAAAATTCTATAGGCTGTTAATGCAAATATTGAGTTTTGTTAAATGCGTTCAGGTGTACTTCGTTCTAATTACACTGAGAAATGTGGATATTTCTCATCAGAATACTGATTTCTATACAGCAAAATATTTGAATTAAGGTTAGGAAGTTGACAGCAATTGTATTGTGCTTCTGACTATGACTTCACAATTTTGAGATATCTCTGGTTCATATTTTTGTTTCTTTGATACGTTAGAAGCTGGAAGTGAATACCGGAAGGTGTTTAACCTCAACCTACCTGCAGAGATTGTAGAAGGATCAGCACGGGCCAAGATATCGCTAACAGGTAAGTAGTAAATCTTTAGAGTGTGCTGCCCTCATCAGTCACTTAAAAAACAGTCAATTCATTTAATTGTGTTATAAGATTACTTTGCAGCACTTTCAATTTAGAGTAAATCTTTAGAGTGTGCTGCCCTCATCAGTCACTTAAAGATCAGTCAATCCACTTAATTGTGTTATGAGAATACTTTGCAGCACTTTCAATTTGAATAGCACCTTTACACTTAATAATATATCACATTTGGTCATCATAATTATCCACTTCAATATTTGTAAAGTGCACTGTGCCATGGATGATAATCTAGTTGCTATTGCTCTCTGCTGAGGATGAAAACACTTTAATAGAATTGAAGATATTAAAAATGAAGAGAGAAAATTAACTAAAATTAGGTCAGATTAGCACTCTCAATTACCTGAAGATGGTTACAGGAAGAAATGTTTTTAAAATCTGTTTAAAATATCCTTTGAAAATTCAAGAGAGTTGCGCATCTTGTTTTTATTTGATGTCCCTGGTGTTTATCCCTGGCGTTTGTCTGTCTGTTATTTCTAGGGGACCTGATGGGGCAGAGTCTGTCCAACCTTGACCACCTGATCCGGCTGCCCACTGGCTGCGGGGAGCAGAACATGCTGGGCTTCGTGCCTAACATTGTGGCCCTGAGCTACCTGACCACCACTGACCAGCTCACTCCATCCGTCGAGAACAAAGCAAAGTAATGGACTGATCGACTCTCACTCTTTTTTGTAGACCTTATGCATGTCATATCATACAGAAAGGCACTGTTGTTTAGAGACAACATACTTTTATAATTCTTCCTGCAGGTCTTAGGGGATGTCATCACATAATACACCGCACATCAATATCCAGATTTGTTTTTTAAAGGAATAGTTAACCCTGAAATTAAGTTGGTTTCAGTGAAAGCAGACTTGAAAAAAACATAATTGTGAAGTTTGATAAAAAAAGTCTTTTAAACTTTTGATATTGTGACGTCACGTACGAGGTGCTCTCCCATATGTTGTGTTAATTCTTTTTTTAAATGTCAATTTTCTCAAAACAGATATGCATCATTTGACCTGTGTATTTTATACATCCTAACATGTATCCATCTGCAGATTCAACATGAAGCGTGGCTACCAGCGAGAACTCAACTACCGGCACCGCGATGGCTCCTACTCTGCGTTTGGCGAGACGGACCCTGAGGGCAGCACGTGGCTGACAGCATTTGTGGTGCGGTCCTTCGCGCAGGCCCGCGACTACATTTACATCGACGAGACCGACCTGGAAGTCAGCGTGGCCTGGCTGCGAAAGAGGCAGGACAGCAAGACCGGCTGCTTTGAGTCCCTCGGAAAGCTGTGCCATAAGGCAATGAAGGTTAGGAGCTAATAGTCGCCTGTGAATATTTCTATTGAACAGTGGCTCACATAAATCAAACGTCCCTGATAAAAGTCATTGTACAAACAATTGATGTTTATTTTTTTTAAGATCACCATCATAGTCATGTATTTTTGCACCTTGTCTCTGTTTTTGGGGGAATTTGATCTTAAAGAATGCAAGGATAAACAGCTTTTTGTGTGTGTTTCAAGTTTTAAAAAAAAGTAAATCATAAGATGATGGAAGATTATCTTCAATGAAATAACTGCCCTTCTACTTTCCATTTTTAATTCTTAAAATAAATTGGTTAATTATAATATTATGAATAGTTAACTTAAAGAAATGAATATTTTCTCCGTCGTATTCATTACCTTGTATTTTTCATCTACATATGAATACATGCACATAATACTATCTAACATAGTTTTGTGTTAGTGTAAATCATGCAGCATTACGTGAATGACTGATGCAACAACCTTGTATGATACCTCTAACATACAGCTCTGAAAAAACTTGTTTTAAGTGGACATGATTATTACTACTGTATACCCTTATTTAACACACACAGGGAGGAGTGAACAGTGAGCAGACTCTCACAACATACATCCTGATTACTCTTTTGGAGGCTGGCCTGCCCATGAATGTAAGTTTGTTATTATTCATCATTACATTCACCATTTGAATATGTAATGTACAAATATTGACAGCCCTGAGGAGGCGTGGTTAAAAAAACTACAGACACAAGGTGATCTTATATATGCTATTATCCCCAGGCCCTAACCAAGACATTATAGCATTTTCTTTTAGATCACAGTAGGCAAATAGTTCATCCATTTCCTGAATATTAGAGCAGTTTATACTGTTATGTACAGATTACCAGAGCTGCCAACTCTCCATAATTTCACAGGAGACTCCCTGAAAGTGGACCAATATTACTACATTGGTCTATATCACCCAATCTCCCTGATTATTGATAGAATATTGTCATTAGGTTTGATAGACATCTCCCTGATTTCTGATGACATTTCCCCAAATCTTCCTGATTGTTGAATTTCAATGTTGGTAGCTCTGGAGTACTGTTAATGAGAGATTGGTGTATGATTACTGCAAATTCATTATAAACTGTCATTTACTCTTTGCTCTCTTTGATAATTTATGTTTTGATGTGTTTATTTATATTCTTTAATAAAAATCAATACACATGTGTAACATATAGTGGTAACTAATTACAGATGAAAATGATATTCTTCCATTTCTCTAAATTAAAACACAATCTTTTGTTTCCTGGATGCTATGACATTTTCAACTTATCCATATTAAACATTTCCATTCTAAATTGTCGGAAGAAAATTTTACTATCTAAGCATTTGTGTCGGAAAATTAAATATTAATGTTCTGATTGGTGCTTGTGTTGTTATTGCTCTCCAGGATCCTTCTGTGGTGGGAGCTCTTGGTTGTGTGACAAGAAACCTGGATGGGCTGCAGGACACCTACTCCCTCGCTCAGCTGGTCTACGTCCTCGCCCTGGCAGACAGCCCCCTCACACAGACAGTCATGGACAAGCTGGACGTACAGGCCATCCAGGAAGGTACAGTTAAAGCTGCGTAACCCATTGCTTTGCTGCTAGATTTTTGGGCTTCGTAATCCTTGGTCCAGTTAAGATGTCAACATTTGCCATGGAACTGCAGTAACGAAAGGAGCATTGCTTATAATAGCACCCTATAAGGATTTTGAAGTTTATTCAACTTGTCGTTGATTTTCCATTCAGCAGATTACATGGGAGTCGTGCTGCTCACTACCTGAGCGGAGAAAAGCCAGCCTGCAAATATGCAGACTCAGTAAAGAACAGATTAATCCTCATAATACCAGGCCTTGAAAAACCCATTGGCCTTAAAGGGGAAGTTCACCCTGAAAACTTTTTGGTTTCAATAAAAAGAGACAAATGAAAGAAAGATATGAGTGAAGGTTTGACGAAAATCGGTCAAAGGAAACGAAAGTTATTTGATTTTAAAGTTTTGATTTTGTGACGTCACGTGCGAGGTGCTCTCCCATATGTTGTGTACAAAATAAGTCGATAAATTGCTTTTTTCCCTGTTTTTGACAACGGAATGATTTTTTTCGTACAGGTATGTGTGTAAAAACGTACTTCTGATAATATATCAAACGCACGAGTAAAATGATGCATATTTTTGTGAGAAAATGCACATTTTCGAAAAAAATTGTACACAACATATGGGAGAGCACCTCGCATGTGACGTCACAAAATCAAAACTTTAAAATCAAATAACTTTCTTTTCCTTTGACCGATTTTCGTCAAACCTTCACTTATATGTTTCTTTCATTTGCCTCTTTTTATTGAAACCAAAATAATTTCAGGGTGAACTTCCCCTTTAACCCTATCTAGCCCGGGGGGGGGGGGGGGGCAAAAACAGCCCCCCCCTCGACATTTTTCGCAATAAATTTGTAACGTGAAAAGATCGCGCCGCAACGTTTCATGACTTTTTTCCTTCAAGTCTCGCGCAACTTTTAAGACCAAATTTGCGACGCGGGGGTACACGGTTCCGAAGTTATGTAACATTTTGTACATGCATGTCAGACCCAAAATTGCTCAAAAACATGATTTCATGTACAAATCCAATGCAAATTCTGTATCTAGCCAAAATTCATAAATGTCTCATTAAAACTATTTTTACTGATGGAAAGCAATAGATTTCATGTCATTTATGACTGAAATAGTGTTGCTAACAATTTCCATCGAAAAAACAATGAAAAACATAAAATCGAAAAAACAAAGAAATACATAAGAAATTCAAAAAACAATTAAATACATAAGAAAAACTTTGATATTGCCATTTTTTAAAATCCTAATTTGATAATAATCCTAAGAAGAGTGTCTGGACTGATATCTAGCAGTTTTGGGGCTATATTTAAAGATTTACAACCAAATTATGATTTTTATGCATTTAATTAGCATAATTAATTAATCAAAAATAAATTTGAATAATTTTGGTGCAATTGACAATTGAATTGTGGAGATTACGGCATCGGTGACGTACGTGCCAATTTTCCTCGTGATCGCGGGATCAACGGTCGAGATCTTAGGGGGGGGCTGTTTTTGCCCCCCCCCGGGCTATGCGATTTCAAAATAGCCCGGGCTATATAGGGTTAAGACACATCTTGAGGCATTTTCCCACTGGTAATCCATGGGGCAGTATGGAGTGTGGCAGAGAAGGAGTTAAGCAACTACCTGATTAGAAAGAAAGCTTGTCTATCAGACCACATTTTTAGCTTCACATTGAAACCTTTTTTAAAATAACATGTTCACAAAAAACATCCGGGAAGTTACAGTACCAAGCACCTGTTTAGAAAGGCTATATTTTTTTGTGTCCCTTGAGCAATGCTCAATATTCCTACCTGAATAAAGGTTATTATTATAGAGGAAAGGGGTTGATTATTTACCATTGTTCAGCAGCCCATAGAATGACTGCCTGCTACTACTAATTCGAGGGCATGTATAGGCTTCAGCCTATGCCATTTTGGGTTCCATGAACATAGCAACACCTCCAGACCTGTCTATCCAGCATGGCCAGCAAGGCCAGTGTCATTCTTTAGTACATTAATGTAAGTGGCCCGACTTCTCCCTGTTCTTGCAGTACCCTGTTTAGGCTCCCAGAGTGTGAGGGGATTAGCAGATAGTTCAGGGTGCCTCACACAGTGTCCCGCTATTTTCATTCTCCTCTCACGCACTTTGATAGATACTTATGGTAGACCACCAAATAAATTGACATTTCGTATAAAGTCACACCAGGACACATTAAGAGCTATCTTAAGCATGCGTGTGTTCACTCCATCCAGTGCTTTCTCTTGTCGGGCTGTGAGTGTCCATGTCTCTGCTTCATAGACCAGGACAGATTCATCTGTTACAACAAAACACCGGCGTTTTATGTCATCTGTCATTTTAATGACTGCCTGAATGTATAGCAGGTTCTTCTATGCTGTTCTTCCATACAGATCACAACTCATAGATTATCAGGTATCAGTTATCAGAAAGTGGTACATCAGCCAGAATTGAAATTTGTCTCACAATAATAGATTTAAAGTGTAATGTAAGTAATGTGCCATTTTTTACCCAAACACACACATTCATCCAGATGGCCTGAAGTATTGGCAGTCCAACCGAGCGGTCAATGCGACCCTTGACCCGTACACTCACCAGGCCCCCAGTACAGACATTGAGATGACCGCCTATGTCCTCCTGGCCACCATTGCCCAGACCAGGAATGTAACTGATGCCCTAGCCACGGGCAACCCCATCGCAAGATGGATTATGCTGCAGAGGAACAGCAATGGGGGCTTTTCTTCTACTCAGGTTTGCACTAATGATCAGGGATGTACCAGTGCTTGGGTTGGGGGCGGGGGGGGGGGGGGGGGGGGGGGGGGGGGTCATGAGGTCATGAGGGGAGATACACTACTACTTTAGCCCTAATCAGGCCAGAATATGTTGTATCCATCTAAACAAAACAACAAAAAAGTCCCCCTTTTTCAAAATAGCATAACTTTTAAACCAAACGGTTTTGAGCAAAATAATTTGGCAAGAGTGTTCCTACACTCATTGACTAACTTCGGTGTGAAAATGTGATTGATCCGTTAAGTCATGCATCAGTGAGCACATTTCAATTGCATATTCTCTTGTCAAAATTCACAAAGGTTGGGGGAATTGTGATACAGGATTTAGACCAATTCTGTTTTTGGTGAATAATTAAGTGCTATTAATGATAATCATTAATCGTTTGATTCCCTTACATATCCCCTCACCCTTTTATTATTATTAGCATACCTAAATTTTGAAATGGTGAAATTCAATTTTTCAAAAATTCAAATTGATTTTTTTTCAGTAAAATATATCTTCACATTTTCTAAAAACATAAGAAGTTATAACAATGTCATTGTTTAGTGCTCACACTACATAAACAAAGCTAAAAATACTGTTATTTCCTGTTTTGGGGCAAAATAAATAACTCCTGTGACTTCTCACTTTCACCTTTAATGCCAGCTCATTCACGCATGACTCGACAGATCAATCACATTTTCACGCAGAAGTTAGTCAATGAGTGTAAGAACACCCCTGCCAAATTATTCTGCTCAAACTGATTTTAGATTATAGTTCAGATCTGCTCATTATGGATGAATTATGCAACTTTATGCATATATTTTCTTCCTATAATACATCCAATTCATTCATTCCATATCTTTGTGATTAGAGTAATAATTTTGTGACATCCACAAATTAAAAGAATCACATTTTTATGCCTCCGCCACGAAGTGGCCGGAGGCATTATGTTTTCGGGTTGTCCGTCCGTCCGTCCATCCGTCCGTAAGTCCGTCCGTCCGTCCGTCCGTCCGTCCGTCCCGAATCCGTTTAGGCAATATCTTGAGAACCGTAAAGCAGATTTGCTTCAAACTTGGTACATGTATGTATTGCATGAAACTAATGAAGTGTGTAAAATTGGGGTCAAATCTGATTGAGGTCAAAGGTCAAAGGTCAATGAACTTTGTAAAAATTGCCCAAAATTGACCTTTTTCACAATAAATCCAAATCCAAGGATGCAATTCTCATTAAACATGGTGCAAAGATGGATCACTACTTGGGAATAGACTGGTGACATTTTTGGTAAAATTCCTGAAAGGTCAGAGGTCAAAGGTCAATGAAATTTGTAAAAAATTGCCAAAAATTGACCTTTTTCACAATAAATCCAAATCCAAGGATGCAATTCTCATTAAACATGGTGCAAAGATAGATCACTACTTGGGAATAGACTGGTGACTTTTTTGGTAAAATTCCTGAAAGTTCAGAGGTCAAAGGTCAATGAACTTTGCCAAAATTGGCTAGAAATTGCCCCAAACTTAAAGTTTTCACAATAAATCCAAATCCAATGGTGCAATTCCAACCAAATATAGTGAAACGATGGATCACTACTTGGGGGTAGACTGGTGTCATTGTTGGTGAAATTGCTGGAAGTTAAGAGGTCAAAGGTCAATGAACTTTGCAAAAATTGATATTTTTCACAATAAACCCAAATCCAAATCCATTGGCGCAATTATAACCAAACATGGTACAGAGATGTATCACTTCATGGAGGTAGACTGGTGAAAGTTTGGGTAAAACTCCTGAGAGTTCAAAGGTCAAAGGTTAATGACCTTTGCCAAAAATTAGCTAAAAATTGCCCCCAAAGTGATAGTTTTTAAAATATATCCAAATCCAATGGTGCAATACCAACCAAACATGGTGCAAAGATGGATCACTACTTGGGGGTAGACTGATGATATTTTTGGTGAAATTTCTCAAAGGTCAGAGATCAAAGGTCAATGAACTTTTTGAAAATTGGCTAAAAATTGCCCCCAAATAGATATTTTTTACATTGAATCCAATACTAATGATTCAATTCAAACCAAGCATAGTACAGAGATTTATCACATCATGGTGGTAGACTGGTGAAGTTTGGGTAAAATTCCTGAAAGGTCAAAGGTCAATGAACTTCACCCAAAATTGGATAATTTTAAACAAACTTGATACAAGGATGGATTTAGACAGACTGGTTAGATTGGAAGTCAAAGAAGTAAGAGGTCAAAAGTCAATGAACATTGCCAAACTTGGCTAAACTTGGAAAAACAGAATGTGATATTTTCATTTCACATAGGAGCAGTGGTAGATTGCCCACCAAACATACACATTTTCTGAGAATAGCAAAGAGGCGGAGGCATATTTATCGACTGCGCGGCAGTCGAATTGCTCTAGTTCCTTATGTTTTCCTCGTTACATTTCCTTGTTATTTTCACTTGTTCACTTGTTATTAAAGTTGTGCAAGACTGCAAAGAGAAAGGTGATGAAATTGATATTTTTGCGTGTCTCAGAAACACATATCTTATGAGGGTATTGATTCAGACCACTAATCTTTTATGTCTTTCTTGAGCAGGATACCGTGGTGGCGCTGCAAGCATTGGCTGAATTTGCGAAGATCGCGTACAGCGAAGGCACCGACATCACAGCCTCCGTCCACGTCACGCCCCTGGGCGGACCGGCAGGGGGACCGGAGGGAGGGGAGGTCCTCCCCTTCACCGTCAACACCCTAAACAGGCTGGTTCTCCAGCAGAAGGAGCTGTCTGTCGTGCCAGCTCAGGTCACCCTCACAGCGTCTGGGACCGGCTGCGCCCTCATGCAGGTAAGGAGGGAGATCTCCTTTCCCTAAAGTCTAGACCTCGCTCCATTCACAGCTGGGTCCACATGCCCTTGGGCAACAGTGAATGACTTTACTTTTGTGGACCCCGACCCACATGCTGTCTATTTCTGTCATCTATTGTATTATGTTATTTGTTATGTTACCCGTGTATTTTCTTCTTATGATGTTTTTATGTAATGTTATATTGATTGTCAAATAAAGAATAATGATGAAAATAATAACTGGTATGCTTCAAATTGATGGCATCACCAGCTAGAGTTCATCCACCAAAGAAATTTATAATCCTTTCTTTTCTTTTCATATAATTTAACCATGAATCTTGGAAAGATGGTCAGTTTGTTTTCTTGTTTTGGCTAACAAATGACTTTGAGCAGGCTCCAGAGTAGGTATGATGCCCCCAGAGCACAGCCAGCCTGGAATAAAGCCTAGAAATCGTTCACTTCTTACTGCAGCAAGACATGTTATTCACTCCTTTCCATCTATATTGTATAGAGTATGATCATAATTTCTATACTGGACTGTGGTATTTTACACACCATTGTAATTCGGACCAGCAAAAGTGACAGTGCTCCCAACTTATCAGGGAAATCGGGGAAAAGGATTGTACCTTTTTCTTGTCAGGAAAAAGTCAGGGAATTCTAGGAAAATGCCTCAAATAAGGGAAAAGTCAGGGAATTTTGAGTGGCCCAGAAATCGAAAGGAGTCAGTCCGACTCTGTTATATTTGGTTGCATCTTTTGTTGCATAGAAAACATGTGAAACTGGAAATGTGTTGAAATAATTAACATGGAATTTTGAGACTTCATCAGGGAAAAATCAGGGAATAATTTGGGAATGTTGTTTTCTTGAAATGCTGGGAACCTGAGTGACAAACACTTGTATCAAATATATTTATTTTATATTCATTGTGCAGCTATCAACTGTCCACAACGAGATTCCAACCGTGCCAGAAGATGCAGGTTTTGAGGTGGATGTCTTGGTGCTTGAGTCATACCGATCCAGCAAGAATGCCAGATGCACTGACTACTACATGAGAGTCTGCGCAAGGTATGTGTGCTGTACATACTGTGTCTAGTTTGTGTGTCTATTTCTTGTTCTACCTGAAATGGGTAAGAATGATTGAAGAGAGTATGTGGGAGAGAGTACAAAAGTGATTAGGAGATAACAAGGATGAGATGTAGGGAGGAGAGAAAGAGATTGCCAGAGACAGACAGACAGACTGACAGAGATAAAAAGACAGAGTTAGAAAGACAGACAAAAAGACAGCATGAGAGAGACAGATATATAAACAGACAGTGAGAGAAAGAGGGTTAGCAAGAGAGTTGAGAGTGAATGAAAGACAGAGAATGTACAGATTGAGAAAGAGGGGGAAAGAAAGAGAGAGAGAGAAAGAGAGAAAGAAAGAGAGAGGGAAAGAGAGAGGGAGAGAGAAAACGAGAGATGGGAGAGAGAGAGCGAGAGAGAGAGCGAGAGAGAGAGAGAGAGCGAGAGAGAAAGAGAGAGAGAGAGAGAGAGGGGGGGGGGATGAGAAAGAGAGAGAGTTGGAGACGGGAAGGGAAAGAGAGAGAGAGAGAGAGAGGGGGGGGGGATGAGAAAGAGAGAGAGTTGGAGACGGGAAGGGAAAGAAAGGAAAAAACAATGTAATAAACTAAGTCCTAATTTCAGAAGTCATCTGTCCCACTCAGGTACACTGGCGGTGATGATGAGTCTAACATGGCTATCATCTCAGTGAAGATGATCTCTGGATTCTCTCCCAACAAGGAGTCCCTGCGATTGCTCCAGAAGCAACACCCTCCTCTGCAGCGCTATGAGGTCGACCAGAAGAGCATCTACTTCTACTTTAATGAGGTGAGCAATAATAGTAGAAAAAAAGGAGGAATCTTATTTCCGTCGATGTCAATTGGGTCTTCCGTAGCACACCAGTGATCACCAGTGTTTCAGCCATTTAAAGGGCATATACTGTACTGGGAAGACAAAAAGCCTTCAAAATGTAATTGTTAGCAATCTTCTTGCCAATGGTCTTAAATTCATGCATTGACCATTTTAGAAGCTTGCTGAAAGTTATTTGTCCTCAAATGATCCACATATAGAGTAATTAATGATTAATGATTAAATCCTCAAAATGTTCGGCCCGAACATTTTGAGGATTTGTGATTTTAATCACTCATTACTCCAATTGTAGATCATTTGAGGGCAAATAACTTTCAGCAAGCTTCTAAAATAGACAATACATGAATTTAAGACCATTGGCAAGAAGATTGCTAACAATTACATTTTGAAGGCTTTTTGTCTTCCCAGAACAGTATATGCCCTTTAAGTACTGGACACTTTCCCCTGGCTGGCCGGTGCTGCACTTGGATTCCCTGAACGGCACCCCCATTGACAACTCTCAATGTTTTTTGCACAATCCATGGTGATCCCTTCTCTACCGCTCCACATATCCCCTTCACCCACCTCTCCCCCCTCCCTCCTCCAAACCCCATTGCTTGGCTCTACTTTCTCACAGAATATCCAGCAAATCCCCTGCACCCAACCTCAACAGTAGATCTTATGTATTTGTGTTCAACGCCAATTCAATTATCAATTAATGATTTATTTCCACATTTAAATACACTATCATATACAAATGCATTATGATACATGTTTAAGGGATATAGAGTTAAGGGATAGGTACCAGGTATTGAAATCCTTACTCACTCAAACACAACAGCTTTTACTTTTGATATCATCACAATTAGGGATGCCATCCTCTCCCTCCCTCTCTGTCTCTTTCTGTCTTTCTCTCATTGTACACTCCCTCTCCTTCTCTCTCTCTCTCTCTCTCTCTCTCTCTCTCTCTCTCTCTTCTTTCTCTCTCCACTCTCTCTCTCTTCACTCTCTCTTCACTCTCTCACACCTACCTTATTATCTACCATTGCAGCTCACACACGAGGAAACCTGTTTAGTGTTCTCTGTTGTCAAGGAGATGGATGTAGCTGATGCCAAACCAGGACTGGTGCAGGTGTATGACTACTATGATAAAGGTACAGAAATGCAGTTAAACTCACAAAGATATCTAATTATTAACTTTGAAGCAATAACTATATTTAATATATAAATATGGGGATATTTTACAGTAATGATTGTGAGGAAGCTACATCTAGAGTTGAAAGCAACAAAATCCATTGGTTTATGACTGATATCTGCTGGTCCATCATATTGTCAATCTGTTCATCGGGAAGCCATGAAGCAACATCTGCAAAACGCCCTCTCTTGTTCTAGCTTGCACATGGAAAGCAAAAATATGTTTCCTCATAAATTGTAAATGGATGTGCACTAGTAACAATTATTCTGTGAAAGCCTGTATGTGCATGCAGATTTTCTCACACATTAGGTTGAAGATGGACCACAACTTAGAGACTGGAGAGAAAACTTAGAGTAACCGAAAGGGCTATGGAAAGATTGGTGTTACAAAGAGGGACAAAGTTAGAAACCAGGATTTTAGCAAGAAAGCTAAAGTACGGGACATAGTACAGGAAATTAAATCAAAGAAATGAAGGTGGGCTGGTCATCTGGCCAGGAGGAAAGATGATAGATGGACATATAAATTAACCATCTGGACCCCCAGAGCTAACACCAGAAGATGAGGCAGACAAAGTAGGAGGTGGATTGACGAGATTAGAGAATATGGTAGTGTGACATGGAAACGAACGGCACAAGATAGATCAAGATGGAAAAATGAGGAGGAGGCCTTCCTTCAGCAGTGGAGAGGAATAGGCTAAATAGAAATAGAATAGGTTGAAGATAAGAGAGGGGAAATAGGTTATGTGTTTGTTAATCCATTGGATTCCAACAGTAAGGATACCAAAATGTAGCTACCCAGCGAAAAAAAGAGAATATAGAGTTTGGTAGCCTGAGATACACTCTTGCAATCATCACTCATGTGTACGTCATGTTGAGTTAATCTGGAATATATTTTTATCACAGGGCCATGATAACATACAAACATGGCTGACATTAGGTAGTTAAATTTGTGGCATCAATACCACTTCAGCTAAAATTTAGATGCATACTTTGAGGGGTTTCATTTGTGTTTGACAACAATCAAATACTCTTAACTATGAGAAAATTCTCACTGGATAGAGTTCTGATTGTGGTGTTAAGGAGATATATTATGTCCCCTAGAAATGTTTATATTAAACGTAAAATATTTTACTCAGACCACATGTGTTTTATCCCATGTCATATTTACCTTGGGTATATCCAAAGAAATGTTTACCCTGTTGAGAGCTTTCGAAAGTGTTTCATCCAAATGTATACTACAGTGAAGTCTGCTATAGTGAGCACCTCTATAGAGGGACCATCTTTCCCTTGAAGAATGTTTCTCATCGAAACCTGTTCCAGAGTATTTTCTACACAAAGACCACCTGCTTTCATAGGCCGTGTTTCCCTTGAGCGGTCTTTCTATATAGGGAGCGTTTCACCAAAGCTGTCTTTACTGTACAAACGACTTAACACACGACAGGTGACCCTTTCTTGTGCTAAATCAGATTCTCAGTCATTTTAATTCCCATCAGCTATAGTTGAAATCTGGTCATTGTAAATATAAATTCTTGGTATTAACAAGTTTCTGAATACAAAGTTTATTGTTGGAAATTGACTCCCAATATGTCTAAACAGGATTAAATTGTGGTTTCTCATTAAGCACAAGAATAGGTTGGTGAAACACCCCCAGGTCTCGGTGTTTGTTTCATCTTCTGTAATCTATCTATCTAACGGCCGCAGCCGAGATGCTGTTCACCATGTAGTGTCAAGTGTCCCTGTTTGTCATTAAGTTGGGGATGTCAGATGGATCTTGCTAGATGTCTCGAGCAATCACATCAATGTAGTTAAAGGGACGACGACCCCTTTTTTTGGCACGGTGACATCTGAGACTACTTGATTGATCGCACGATGACAGTGACCAGCAAATCGTGCACGGCGTTGGGCAACAGAAGATGAAATTGGGGGGATAACTCCTTATATCTGTGCTTTGGTCTTGTGTTCACGCCAGGATATGTTTTGAACTCGCATGAGAAGTTTGGTGTAGGTGCCATCCAGTCTATCCTGTAGTCTTTCTTCATGTAATCTCCTCTCTGCAGAGACCCAAGTGAAGCAGCTTTATGACATCGTGTGTGAAGATAGCCCGCCCTCGTGGAACCCCACCCTCCTCTTCACCCTGCCTGTCAAGCCTCGCCAGCAGGACGTCCTTGAAAATAGAAATGACAAGCGCCCTCTACCATTTGTCTTAGCTGCTCTTCGGCGAGTGGAAGGTTGGTAGTGCGGATGTAACCTTTTTTTTAGCTGAATAAAATGCGGCTCCATAGGATTTTTCATTAATGGGACAAAAATGTAACAGAATATATTGGGAGTCAGTTGTGGAAATGTTTATGATTTGTGCTATCATCGGGATAGAAGGGTTTGGGATGGTTCTACCTACTTGAAGTAAAACATACTTTATTTCAAAATATCTCAAAATTATTTCAAAATTATTTCAAAATATGAGGAGAATCAAGAAAAGTTTTGAATGCTTTCTACATATTACTTATTATGATATGCTTTGTTTTATGGTTTGTGGGAATCAAAGTAAACAAAACTTTTTACCAAAAAATTTTAGGCATACACCCAGTGGTAAGGATAGCGTGCTCCATCATGTAAATGAACCCTTACAACTGGGTGTATGCCTGAAATTTCTTTGTAAATTGAATTTTACCCCAGAAAGCCCTTTCACTAAAATCTAAACAAAGCTTGTTTGGTTCTAGGTTTGTCTTTATCTTCTACTATAGCTGAAGGAAGGGGTTGATGTTCTTGCTTCTTCCTTTTGTTTAATAACTGCTAAGCAGTGATCTTTGAGACATCAAGAACAATTACCACATTTGTATTTGCAAAATTGGGAATGAAAACACCTTGATTCTAATTACCTTAAACACATTTGAAGTTTCATTCAGTTTATGAATAGCAAATAAGAATTTGGTTGACCTGTGCCTTAGTACGTTTAATACCAACCTTATAGAGATATTTACATAAATCACATTTGAAGTTCCAAAACGAATAGAATTTGAGTGAAAGGGCTTTCTGGGGTAATTTCAATTTACAAAGAAATTTTAGGCATACACCCAGTAGCAAGGATAGTGTGCTCCATCCTGTAAATGAACGAATAGAATTTGGTTAACCTGTGTGTCAGTATGTTTTGCAAATATCAGCATGATATAGATATTTTATGTCCACACCCGTGGGCGATTCATACTATATTTCATTGTCTCTCCATGTCCCAGGTTTTGTCTTTATAGACCCTCCTGAGGATGGACTAGGGGGGTCAGATGGGTTGGGGTCTTCAGGAGGAGAAAATGATGGAGAGATTGACAGTGATGGGGAGAGCGAAGCTAACCAGGATGTGGATGACATGGCTAGAGAATTGGGCCCTATTGATGGTAAGCATACAATCCCCTATAAGCCTGTATTTTGGCATACAGATGTTTTCACGAATGAAGGCGTTGCATACATTTTCGCGGGTTATTGTTTTTGAGAATGACGCTCAACACCTGTGCTATGATATGCATGCTCGGCTACGCTATTATATGTACACATACAAATGGAAGAAAACAAACTGAAGTTGCACATGATATCACAACGCTCGATTGCTATGCTAGCCAGCCAGCAACCACATGTACTGCTTGTAGTTCATTAGGTACCCAGTGCCCCAGCATGAGAGCTGTGGAAGCAGTAGCATGAGGTGCATGCGCTTAGTGATCAGGATTATGTGACAATATTTTAGCAGGTTTTTAAACTTGCGACCCTACAGCGATAGATTTGATTTTATTTATTTGATAATCATATAAACGTTCATGTTTTCATCCATGAGGCTATATGCCATTATGTCCGGAGCTAATTTGGGTTAGAGATTGATTGTAGGTATACAGCATTTATTACAGTAGAAGTAAGCATTAGCCGACTGTTTTTATGAGCGAATTGATAGAACCTCCTTTGATTTTATTATATCTATTTTATGATTGTTCAATTGATCATGGTATGGGCCATAAGTGTATTTTTTCCAGCAAATCAGAACATTTCACGTACTGTAAGATATAATTATAGCTAAAGAAATGTACCGTGATATACAAAATGTAGACACTAGTAATGCTGAAGTCAATGCAGTAAATAGATGCTTTAGAACCTCTTGCCTTTAGAGTTGATATTCATTGATTTTAAATACGGTTGAATTTGATATCATTGTAAAGTTTATGACTTGATGATCATTATAACGCTAATCCCAAACTTTAAAACAAACCAGGAGCGCAGAAATATCCAAACAAAAACTACTCAAATTCCCTCTCGAAATCTGCCCAATTTACGTCCCGTAAAATAGGCCGCAATGCATGACGTAACTGAATGTCCATGATTTCATATGACAATCGGTCACGTGCAGCTTTCGTGTACGTACCGTACAGCAAATTACGTTTCGCGAACTGAACTACTTTTTAGACTTCAACAATTGATGAGTTGGACCTCGATTTAGATTTTGAAATCGACAATTTTGAAGAAGAACTTGAAGACGAGAGTATTAGCTCTAGTAGTGAACCAGATAGTGAAATCGATGAAGGTGAAGTGGGAGATTTTGATGATGAATCAAACGCTCCTCAGGCTCAAGCTGCGAGTACGAATGGTGTTGTTACGGACGCTGTAGAGATTGCTTACCGGCATGAACCAGAACCTGAACTTCAAGAAGATGTCGATCTCGATCTACAAATGGAAAACTACGGGGATGCTAGGCCAAGGGGCAACCAGGATCATGCCAGGCTTGATCCAAACAGCACCGAAAATTGGTATGTAGTTGAAATGATTTAGACTAGAGCGTATTTATTTTATCCAAAACTTAGTGCTTTGCAATAACCGTGGGCCCGATCCGTGCAGTAGCTCAACGTAGCCGTAGCAGTAGCGCTAAAGTCAAGCTAGCTACCGGTCGGCCGGAACGAAACAGAAAAAAGAACAGGACTCGATTGTTCTGTCCACAATCCCAATGAAATTGTATAAGATTAAAACTACGATGCAGCTGTACATGTACATGTACTATGATACTGTTGCATGTTGACAAACCAGTTTATACTTCGCGCAATAAGAGACCACAAGTATAGTACACAATGTACATACATGCAAAAGTTGTTGTCAGTTGATTGTCTTTCCCTTTCCCTTGCGAGCAGAAATATCGAACGATGAGCAGAGAGTTGATGAAAGGAAAATATGCAATACCCATACATGTACGTGTGCGATCGCGAGCATGCATTGTAATCATGGAATGCGAATGCACCAGTAAGGCTATACCGTACGATATGCAGTCGCGATATGCATGGGCTATAATGACGTACGCGCGCGTCCATAATCGTACTGCAGTGTGTATGACGTTGAACGTCAACAAATCTTTCGAGAAAAATATAAATGGGTCTATAGAGTGTTTGATATCTACATTATATTATCTCAAGTCTTCTATCAACATTATTTGAGATATCTGTAAGCCTTAATTGAAAGGTCGTTAGATGGCATAACCTCTACAAAACGTACAAGTGCAAGCTAGAAAACTTTTCCGAACGACAGCTCGTATTAAATTCAGTAGACTCGACTTCGTATTTCAATGTAAAACCTCCCGATAAAGGTCAGAATATTTTCATTTTTCCTACTTTATTATTGCTGAGATTGTTTTTCTTAGATTTGTGCAAGACTTACTCAAATGTAACTAACAAGAAAAATCTAAAAGACAGTGAAATATAGCCTTAAATGGTATATTTAGTCAGGACGATATACTAGAGCTATACGTATAAAACACGTAATGGAGCGGCTGGCGATGTCTTACGTGCCCATTCACCTTACGTCACCAAAAATCGCTCTTTTCGCGGACGGCAAACGGCGGGGTTCGTAGCATTATGAGATGCGTTACAAAAACTGTTTTTATTTCTTTTGTGTTATTTTACAAGCAAAATAATGAATAAATTTGACTTCTACACACTTTCAGCTTTCCATTGATATATGGATCGCTATATTTTTGGATTTTCTATGAATATCAACTTTAAAGACCATTTGTTTCCCTTGAGCAGTGTACCTCGATGAGAACTGTATCAAGAGAACCTTCCCATGAAGACCACCTGATTATAAAGACCACATTTCTCGTCTCCCCTGAGTGGTCTTTCTACACAGGGTTCACTGTATGTAAAATATTAAGAATTTCCCTTTATTTTTTGGTGGCATTTTAGCTTACATCCTGTGTCCAGCTGTCCAGAAGTTTGTTGATGTTGTTGTTAATGCAACCTACTTATGAAGACTACCTACACGGTGCGTCTTCATTAGCCTGATCAGACAAAATAGCAATTTTTTTTGCTGATCCGGGGAACTAGCCTGAAGTTGCAATCGCATCTTCATTAGCTCGAAACTCTGGATGCATAAATTATCCCAAGTTACGCACATACCAGCAGTGTGCGACGGGAATAGGCCATGACCGCATGGATTTGGTTATGAGCTCGCATTCACACACATATAAAAACCTATTACGTAAACAATGCCTCTTGGGCGCTGATGCATGCCTGGATTGAGAAATTTTCAGGCTAATGAAGACGCTCCGAGCTAGCTCGAGCTAGTTCGCAAACTAGCTCGAGTTAGCTCCATCTAGCCCAAGATTTCTTGGGAAATTTTCTCGACCAAATAGCGAGCTATTTTGCTTGATCTGGCTAATGAAGACGCAAATAGCTAGTTATTTTGTGATCTGGCTAGCTAACCCGATCAGAACAAGCTCGCTATTTTGCCCACAACGGGCTAATGAAGACGCCCCTACTGATAACATTTCTTGTCACCTTTGAGTGGTCTTTATACACAGGGTTCACTCTATATCAAATATTTCATATTTCCCTTTATTTTTTGTGTGTCTTAGTATACATCTTGTGTCCAGCTGGCCAGAAGTTTGTGGATGGGCTCAAGAGGTGCATCCGTAAGTCTTCGGGAAATTCGGCAGCAGCAAAGTTGCATTCACTCAGGAGGGGTTTGTCACTGATGCTTGCCTGCCGTAGCACAATCCTATTATTGGACTCTTTAAATCATTCTTCCTCTAATGAATGCATGAACCCCCCTCAGTAGTTTATGAATCTGACATTATTTTCCAGCCTAACTATAACAAACTTGTAATGGTGAGCAGCATTGGCAAATCATTTCTTGTATGTGAATGTACCTGAAAAAAAACTACTAGCAATGTCAAGATGTTTCAAAGGAAAATTCTTCATCATTGAAGTTGCTATTATATACTCTTCTCATGATTGTATAGTTCTTGATTCTTGTGTGACATTAACATTGAAACAGTTCCGAACTATGTGCGACAAATTTGTGGTTTACGGGTAAAAACTTGATATTTTAAGCATAAAAACTGATAACAGATGCATCAAATGAAAGAGCATAGATTTCTATGCAATATTCTATAAAAATGAAGGGTTGATAAAAGGAACGAAGCATATTATTTTGGCATAAAGTATGTCACCCTAAATTGAGATTCTATTTGTAGTTGAATTTAACAGTAGGCCTAACCTTACTGGTTATTTTTAAAATTAGGTATCAAACTTGTTCAAGAAAGCCAATGGCAAGCAACGTCTCTGCCATGTGATTGAATGAATGTATTTCAATGATGACATCACTGTCTAGTTTTGTCAATTTGAAAGCATAGTAAGGATCAGTTTTGCTCTTGCAAGGCCTCGGTCAATCATGAAGTTAATATCTGTCTTTGCCCATCCCAGCAATCAATGGTTGCGCCAGCAGCCCGTGTCTGGAGGGTCAGAACTGCATCGATACAGACGCTGGCCATCTGTGTGTGGGCTGCAGGTCAGGATATCGCAAGGCCAATGGCAATCAGTGTGTCCGTAAGTTGAGGTTGTTTACCCTTCTTTACACAACAGAATGGAAAAATTGGCTGCATGTCTTATTACATCTGTACAAGATGATTTTGAATTAGCAAATTTAATTATACATGCATTGAGAAGTGATTGTAATTTTGTAATTATTATCGGTATTGTAATTGTGAATGGTATATGCATAATGTATTAAATTTTTCAAAGACAGAATGAGATTGATGTAGCAATACATTTTCATGTATGTTTGTGTGTGTGTATGTTTTTACTGGTATCTATGCCCAAATATAGCAGGAGAGTTGTGGTTACAATATATATGATATCTCTTGTGAGTTTTGGGCCTGTAAAGGAGTTAGTGTATCTCTTTTGCAGAGTGTACTGAACTCTGTTAAACATATTGCATGAACCACAAAGGTTTTATATCAAGTTTGGAAAGTATGAAAATTAACGATAACGTGCAATTCAATTCAGTTGCAGTGTCACTCCTCTTTAAAAATAACATACTACTTCTAATAATAATGATACCAGTATTAATGATAAATTGAATTTACAAGGCGCATTATAGGCCTAGAGGTGTTTCTAAACGTGCTGTTTTTCTGTTTATAGGCACACTATACTATATATTAGGATTATACACTACACTATACACTGCATTATATATTATGATACACACAAGTGATACAATACCTAGTAAAATACAACACAAAGACCATAACATTCAATTCAATAGTGCCTGTAAAACATGTTACTTGGTTTTGTGAAAGGGCTTTCTGGGGTAATTTCAATTTTGAAAAGAAATTTTAGGCATACAACTGGTACACTGTAGTACTAAGGATAGTGTGCTCTATTCTGTAAATGATGAAAAACAAGCTTTTACCGTATGTCAAATAAATGGAAGGTTGGGTGGACAATGCTCAAGTGTATTTGTCGCCCTGGCCATACAGGTATCTTATCAAGACCCTGATAAGAGTGTTGCTGTCAACATCTCTCATCTGTTTGAGGCACTGAGATTGTGATGTCCAAAATGTGTTTGAACAATGTGATAACAAGTCCATTTGAAAGGTTGTGTGCAATAAAACAGCACCAAAAACAAGGTTTCAAGTCCTCTGCTGTGAAGAATGTTGTTAAAAATTATAATTTTCTATTCATTGTTATATTTAAACATTCATATTTGACGTAAAAAATGAATGCACTTCTTTTTAAAGAGGTCAAGCAAGATCCAATATCTATTTATTGTGAAAATGATAAGAAATATATGTCGTGTTTGAATATTTATTCTTTTTTGTTTTGTTCCTGTATGCTTTCATGCACAAAACTTTATTGCAGAACTGGTGGGTAAAGCATCAAATGCCAGTATATTTGAAAATGCACATGTACATTACAATTTCAATTCAGTTCAATGTTAATTGAGTTAACCATTTGAGAGTTTATATAGAGTAAAATGACATTGAATATGATGCTAGAAATAGTTACGACATCAAAGAAGCAATGCTTGTGAGCATCTATGTCTTTTAACCCTATATAGCACGGGCTATTTTGAAATAAGTAAGATTTTGACTGTTGATTGCGTGACCGCAAGGAAAATTGACACGTACGTCACCCATGAGTGAATCTCCACAATTCAATTGTCAATTGCACTAAAATTATTCAAATTTATTTTTAATTAATTAATTATGCTAATTGATGCATAAAATCATAATTTGCTTTAAATCTTTAAATGTAGCCCCTAAACTGCTAGATTTCAATCCGGACACTCTTCTAAGGATTATTATCAAATGAGCATTTTAAAAAATGGCAATATATTGTTTTTTTAATTTCTTATTTATTTCTTTGTTTTTTCGTCTTTATGTTTTCCATTGTTTTTTCGATGGAAATCATTGGCAACACCATTTCAGTCATAAATGACATGAAATCTATTGTTTTACACAGTAAAAATAAAAATAATGATGCATTTATGAATTTTGGCTAGATACAGAATTTGCATTGGATTTGTACATGAAATCATGTTTTTGAGCAATTTTTGGTCTGACATGCATGTACAAAATGTTACGTAACTTTGGTAAAACTTGGTAAAAAAAATCCCCACCTGGCACAATAAAGACTTAAATTGGTTCTCCTTATGCCACATGATCAACCGGTAGTAACATATCGCATATATGCCATGTTTCTATATTTATTGATTGGTATGCAATAATATTAGTAACTAGTGAATTTGCCATTCTTTAGGCATACCTGATCCCAGTGTGAGTGTGCTACTGTGTGGGCCGGGCCAGGAATACATCAATGGTGGCTGTACAAGTGAGTATACACAGGGTAGTGTGTAGGCACAGACGCAATTCTTACACCTTTTCAAAGGGTATGTCTGTAAGTCAAGATTAGCATTTGATCTGTCTGTACAAACATAGAGTATCTGTAGTCTCTACAGCTTTAGACCTATTGCTGAATGACGAGGGTTTTTCCCTGCAAACGAAACTCATGGGTGGTAGCTTTATCTTGAGGTCACTGTGAAGACAGTTTTACCATATCATTTGTAATTTTGATGTCAACTCAATGAACCTGGTTGTTGTTTAACCAAGTTGTTCTTAAGCTAAGAACAACTTTACGCATGACTGGTCATCCTTTCTTATGCTAAATGAGATTTGTTTTTATTATAGTGGGAGTTAATTTCCAACAAATCATAATCAAATTTGTCAAATCATAAACATTGTGATCAGACACTTGTTAACAACAAGAATTTTTATGTACAATGATCAGATTTCAACTTAAGCTGATGGGAATAAAAATAATTGAGAATCTGATTTAGCAGAAGGGGTCACCAGTCGTGTGTAAAGTTGCTCTTAGCTTAAGAACAGCTTGGTCTTCATGGTTTGCCAGGCATGCAAGAAAACATACATGTATTTAAACACAGTTGTATCTATATAATTGTTTTCACATCAAAATCAACTAAAAAGCATAGCTTTGAACATTTAAGAAAAATCTGTTTTAGATTGGCCTCCTTCATACCCTCTACAGTTTAAGGGAACTCATTAATGATGGATAATTTTTCATCATGTTCATATTCCTGTCTTAATTATAGTTTTGTTTATATGTGTATAAAATCAGAGCAAGGGTGTCATAATAGGAGTATTAACACACAAGAATAAGTGGAATCCTGACCGAGGCTGAAATTTCACTGATTCCTGCGTGCATTCACACCCAATTCGGCAAAGTCTCACTAGCCAGCGGCATCGATCACGCACTTAATGGGCTAATTAAGTTAAAAATATGCAATCCTTCATTGAAGTTTCCACTAGCCAGGTAGCACGGAGATTGTAATGTGCAATCAAGAATGAAAAATCGCTGCTCTTCACAAAAAGTCACACTTTTCAGTGAGATTTTTGCGTCCACACAAAAATATTTGTGAGATTTAAACCGAGGTGGAAACATCAATACATAGATGTCACTTATTCAGTGTGTGTGTGATCGCCTCTACTCTAATGTATTTACATTGAAGATTATCAAACTTTTTGTATTTTGTTTGTATGTTTCATTTGAAGTGTATGGAAAAAAGGGAACATTAAAGTGAATATGTACTATTATGGTGTTCCTCTTAGCCATTGACCAGTGCGCGGGAAATCCATGTCCCGTTGGGGCGCGGTGTCGGACTACAGCATTTGGGCACACCTGTGAGCCTGTGGTTTGCCCACCGGGACGGAAACTGACTGAAGACCTGCAGTGTCTTGGTGAGTACTGCCCTACTCTGACAAAAGGAAGCAAGTGACAAATCACTCAAATCTGGGTTATTGGTATTCTTAGATTGTACCCAGCATTCCCTACATACTGCCAAAATCTGGACAAGAAATATTAATCTTGCTGCGAGATATTCAATCTAACATGATATGGTCTTGCACTGATGTCAATGCAAGTGAAAGACATATTTTGCTCATCTGTTGTACAATATACTGGATTATATGTACAACAAATATCAAATTGTCCCGAGTGCAGGTTTATTTCACCAAGGACGAAGGCCGAGGTGAAATAGACCTGCACGAGGGATAATTTTATATTTGGAGTTCATATAGTCCAGTAATATTGTATGATAGAGCGTTCACTTTTTATTATAGTAAATAGATCCCTTGATCTAAGTCCCTCTTCATGATTTTTACCATAGCCAAGTCACGGCTTTTATATGTAAAGAGCAGTGTCCAACATGACGTCACAATGATTTTTGTTTGCGCGCCTTTTGCAGCAGTGTCCAACATGACGTCACAATGCGTTTTGTTCGCGTGCATTTTGCAACGCAAATACAATGACCAATTAACATGTGCGCGGTGCAAATACGGAATGAGCAGTGTGGCATACAAGTACGCAGTGTAATTCTCCCCATTCATTTAACACAGGTTTTACCCTCCAAAAATCGAAAGTTATATTGTACATATGTACAATATAACTTTTTGAAAGGAGGTCCCATGGTACCAATCTAGCCAATCACAGCTTGTATTTCACTTCCACTATTTACTATATATATATATATATATCAATATAATGTAATACATTATTTTTTCCTCCCTTTCCTGAAGACATTGACGAGTGTTTGCACAGTCCCTGTCCGGAGGGGAACTTGTGCGTCAACCTGATACCCGGCTATGACTGCGTCTGCCCTGAGGGGTATGAGAGGGGTGCAGACTACCAGTGCATTGGTGAGTGAATACCAGTACCAGAAGGCAAGATAATTTGTACCTACCATCCCAAAATACTTCAGTAAGGGAGAGCACAGCCCTTCTGCTGTTTAAAGGAGGAACAAAAGCAGAAGCAGATTCTGAGAAAAATCACATGAATCCTGTGTTGTTATGCTTTTAAACTTGGCAATGTTTTATGCTGTTTTCCTGACAAAAGATAGTTTAATGTAGAATCTCAAGACATTAATGTGAATTTTTTCCTGTTAGACATTGATTACGGTCAGTTTAATTAGAATCTGAAAACACTTCCATGATATATATGATTAATGTTGTTTTAAAGATGATGATAACAGCATTACGCCCGTGTGAACAATGGGGGCTCCTGTCTGTGCTTCTCTCTGGACGGCTTTAAAATGAGCCCATATTAGGTGCCCATACATGTTCTATTTGTGTTTTTCCTGGCAGATATTGATGAGTGTGAGAGCGGCCATGTGGGGGCCCGCAGTATAAACGACAAGGGCCCTTACTGTACTTCTGTCTGGAAGACTTAATGATGAGCCCATATTAGGTGCCCATAACTATTCTATTTGTGTTGTTTTCCTGGCAGACATTGATGAGTGTGAGAGGGAGGAGGAGCCATGTGGGGGCCCGCAGTATGAAAGACAAGGGCCCTTTCTGTACTTCTGTCTTAATGATGAGCCCATATTAGGTGCCCATAACTATTCTATTTGTGTTGTTTTCCTGGCAGACATTGATGAGTGTGAGAGGGAGGAGGAGCCATGTGGGGGGCCCGCAGTATGAAAGACAAGGGCCCTTTCTGTACTTCTGTCTTAATGATGAGCCCATATTAGGTGCCCATAACTATTCTATTTGTGTTGTTTTCCTGGCAGACATTGATGAGTGTGAGAGGGAGGAGGAGCCATGTGGGGGCCCGCAGTATGCCTGCTTGAATGATGAGGGTTCCTACCTCTGCTTCTGTCTTGATGGCTATGAGATGGACCAAGACGGCTACTGTGTTGGTAAGTTCACATTTAGATATCCATTCAGAGCAGAATTTATAAACAAAGATTGATTTTAGAGATATTCCATGTTTTATAACTGGAATATTTTTCAGGAAAAAACCTGAATTCAGGCCCAAATTGCTGGTATTCTGTGTGATTCTCAGGCTATGGATAAAAATGTTGCTAGTGATCCTCATTTTTAGTAAATGTTAGACATAGATGAGCAATATTTGAAGAACATTAAGTGAAACAAACAAACTTTCATGAAACATATTGATTTCTAACAATATTGTTTAGGTTAAAGAAAATTGAACAGACTGGCATAATTTTAGTTGGTAGTAGTTACTTGATTTTAGAAATATTGTGCTTTGATCATCATCAATTGTGATTGGAAATGATGTATTATACTATTAAGCATTTGAAACACAATTTGGAAACAAGAAGAAATCAACCTCATAGAAATATAACATCTAGAAGGATGCTCTTGAGAAAGTATGAAATGTATGTTATACTACAATGTTGCTTTTTACTTTATGTCTGCATTCAAATCTATACTTTTTAAATCTCCAAACAAGTTGAAATATCATATTGTTGTACTGAAAGTAATGAGGCTTAACAGTTCCATGTGTGTGCACCATCTTCACTTTATGGATGATACAATGTGATGCAAATAATTGTGTGGTGATGTGTTGACGAGTGTTTGTGTGATTATTGGTGCATATGGAGAGGGGGAGATATGTTTTATGTGACGGACAATGTTCTTGTGAAAAAATAGAAGCCAATTATCATTGCTTTACTCCTTGCAGTGTGTTTTAAGAGGAGGGTGAGTTTGAAAGTGTGAGCATTGGAACTGGGTGTCAGGATGATTTGAGATGTGATTGTGGTAATTATCCTTGAGGTTTATGAAAGCTACGATTGCTTTCTGGCACATTTCATACTGTGTAGATTACATTGCTTACAAACTTTCATCCTGTGCTGCATCTCCTTTTCATTTTGCAAGTGATGAAGATGCCCAAATGAAAGTACCCCGTATAGGCAAAAATGTTGCAAAGACTGCTAATTCATCACCTCTGTTCTGCTTCCTTTTTAGTATTTTGTAGTACAGACTGAACAGGTGTTGTAATTCCAAGTTATACGCAAAGCTTGAACCCATATTTGGTGTCCTGAGCATTCAGTATGATCGGCCACATTTCATACCTATTGCAGACGTCAGTGTAGTTTGAGGTTACAACCTTTGACAGGAAGTGAATTGATGTTACCTGGTGTTTCAAAATAACACACGGTATGGGAAATGATAGAGCAGATTTTATCTTAAAGGTCTGCATCCCTTTTGTAATGATGAAATGGGAAATCATCATGAAAAAAATCAGTAAAAATTGGCAACACATTAGGTATTTGGTACGAATGGTCTTCAGATTGGTTCAACTATTGCGCTGATGCCTTTGAGTAATATTTTCTTGATTGATTTACAGTACAATGTACTTAAAGTTTCCAGATGATCTGATTAAAAAAATGGTTAAAGGTGCTATTTTTTTATCTCTTGAAAGGCTATGGTGGTGAAGAGTTTATATCAGGTTTGCTCAGTCACTTCCATTAAATACTAGTCACTTCCTGTCTGACAAATCAAAGTGATTCAGAATATATGGGAGAATTGATGGTATTAATTGCTCTTTAACTTTTGGATAACAACCCAATTTACTGTTCACTCCATATATAGTGAAGTTCTGGTCACGTAGCATTATTACCTTAGGGATGTCTTGCCCACATCCTGTTGGATAGAGTGATAATTATGTCCCTACAGGCTTTCAGGAAATTTATTTCCTTTGCCCGCATTTTTCATTTGTATTTTTACCCGATTGCTAAGTGACAACATTTATGAAATGTTTGTATGCATCCATGAATTGTTGGTGGTATTATGTTTTCAATTGTATGTCGCGCTGTTTTTCTGCCACCAGACAATGCTGTATTATAAATCATTTAATTGAAGATAACAGATAAAAGTGGTTATGAGTACGGGCCGTAATCATTACAGAACCCCTCTAGCATAAGAACACTCCATCTTTTACAGGTCCTGTAATTTTTGCCATATTTCCCCTTCCCTTTTTACAATGTGAACCAACCTTGGCTCAAGCATATAAACACCGCTGAAATTAGAACAATAAATTTTAGGGTCAATACTTGTTTGGGATCAAACTGAAAAGGTCAAAAGTTGTTAATGTGGATTACAGGACTCTTTAAAATCCACTTACATGTCGATTTATTCAACAAGAACTTAAGGGATATTCACCCTGAATATAATTTGGTTTCCATAAAATTACAAAAATGAAAGAAAAATGTTAGTGAAGGAGCAAAGGATAACAAAGATATGATCTTTTGTAATTTCAAGTTTGTGCAAGGTGCTCTCCCATATGCTATGTACAGAATAATTCCATAATTCCATGTATGTATGTGTGTAAAAACATATTTCTCATGGTGTATCAAATGCACATGTAAAAGGATGGATATCTTTTTTGATGCACATTTTCGAAAAATAATTGTACACAATATATGGGAGAGCACCTCGCACATGACGTCACAAAATCAAAACTTTCATATCCTTTGACAGATTTTCATCAAACCCTCACTGATATGTTTCTTTCATGTATCTCCTTTTTTTAAAACCAAATTAATCACAAGGTTAACTATCCCTTTAAGAAATACAGAGAATAGGAGAACAAATGCATGTTTTTTTGTCAATTGATACTTTGGTAGGGAGTCATATATTTCCATTGTCCTTCTCATCTAGTTTCTATTTGAGTATAGGAAGGAAGCAGGATGTCATGATATTAGGCCCGTTCACACACAACGGAAATCGAAATTACAATCGCGATCCAAATTTCGTTTTTTTTTCCGACCGTTCATACACAGGGAAAAATCGCACTTCCCAGCAAGGAAAGAACGATCAGTGGCCAAATTGTGCATGCGCGAAACTTGCATGACCGAAGACTGACCCCGCTGTCCCAATAGAGTTTCGCGCGCGCGCGATTCAAAGAGACGCTTGGCAAAATAATCTCGATTTTTCTGAAAAATCGCACTAATAGTGCGAGTTGGATCGAGATTAGGATCGGGGTAATTAGTGCGATTTTTCTGTCCACACTGGAAAAAATTTCGAAATTTTGATCGCGATTAGAAAATCGATTTTTAAATCGCACTTTTTCCCTTGTGTGTGAACGGGCCTATTGTGTGACGTATCTCAAGACCTACTACCTATGTATGAGATATTGCCTGAATTGAGATACAGTATATTAGCTTGAGGGCACTGTGGTTAAAACGCGAGAGACTCTTGCAGAGAGATCCTGGGTTCAAGCCAAGCCCAGTGTACATACAGCAGGATATCATGATATTGTGTGACGTATCTCAAGACCTACTACCTATGTATGAGATATTGCCTGTATTGAGATATGTTAGCATTAGGGCACTGTGGTATAATGGTGAGAGATTCTTGCAGAGAAATCCTGGGTTCAAGCCAAGCCCAGAGTACATACAGCAGGATATCATGATATTGTGTGACGTATCTCAAGACCTACTACCTATGTATGAGATATTGCCTGAATTGAGATATGTTAGCATGAGGGCACTGTGGTTAAGTGGTGAGAGACCATTCAAGAAATGCGCTCTGAGAAGCCAGGTGGTATTCTATACAAGTAGTTGTAAACTCATGGTTTCTTTAGAGCTACTCTATCATTTTTTCTGCAGCAGGAAAACTCTAATGTTAGAGTATGAAATGCTTAGCATCACTGGCAAACCACTACTATGTCATCATGCCATTACAAAGGACAGATGTAATGCTCCCTCAGAATAAGATTAGTTGATTGTTCAGGAAGGAACTGAAATAAAAGAAAAAGAGCATAGCAAAATGCTGTACATTATACATTGCATGTAGTTGAGGGTTTTAGCTTTATAAGTGCAATGACATCCAAGTATCACCCTAATAACCTTACATATTTTTCTTTGGGTTTTCCCACCGTCTTTCATTTCCATGTGTCAGGATACTAATAAGTCACAGTATTAATAGTTTACATTCATGTTTGATTTTCCGTGAGTTTTGTGTGGCTCCTTTGCAGGAGTGATCTGAAAACACAATGGGAGAATGCTCACAGTGCACTTTTTAAACAATGGAGGTTATATAGACAGTGATGCTCTCATTCTACATATGTTTTTCCAGTAAAAGAAAAACATGTTTCGACATGTCCATGTCAACTTGATCATTGATAATGCATATATGCTTTATTATCATCCTCTTCCCTCTTTCCCTCCAAGAAACAAAGTTAAAGGGAAAGTCACCATACATTGGTGTTGATTAAAACAGAAACCCTCAAGCAATATGTTTCTGAAGGTTTGACGAAAATCTGGCAAAGGATAAGAAAGTTATGACTTTCTCACTTGCGAGTTGCTCTTCCTTTTGTGGTATGCTGTATGATTCCATAAACTGCTGTTTTTCTGTCTTTGATGAGGGAATAAATCTTTATCATATTGGTCTGCATGTAAAAGCAAGTGTCTAATGACACAGGTACAAAGTATCCTTTTGAGAGCAACTCGGCATGTTACGTCACAAAATAACAATTTTACAAATCTTAACACTCTTATCCTTTGATGCATTTTTGTCAAACCTTCACTTATATGTTTCTTTCATGTTTCTGCTTTTATTGAAACCAACTTAGCTTCAGGGTGAACTATCCCTTTAAAGTCTGGTTTTGTGTTTCCTCTGATCCTCATCCTATTGTCACCCATTGTTGTTAGAGCATGCTCCTGGACCAACCTTCTCCAAAGCTACCCCTCCCCCCCCCCCCTTCCTCCCAATGAATAGTCTAAAAAGACAATAGGGTGTCTGCGCTATTGTTCCACAGTACCAGTAGAAGCTGTTTATAGTTTCAAAGCTCTATTGTTCCCCAATTTGGCGCCCCTCTTTCAACATTGAGAAACGTGGAATGAGTGAATAGGGATGTGCATGAGTGAACTTTTAAACTGCTTATGTGATTAGGTAAAGTTTGTGGTTATATGATTACCTTGTACCTTGAAAGGTGTTAAATCCCTTCTACCAGCTTTAACAGTTTAAGTTGTGTAAATACCATGGTAAATCAAGAAGCATGCTGTTTAAGATATTCCTTCAGGATGTAGCAACTGAAAATGCATTTTTAAATGGTTTACATCAACTTTCACATTTCTAATGGACTTGGAGAAGGGAGGGGAGCAGTCATCTAAAAATATGTTATGTTGCCTCTAGATCCTTGCGCTGACAATGTCATTTGAAAAAAAAAAAGATCATCATGTCATCCATTCAAATGAAGCAGCTTTAATACTGTACTCAGAGATACTTTCTGTCAGGTGTGTAAAAAGATATGCAATCATGTACCGGTATGTAGTGGACAAGAAGCTAAGAATACGAGGCTAACTACAATGTAAGGCTGTACTATGTTTCCATGTTGTTATTTGTTTAAGTATGTATAGCTACTAAGTTGCATATTTCACAAACTTGAACTATATGATATATAATACGTGTGGCTCATAAGATGTTTCAAGGAATCTTTTTTTTTTCTGCAGAAAAGGGACACACTACCTTTAAAGAGCTGCAGAGTACAGTAGCTCCATTATCAAAGCTTTCATTGTTTTCTTATCAGCATCCTGCTTTTTATAGCCAAGTGCAAAGTCATTGGAGAATTTGTCACTCCTGAGTAAAAGAACAGATAAAGAGAGCATTAGGGCCGATTTTTAATCTGAGTACTGTATACAATTTTATAAGCTTTTAGTTGCAAGGCGCTTTGAGACTACTAACACAGGAATATAAGAGCCAAAGCCAAATTCGGGACAGGTGGCTTTCAGTAGCTAAAGTGGCTTCTAGAAAAAGCAATGGCTCACATTACCAGGCCTTGAAATCCCCATTAGCTTGCTACACATTTTCATGCCAATGGTAATGAGAGAGGGTTAAATTGATTGATTGTCATCCAGCTTGAAATATATAGGAAAAGTATGATTATGACAAGCCCGAAGATATTCAGTTATTGTGTCACACTCACACTCACTATGTTCTATTTGACTGAGCCATTATGAAAGTTTGCTGTTTGATCCACATTTTGAATACCATCCTTTTAATTAAAACATTTTATTTAGTGTTTGACGTGTAAGGACAATGTACATTTTCCCACTATAGTTGGCTAGCTATACATTTCTAATCAATTTTTAAAAAATGGATCATTCCAATCATTTGGACAGCAACTGCTGACATTTACCTCTCCTTCAAAACTTGTATTTCTCTCAACTGAGTAAAGAACACAGGCACTTTGTTCCTTGATGCTTTAAGGGTTACTAAAATAGAAAAATAAGTTCCCACTACTCTATGTAAAATTATTCACTTAAAACGAAAGTTTCATTTTGACAAAAATTTGAAAACGCGCACGCCTCCAGTGACGTCAGAGGAGTCAGAACGCCTAGATTGTACGGAAGTCAACAAAAGACCATTTTCGTAATGTATTCACAACTTTCCCCCTAACTGCATACAAACGCGTTATTGCATTCACCTGTATCTTGCCATTCAGATTCAATAGATGGAATGCACTATGAATCTATTAATTGTTGCTATGCGGAAAAGCCTTGGACAAGCTTTGGGGTTCCCATTGGTAACGTATTGTTTGAACGGCGTGAATAAAATATTTTATTCACGCCGTTGGCATTTATGGCATTTTGACTTCTCTGACGTCACTGGAGGCATGCATTTTTTTTTCAAATTTTCGTCAAAATGAGATTTCATTGCGGCAAGCGAATGTGAAATTTGTTTTTAGTGGATAATTATACATAGATTAGTGAAAACTTATTTTTTCTAATTTAGTAACCCTTTAAAAAGAAAAGAATCAAAAACAGAGTTTAACTTTCAAGTTCATGCAACATTGGACAATATGCAAACACATTGTTGAATACAAAATGTGTAAAACTGTCTTACATGTGCACATATTAGACAGGTTTGATTGAACTACCTATACTTCTTCTACTTCAAATGTCACTACATACTATACTAATAATTCCATATGAAACATTGTGCAATATATGTACATTATTGGTACCGCAAAAAATAGTCCTGGCTTTACCCCGGGCCAATTATGTTGTCATGGCAAGTGAATGTGGGTGTAGGTACAACTGAAAAGGTTGCTGTTAGGTCATGGTTGAACATCAGAGACGGCTTTAGGGACACCTGATCAAGAAGTGTTTGACTGATTGATACTGACAGAAAAGGTGAAGAGAGCACAGAGTATCTGGAATTCAGGACCGTGGGAGGATAGCACTCTATCTTTATAAAATATTATATTTTAGGTTATATCTTCTATGCAGAAATCATTATTTTTGTTAGGATGGTGAAGTACATGTTATAAAATTAGTTACAGCCTGTAAGCTCATTTTGATATCAAGAAGTAAAAAATAAGTGAGAACTTAGTCTACTGATTTTGATGCAATGTTTTCTATATAGTTTAGAGTGAATATCTTTGGGGAAAATATTTAACTGATTCAAATATTCATAGGCTATGGTTTCTTAACATGTTTCCTTTTTTGCCTTCTTTTTTTTATTGTGCAAGTTTTATTTTTCAATATATTAATACGCTTGCTATGTGAATTGTATGTCAAACTTTGATACATGTCACAATTGTTACAAAACCAAATCAAACCAAATTCAACTTTTGGGCTGAGAAGTTTGATTTTGATAAAACCTTTCAATTCAATTTTCAAAGAAACTTGGATATTAATACAGTAGGATTTACAAACAGGGTGGCTCATTTGCAAAAGTCCTGAAACTCAGCAGTAATGCAGTATTCCCTGATGATAACATGAAATCTCAATTTCATAGCTTGACAAGGCTGTTTAAGAAAAGTGGTCCCTGGTATCTACATGTAGGTTATAGGGTTTGGAAAGGTTGTCCAAAATCTACTCGAAATCTAGCTATTGCTGTAAATCTGCCCAGTCAATTTCCAGTTCTAATATTGGGAGGAAAGTGCTTATACTGCACCATGTTTTATTCCATTTGCTGTTGTTTTTACACTCTTTTTGAAAAAAAATTGACATGCAAAAGGGCCACCTATTTTGTTATCTTGATGTACTTTCTCCCCCCTGAATTCTAATGCACATTTTTATATCAGAACTATTTGCATCAGATATCTGAATCTGGTGTAACATAGCAAAGTTCAGTTGGAGTGAAATGGAAATCTAATATAACTTGAACCTGTAACCCTGTTTTGCCTGAGGTGTCCATGCTTATTTGATGAATTCCTACTCGTCTCCAGGGACAACGGGGAAAAACAAGAGCCAGAAACAGCCATGTTTGTCAAGCTCGTGGCTACATATACCGGTATGTGTGTTGCCCCATGCTATTCTATAGGACCATTTAACCCTGGCAGCAAGAAAATTGGGATTTTTTTTTCTAACATTGATAGCAAAGAGTTAAAGTTGCTACATGTAGTTAACTTTCCCCAAACACAGCCCCCCCCCCCACCCCCCCCCCCCCAAAAAAAAAAAAAAAAATAGTGATATTTTGAGTATGAAGGGGCACCACATCAAGTATTCTACAAGGGAAAATATTTTCCATAATATCTTCCAAAATATATTTATGGGTTAGGGTTGGAATGAGGGGTCTGCATTAGGGCTTAAGACTATTGTGAGAATATGGTTTTTATTAAATTAACTTGATCTTACAGGATATTTTGAAGGTTTTCCTTGAGACAAAATGGTGATTTTGTTAAATGGAAGTAGGTCAAATGGCTATAAACAAAAAAGTTTACTTATTGATGCCATTCATGATACAAGCAAGAATTCAGTTTATTTCTTTAGCATGCACATGTGCTATAAACCTGTTTATTTTAAGAAATTAAGAAAATGGTGATTTTGTAAAATGGAAGTAGGTGAAATTCATGATACAAGCAAGAATTCAGTTTATTTCTTTAGCATGCACATGTGCTATAAACCTGTTTATTTTAAGAAATACCGTTGTGAAGACTACATTTCTTTGAAGATAAATGGCACGATCAGGTTCCAAAGATCAGCGGAAACAATAGAGTGAAGGACGTCATGAAATGGAGCTTGTAAACACGTCAGGAAATTATCGAGGCTTAATAGACGGGTTATCAGGAGGGAAAAGATTAATCGCACAAATCTCGACTACTGCCAGGAAAACAGGAAGTGTCTGCGTGGGATGAAATATGGGGTGATTTCATATGAATGTTTTTTCCTTCCGCCTTCTGCTACTTTTGATTCTATTCCGTTCAGTAAGTGTTGGATTTGAGATAACACTATGTGACCCAAGTGTGACGCATACATCGTTTCATGGAAAGAAGGATAAGAATGGAAAATATGAAATGGAGACTGTCTGACACTGTTGACATTTGTACAGGCAATGGTAGTCATAAATTGCACCTTAACTGCACCTATAAACAAGTCTAGGGAGTGTTCACTGTGGAATGTCGAGTGGCAAGTTTATGTTTGCAGTGCTATATATGTAGGTTTTCTCAAGAAATAGATGCCTTGAAATCTGTAAACAGATGTGATGCAGGGCAAGGATGAATGAAATAATTTAAGAGTTTTGTATCTGGATCCAATGTATATCCTATACTTATATCCTCTCTCTCTCTCTCTCTCTCTCCAACACATATTTCATACATATCTTCATGTACATGTAATGTAGAAGTTAGTTTGTTCATAAATAAACCAAAATTTGAACTTTTTAATATTTGTATGGAAAATAATTACATAGGTGTATATTTATTCATATATTGTCAGTAATGACAATCACATTATTTAACAAACTCCATTTGGATGTAAAGACAACATAGATAACAATAAAAACATGTTTTAAAGAATTAAATTGAATTAACCCTCATCAATTCATGTTTAAAAAAAGATAAGCACAATATGAAAAAAAACTGGTTGTGATGTATAGGTAGGAGGGAGTCTAGGCTACAGACAATATGCCAGGAAAGTTGATCTATAAGGATTAGATAAGTGAGACACTCGAAGAGAAGAGAGAAATAAGTTATTAACAACTTGTCTTTTATTCCATATATCCTGCATGGTGTAGTATATTTTGATGAGTTGAAGTGTTGATTGCCATAACAGGAAACTTGACTATGAAAAAACAGGATAAAACATGTGTTCATGTGTTTAGTGTTGTGTAATGTTAGTTGTGTTACCGGTAGTCAGGATCAATAATTACAAAGTTCTGGGCCCTGTTGCATAAAACTTACCATTGATGGTAACTTTGGTTTCACTGGCAACTTCTAAGAAATCCTTTCATTTCATTCAGCAGTGTTACCATGGTAGTTACCATAAATGGTAAGTTTTATGCAACAGGGCCCTGTAGTATTGCTAAATTATTAGGTGACGGAGGACTCACAGACTGGAACTCTATTACAGGTTGCAGTACAATTCATTTGTTACTCAGCTCTGGCACTAAATGATATCTGTAAGATAACTGTCGCTTGTTGTCTCTAGTTGTTGGTTGTACTGATATATTTCTGTCTCTCTTCCTGATAAATATTTGTTTGTCTGCTGTCTCTCTGATTCATCTGAATACATACTTGTTTCTTATAAGATACAAATAAAAAATGATTGAGAATTTTGTTGAGAGGGCTAGTTTCTTGGATTTGTAATAATGACTCATACTTATTCCATATAAGCTGGACCTTCTGACGTCACAGTTTCAGAATTCCACTTAAGGCCAGCTATAACCTTCAGAGTAGTAGGCTTTTGGAAAGTGGTGATAAGCATGGATAATATGTTTTGAGGGGGAGGTGGAGTGGTAAATGGGCTTATACGTCACAGTCATGTAACACCAGCTTGAGTTTTCTTTGCTCTTTCAAGATCATTTGAGCTAAGAAAGTTATAAGCTTGTTCTTCCAAGAATCTATGATGTACACAGCAACAGCTCTGGTCACTCCTAAGGCCTCTTGTTTGAAGGGTCAGACTCTTTGTTCCCAGGGACGTTCCCGATCCTTTTCTTTTTGCTCCTTTCTCCCCTTAGCACCTCCCCCTGACCCCTCCCCCTGACCCCCCCCCCCCCCCCTCTCCACCCATTGTCCAGGGCATTTGACCCTGCTGCTGGTTCTTGCCAGAGACAATGACGTGGAGTAGAATAGAGTACCAGCGAATTATCCACTCCATTTGACTTACAGAGAAACTGGGCTTTGAATGCTAGCTAGAACAATGCACATTATACAAAAACCACATCCTCCCTAGCTAGCTACAATTTCCCAGAGTTTCTGCAGATTTTGTTTTCTTTATGTCTGGTCCATTTGGCCCTTTGGTAGTTGTTGATGATTAACCACAAGGCAAACCCCATTATTCTACCCCTAACTGAGTTTCAAGGTGCTGGTGTAAAGTGGGAGGGGCTTAGCGAGTTCTGGGTACAGAATGGAATAGGCCGATCCTATTGCATTGGAAAGCCAAGGGGTGTGTGTGTGTTCTGAGCAACGTGGGTATCCGTACGTGTGTTGTGGCTGGCTGGCTTGTCAGACTCAACGAGCACAAGTGTGTGCATAACAACAAGAGGGTGCATTTAAAAGCTTGTCAGTGGGGTGTAGTGGTGGTACACACTGGCAGTCTGCTTTATTATACATTGGAAGTCTGGAACAGTAACATTCGTTGAGCGCTTGAGGAAGATTTACAAAGACTGGAAATAGAGAAGTAGGAGTGAGAAGGATGTATCTTCACAGGATTGCCCTGTTTTGTAGCTTGTTGGCCTTGACACAAGCTCAAGGTTAGTTATTTTTTTTTGCAGATGTATGTTTTTTCCTTCTTTTTCTTATGTTCTTCTTTTTCTTCTTTGATATACTTTTCTCTTTTTTTTTCTTGTACTTGTTCTAAATTTTATTTAGCTAATTCTACCTTCCTGTCCCCCTCTTAATCTTAATTAGGTGGTCTGTCATGAATGACAGATCACCTCTTAATTTTGTTAGAATTTTCTTTATTTATTTTTGTTATTAATTATTTTTATTACAGACCCCACACTTTTTGGTGTCACTTGTATCTCTGATTTGAGCCATTTTCCAGGAGCACTACGATTCAAAGATTAAATTTCATTTTTGTTGAAATGCAGTGGCATATGGGTTTTCATATAAACATATACATGTACAAGATTCTACAAACTACTTTGTATGCCTACATGTATGTGCATCCATGCATTGATTTGGGGCTGATGAGTCATGTAAGGATGTCCAACTGCAAGAACAATAGATCTGGTGATACCAAGTCAAGAGAGTCAGTCATTCAAGGACAGAGGAGTTGTTCCATGTATATGTTATGTTTGAGGTTTATTTCCAGGCCTGTATGGGAAGTACAAGTACATGTACATGTATGTACATGTATGCAACCATATGCAGTGTTGCCTATCCAAACTACATGTATTTTGTATTTGTTTCTGCTTCTGTTATGGCGATAGTGCAAGCAATCCATGTTCTTGGAGAATATACATGTAGTTGTTGCAAACATACAGTAGTTGCATGATGTCCGTCAGTTGTTTTATATGCTTTATGGTTAGACTTAATGCAGAGCATTTACTAATATTCTTTCATACAATGTATTTGAAGAAGTTAGAGCATCGTGATCTACAGTGTGTACAAATAAATATATGATTTGAGACTTCTTCTACATACTGATGAAAATTCCATGTAATGTACATGTGTAGTTGTGACTCTGGGAATAAATACTTGTTGAACTACATGTACATGTAGTTGTGACAATATTTAAATTTTCCTTTCTCATTTTTTGATTTTTTTTTTATAAAACAGTGTTCCTTCAGGTCTTATGTAGAGTCGGGTGTATTTTGTAACACACCAAGAGTTCAAGAGTGTTCAAGACTTTTTATTGATCTCTTCAAATGTCAAGAGAAACCACTGTTTATTGATGTGCTAAAGAAAATTTTATGTCAGTTAATACACATATCTGCATCATACACTGTACATGTAATAATAATAATAATAATAATAATGGTTATTTATAAATCTGCGCTATACACAAAAAGTATCACAGCGCTTACAATCAAATATGAAATATAAATATATACATTAAATTGCATCAACCATTGGAGTTCTCAACTGTGCCAGATGAGGCCTGGTGGCCTCTTGCTTGCTGCTTCGTTCACCAACAATTTAAGGGACAAGCCCAGTCTGCACATTATTCACAGAAGCTCTAGTATAGCATGTACGAGTATGTACCTCACATGTAATACTAATTGATTGCAGTTTCACTTTTAATTTAAAAAAAGTTATATGCTGGTAGCCCTTGATATACTCCGAGGCTCATTGATATTTTCCCACATACACCCACGTAGTTAGCTGCACGTAAAGTAGGCGGAAAAGATTATAACCTGATACCCTATGTAGTGGTGAATGTAATATTATAGTACATGAACATGTGTTACATGGAAATATTAACCTAATATTGTGCAGTACTTGGATTAAATTATTTGTGTATGTTACCATGGTTTTGGAGGTTTGTTTGAGAGAGAGAAGAGAGAGAGAGAGAGAGAGAGAGAGAGAGAGAGAGAGAGAGAGAGACAGAGAGAGAAATGACAGTCAAGAGAATGCAGGAGTATGATGTGGAGGAGGAGAACTTTATAATGAACATGTACAGGTATGATGCAGTAAAATATAGCAGAAGTATTCATTCTGAACAAATTTTTGTACTTCTTTACATTCTTCTGTGTTTATTAGGCACTTATGTGTACAGTGTCTGATTGTTGTAAAGTGATAACGTACATATGCAGGGCTATTCTACCAAGATATTTCTGCCATCCTATCGAGGTTGATAATTCTGTGTGCTTACATGTATTGGTGCATGAGAGATGATGTTGGAGTGGAGTGTATTGGTTTGGGTGTTTGCTATTGCTGGGTGATGTGAGTAGAAATAAAGATGGTGCACATAAACATGGGACTGTTTTTTCCCATACCACAGTATTGGAGCAGATAAGATGATGCTACATATGTGTTCCTCTTAAGACCACCCCCTCTCCACCCCCTCTCTACCCCTTCCCCTATCTCCCCTCTTTTTCTCTCTCCCACCCACTCCCCCTCTCTCTTGTTCTCACCCTCTCCTTTCCCTCTCTCTCTCCTCGCTCCCCTCTCCCTCCCTTCCGCTCTCTTTCCCTCCCTCTCCCCCCCCCCCTCTCTCTCTCTCCCTCTCTCCCTCTCTCCCCCTCTCCCTCTCTCCCCCTCTCCCTCTCTTCCCCTCTCCCGTTCTCTGCCCCTTTCTCTCCCCCTCCCTCTCTCTCTCTCCCTCCTCTTCCTTCCCCACCTTTTGTTTCATTTAGACATTTCAGATTCAAATGTATGAAAAATGTAATTCTTTGTATAAACAGAAGAGCAACCTATTGTCACAGAAGCACCTGCAGATAATACAACTGATTCCGGACAAAGGACAAGTCGTATGCCCACAACAGCTACCTCCCCCCCAAATCACACTCTCCCAACAAACGTTACCGCGCAAAACACAAGTGACAGTGTGGGAGAACTATTCCCTGTTATTCCAGTAGAATTGAGCCAGGGCTCTAACCAGAGTACCAGTCCAAACAGCACAGAGGAAACAAGTACAGACCAAGAAGGTATGACAAACAGTACCGCAACACCCGTCACAGTTAAAAGTACCGAGACATCAAGGACAGAGGCCGTAACAGAGGGACAGGCTGCGGTCACACAGGCCAATGACATGAGGGATGTACATAACACATCAAGCACTGCAAATAGGATTGTGGTCACACCCGCATCTGAGGACTCAAATACTACCTCCTCCACGAGACAGATTGACCAAGATGAGTCTGTGAGCATTCGCACAACTCAAACCTCTCCTACAATGGGCTCAGGGAGTGCAAACGGATATGGGTCCTTATCACCCGGTGCTAATTCCAGTGTAGATGCAATGTCAGGTCTGCCAAATGCAACGGAAGCTTCGGAAACACAGGGTGGGGAAGACAGTAGGACACTCAGTGTGGAAGGCAACACTACCTCAGGGAATGACTCGGTGCCTACAACTATAAGCGCAGGGTTTAACACCACTGCAGCACCAAGTGCAGGTGTAGGCCAATCCAATGAAACATCTGTAGACACTAGCACTACAGCACCAAACAATACTACAGAATCTGTTACACCTGGTGTAACCCCCAGTGTAGAAGCACCAATCGAATCTACGCCAAGTGTACCGCACAAAAATGAAACACAGAGTATAGAAGGACACAACATCACAAGTGCAGGAAACTCCACTCTCGACAATACAACTGTAAGCGGCGCAAGTAACGCTTCAGACAATGCGAGCGTAGATCTGAATGAGACCGACCCTACCTCAAGTCCTCCTGGAAGTGGGGAAACGAACACAACGCGAATAGACAATGGTGTGAGTGCACCGGGTAACAGTACTAACCAGACGGAGCCAGAGGATGAGGAGGAGGAGGCGGAGGAGACCGTGGGAGGAGAGGGTCAAGAGGGGACCACAGCGAGGGGGGATGGCACTGTGCAGCAAGGTAGGGTACTGGGTCATGTCACTATGTCAACAGCACAGTGGCATTAAGGCTGGGAGAACTGGGTGCGCTCAAAGGGAACCCGATGCCTTTGTTATGGAATATTCGACCCGGGACTTATGTGATAAATGCGACCCACTCTGCTAAAACCTGAAACCAAATTTTTTTGCTTACTTGAGCTACAGCACTTGATAACTTATTTGTTTCCACTGTTTTAGTAAAATAAAAAAAATGCATAACATAACATTGCTAATTTGTATCAAATAAGAGCAAAACTGGTACCAAAGGAAAGAGAAAGGGGCAGATAATTTGGTGTAAAAATCTCATTTTTAGCAAAAAAGTCATAATTTGGGGTTTTGGCAGAGGGGAAATGGCTGGGTGCTTTAAGGGAACGTGGTGTTTTTCTTACGGTTTATTCGACTTCGGACATACAGGTACATGTATTTGATAAGTGTACTGGTACATATGTAGCTCTACAATCACTTATTGAATCGCAAATCACAATCTACTGTAAATACTATACCATGGCAACAAGTGTAGTACTCACAGCTCATTCATTGTTTCTTTGGTATTTAACAATTATTGATCACCGGTAGAATATTGGCTCGGAGAATACAGATGATATTTATTTGAAGGTTTTAAATTTGCTATTTTTAGTATAGATAAAAGCCTGTATCTGAACAAAGGTTTAATGCAAGTGTAGTAAACTAGTTGACTTCATGGGATGCCAAATGAAAGAATGAGAAGCATTTTTATTGATTCAGTATAATTGATTTTGTCCTCAAAATCACTATGGTAGATTGAATTTGTCCACATGTTGTCAACATTGCAGTGAATAATTGAAATCACCCACTGTTGTGATGCAAATCAGTTATTTTTTGACAGTAAGTTTTTTTTTTTGAAAGTAAGTCAACATTTAGTACACACTCCAGCTCAAAGGAATTGGCATAGGGTAAAGGGAAAGGGAAGAAAGGGAAGGAGCCGCAGTTTTAAACCGCGGTATATTTTGTCCAGTTAAGTTCAGCATGAATGCTTTAGCCTAAAAATTATCATGTTTCATGCTGAACTGGACAAAAAATACCGTGGTTTACAATTGCGGCTCCTTCCCTTTCTTCCCTTTCCCTTTCCCTATGCCAATTCCTTTGAGCTGTAATGTATGTGGTCTAAGTTCAACCGCCATTGTGAATATGGGCTGAAGAGTCCACATACAAAACATCAATTATATTGAAAGCAAGAAATTGAATACTGACTTGTCAAGTCAAATTCATGTAGACTCGCCTCCTCATTAATATTCTCAGCTTAAACATTTCTCAGATAATTTTCATTGTTCAAGTAACCTTGATAGTACCTTTTACTCTCAAAATACATGCTATATGTGGTAATGCACATCCATCAGTCATTGATAACTTGTTAGTTAATTCAACTAAAATCTTCAGCCAGTCTACAAAATTGTTTGTAGTTGTAGTCTAATGTTTGTGAGGGGGGAATCTATACACTAAATGCACAGATATTGCCATTTTATTGCCATTACATCATCGCCACAGTGGATGTTTTTCTTTTTCTATTTCATGTAGTATTGATCAATTCCTTGAAAATGACTCATTCTTGATTTGTAAACACAGATGCCTGCATTCGGCACGGGCAAAATGTAAGAAATCATTACTCACACATGCGCTGCAAGGTAATTGTAGGGGGTAGATGTGACAATCAGCAATAAAAAGGCTGATATGCAAACATGCATTTGTGTAATGTGTGGTAGTACCCAGTTACCCATAAAGCAATCTGAAATGTTGTTGACCTCTAGTTTGTTTCCCTTTTTCTTTTGAGAAGAATGTTGTATATCATTTTGGGGCTTATTTGTTTGTTTTTTAGGAGGAGACAGCCACCCCAAGGAGGATGAAAGACCCATTATTGATTATGGAGGTGAGTACATGGAACTCGGTCAAGGAGACTGTCCTTGCTGTCATACAAACATGCAGAGCTTAACTCTTTGTTCGCCAAGTTCACCAATTGGCACACTTGCTGCTTCGCCAAGTACACCAATCACACCAATCGATCAGCACAAATCTCACCACAAATCGATTACATTGATTTACATAGTAGTGACTGTACACATACGTCATTGTGTTATTGTGTTGCCCAAGAAGGCATATTGATTTCTCATTACATTGGTATCAGGGGGTCATAATAAGAGCAAGGAACAATGCTATCAATCACAAAAGCTAAGCTGCACTTCCTGCCTTGGCGTTGAAAAAAAGATCTAAAAAAAGTCTAGGCATCTGGTGTTGGTCCTGTACTATCATTCTGTGACAAAGGGGTTATAGGTAGCTTGTCTATTTTCCCCATGTATCTGGTATATAAAGAAAGCTTGTAATCTGAACTTTTGCATCATCTTACATGATGTTCACCAAAGTTCTCATATTTTGTAAAATCTGGGAGTGAATAGCGTGTACAGCTTGTTTGTCAATCGAAACTTGAAGGTTTCCATTGATCAGAGATATATCTTCTAAACATGAGTAAATATTTATGACATATACATCAACAGAAAGCTAATTTCATACTCTACAACTTTACTGTAGAACATTTTTCTGTAGGAAAAATCATAAAAAAAGTTACAGCCATGTAACACATGAACACATTTCTGGGGGCTTTTGGCAACAAAGCCCGTACTTGGCAAAAAAGAGCCCCTGCTAACCTAAAAGCCCCTGCAAAGCAAAAAGTCACTGCTGAACAAAAAAAGATCCCCTGTGTGGAAACAAAATCAAATTTTCATGATGTTACAATGCATAACGTAACCTTTGTTTCACAACCTAAGGCTCAGGAAACATCCCTTGCAAATTATTTCATATTTTTCTTCCTCCCATACCTGAATGCTTCAACCCACGAAGGTGTTGGTGTTGCCCCTAATAAAACAACTTTACAATTTGTTTAAAAGGAGGAGAGGGTGGGGTTGAAACTTTTGAGTTATTTAAACACATTTTAAACTTCCTCTGTGGTGCCGTCTATGTTCCTGTATTGAGAGCAACATACATGAACAAGTCCTTGTTTATTTTAAGCAACCAATTCATGTGATACCACCTACTTTTCTATATTGTAAAGCAAGAAGTGCTTGTGCTGTTGAAAATACCTGACCTTTGGCTTAATATTCAGTACCCTGAATAGGTTTTCGCGCTCCCTCTCAAAAATGCAATTATTTGCATGTACTTCCAAACCCATGAGGGATACATGTATTTGTAGATTTCCCGGGATAAAATGTTGATTTGTTCAAAACTCACACATTGACAACTTTAACTTTGTCTGCCATTTGCTACATGTTGAGTATTCTTTGTCAAGATTCTGTCATTGACAGATGAATTTTTGTCAAGCCTTTCACACCTGAGCCAACAATCACTCCTCTTTCTTGAAAAAAAAATAAGGCTTTGATATTGACTCTACTTGAAGATGTGAACTTTTGATCTCGGAGAGCTATTGACATCCTGAACTTTAATATTTACTTTGTTGAGCTATCTCGGTATTTTGCCCTACCATGTTTGACAACACCAGGGGCCCTTTCGTAGTATTCAGACTATTGCATAACACTGTGTGCTTGAAAGCTTGAGAGCAAGAGAAAGAAGACTGATTACAAATAGATCGAGAAATAAACATGTAAGGGAAAGAGGGAGAAAAGAAGTAGACATCTAATTAAGACAGTGTAAGAGGGAAAACGCAAAGGTAAAAAGGATAATTTGTTGTTAAGAGAGAAAGGTTCTTACCGTCTTTGGTGTGATTGTGACAAGAGCATTGGCAACTACATGAACTCAGGGCGAATGTGTTCTGATATTGAGCTTGCACGCAGCCCCTGCAAAATATTCATAATTCGGTTTCCTGATCACAAACTGTCTTCCCTCAAGGGTTGGGGCAGATGAAGATGACCCATGAAAAACATTGCACACTTGTTATTTCATGGAGTCGGCTTGGAAATTGTGGCTCTGAAGAGAAAGAAATATGGGAAAAGAAGCAGGGGATTAATGAGGTATACTTGGATAAGTAGCCCGAATGACTAGTTAGCTGAGCAAGGGGCTGTTTAACATGACATGGAGCTTAGAGATCAGGATAGAGAGTTGTGGCACTCCAAGATAACCTACTTCATGGGATAATGAAGGTCTCCCAACATCCACCTCTGTTGTTTTGTCCTTCAAATTCCCCTTGAATTTAATTTAATTTGTGTAATTTCACTTCGCTCAACAAAAATAATAGGGTACATGTGCTTCAATGCATCATAACATGTATGCAAGATTTGTTCGTAAATACATATGCATCATTTTGTCAGTGATTTTACGAGCCATTAAATCCTGTCCCTGTGCGTTGTACGGATTTGATCGTTTGGTAACAACACTGACGATATGAAGAAAGAAAAGTGGAATAGACATACCATTCCTGAATCCTTTCCTGCATTACTCCATTTTCTGGCCCCCTCATCGGTGCGCAGGTATAAAGCCGGGTACGTGCCCCGTCGAGGAGGGGGGCTTTAGCATTTGTGGGGGCACCCCCTGCAGAGGGGATGAGGACTGCCAGGGCACCCAGAAGTGCTGCCAGAGAAGCTGCGGCAAACTGTGCATGCAGCCCCCAGACATCGCCCCTCTTGAAGGTACGTTGACACTGCAAGGCGGAGGGGGGAGTGGGGGTGGGCAGGTATTCACCGTGTATGTTTTTTTTATTAATGGTCCAAAAGCTTCTTCCACAACATACAGGGGAGCATCTCACACATGAAGTCACAAACTTGAAAACTTGAAAAAAAAATCTTTTCTTATCCTATGACAGATTTTCATCAAACCTGGGCCATGTTGCATATAGGTTGTCAATGATTGTAACTAACCAATGGTAAATACTATGGCAACAGGTGCAATGATGAGAACTCATTGGCCTCTACCATGGTAGTTACCATTTATGGTTAGTTAAAATATTTGTAAACCTATATGCAACTTGCCCATGCACTATTATGTTTCATTCGTGTTTTTGCTTTTAAAACCAACTTAACTTACAGGGTGGACTTTCCCTTTGATATTTGCTGTTTATCATTATCACATCAGTTAAATACTCATGAATCGCATAGACTGATATTCTGTAGCACAGAAGGAGTAAACGTTGTATCACCATGATTTTGTGTACATACTCAGTGGAGCCTCTTGCACCCCTTCCACCTGTTGAGGGAGGTGGGGGCCTAGCTGTTGGGGAGGTACATCACCCAGGGGTGTGCCCCACGGAGGTCGGCGATACGCCCAACTGCGGGGGCAACGTCTGCAGTGGCGACGGAGACTGCCCCGGATACATGAAGTGTTGCCAGGCAACAGAGTGTGGAGAAAGCCCCGTGTGCATGCCGGCACCTCAGATCTGTAAGTTCCCTCAGATAAAAAATATTTTCAATAACACCATGTGGTTGTATTTACTATAATTCATAGATTTGTATATGATTCATTACTTTTGATGTTCACATGATTGCATACATTGCTGCTTGAACTGGGTCTGGGCTGGATCTGTGTCAGATCCATATAATGAAATTTATACTGAGAGAGGACAAAGTACGATTTATTTATTTTTTTCATTAGTACAGTATGTCATTCACAATACTGACTACTCTGGGGTTTTTAGTATGTTTGTATTCTTTTTTGTAACAATGATGATGAGGTCTTTTAATTGTAATTTTTTATGTTTACCCTGTCGGTTGCCCGCAGAGCTTAAGGTCCACCCGACATGTATTAGTGATAACTCCAGTCTTGTTTGTTCCAACAATGATGTTGTTCACATCCAAATTCAAATTCAAATACAGTTTTATTCATCTTTGATATGAATTATGGAAAACAAATATTGATAAAAGTAATATGAATGTTTATTTCATGATAAAAAAACTTTTAAATCTGATTGGTTATATCTAAAAAAAAGTATGCACTGGAAATGTTCATAAAAGACCTGGAAATTACAGATTTGCACAATTAAAGAACAAATAAAGAACAAATTCTATTTGTAAGAATGACAATAGAATTAGCAAGAATTCAGTTTGTTCTTTTGTTACATGTAAATCATGAAAAAGCCCCCCCCCCCCCCCCGCTGTAAATCTTAAATGTTTGAAATATTTCTCATTATAGCGCCCCCGAGGCCCAGGCCCGATGTTCCTGTGCACGGCGGTGTGTGCCCGTCAGATGTGGGGGATAGCCCCATGTGTAGCGAGTCGAGTTATGAGTGTTCCAATGACGGTGACTGCTCCCCCATGGATAAGTGCTGCGAATGCCCTGGCAGACCACGCGTCTGTATGCCTGCTCCGCAAATCCGTTAGTACATTGTTATTCTGTTTTATCTTTGAGTAAGAATGATTTTGGTATCTGATGAAATGCTGCTCTCTGGGAGATGTGTGTGTTTTTCCCACACATAAATTTGTCTGCTCTCTACCTACATTTCTTTTTGTTTCTCTGTTACCAATTGTTTCTTTCTCCTTCTACCCTATATACATATTGTATATATATCTTTCTCTATATATGTGTCATCTCTTCAAAATCTCTCACTTCCCCTCTTCCTCTCACCTATTTCATTCCCTGTAATTCATGTCCTTTTCTTCCTCTCTCCGTCGTCGCACAGAGCCGCCCATACTCCCTCCCGTGATCGGAACGAAGCCCATACACCCCGGAGTCTGCCCCAAGAGGGGGAACAACGAACTGGGCAACTGCGAAGGCAGGGAGTGCGTTGATGACACCTATTGCGAGAGGGACGAGAAGTGCTGCGGCAGTGCATGCGGCTACCATTGCACACCAGTTGTTCTTCGTATGTATAGAGCTCATCTTTCCTGCCCTTTGCTCTTCTGCAATTTGATCTCTTGTTTTTAACCGTTCTCTTTCTCTCTCATTCTTTCTCTCTCTCTCACTTTTTCTCTCTCTCTCTCTCCCTCTCTCTCTCTCTCTTTCTCTCTTTCTCTTTCTCTCTCTCTTTCTCTCTTTCTCATTCTCTCCCTTGCTCTTTCTTTCTGTATACCTCTATTTTTTTCAACCTCCCTTTCCTTTTCCCTCCCCAAAAAGCATTTTGCTTTTAATATCCTCTTCCCTTCTTCTTGTTCTTCCCCTTTATATTTCCATAACTCTTTTCACAGTTATGGTATTAGGACCATTGATTTAAACATCACAATCATGTTGAATAATCACAACAATTAGTTTTTATATCATGCATATAACATTGTCACTGCATTTTGCAACAATAGGTAAAGTAAATTTTGAGCACAAATTACGAAATGATACCAAATATGTGTTATCTCCACACACAGCTCTCTCCCTCCCCACAGTGCCCTTTGTGCCCCTCCCCCCTCCCGCTTTTTGGAAAGTGATATATTGTTTGAATGTCATCCGAGCTCATTGTATGGCTTATAAGCTTTCTGTAGATGAATATCTTCATATTTTTGGATTTTCTATGAATATCACCTTAAATGATGCAAAAAATTGCTATGTCCTCACAAAAAATTGTTACGTCCCCACACAACCCTCTCGCCCACCACAGGAGAGATCGCTGTTGACCCACCCCACCTTGGGCAGTGCCCCGCCGGCAGCACCCAGGGGGTCTGCGACAACCAGCCCTGTGCCCGGGACTCGGACTGTGCCTCCCTGGAGAAGTGCTGCGGCATCGACAGCTGTGGATTCCGCTGTGTGCCATCGCAAGGTCAGTAGACTTCCTGCACCTGGGTCCTGTTGCATAAAACTTATCATTGATGGTAACTTTGCTACCAATGGCAACTTTTTTGGAAACCTTGAATTTGATTGGCTGTTGAGTGATGTTACCATGGTAGTTACCATTCATGGTAGAGTTACCATTAATGGTAAGTTTTATGCAACAGAGCCCAGGATGAGCCCTTCCTTAACCAAGGCCCTGTTGCATAAAACTTGCCTTTAATGGAAACTCTGCTATCAATGGTAACTACCATGGTAACATCGCTCGACAGCCAATCAAATTCAAGGTTTCCATAGAGGTTGCCATTGGTAGCAAAATAATCATCAATGGTAAGTTTTGTGCAACAGGGCCCAGCATTAGCGATGGAGTGGGCAAGTAGACATGTACATTACTGGATGGTGATATGATACCTGTATCAATTATCCCACAGACCGATATTATCATACACACATAAATGGCATGTGTGTCATTTCATATGTTTTCTACAAAGAGACCAAAAACCCCTATATTGTGCAAAAATTTCATGCACACACTCATGCATATCGTACAGATATATGTGCATTGCCATATGATTGCTTGTCATCATGGTTACTCTGACGGACAAACTGTACATACATGCAGTATTTTATGAAAATTCTGTATCTACATAGTTGCATGTCATTAGCTTATTATCATCAGCAGCTTCGTGGCACCTTTCTCAAATATCCATATACACACAACACAATAATCTCGTCATCGTGGTTTCCCTACTGGTCAAACCACTTCTCACCATGGTTTCTCACCTGGTCAAACAACTTCTTATCACTATGGTTTCCCTCCTGGTCAAACCACTGCTCATCACCATGGTTTACCTACTGGTCAAATCACTTCTCCTCACCCTGGTTTCCCTGCTGGTCAAACTATTTCTCATCACCATTATTTCTCTCCGGGTCAAACCTCTTCTCATTACCATGGTTTCCCTACTGGTCAAACCATTTCTCGTCACTATGGTTTCCTTACTAGTCAAATTCCTTCTCAGCACCATGTTTTCTCTACTGGTCAAGTTACTTCTCATCACCATGTTTTCTCTACTGGTCAAACCACTGCTCATCACCATGTTTTCTCTACTGGTCAAACCACTTTCCATCACCGTGGCTTCCCTACTGATCAAACTATTTCTCATCACTATGATTTCTCCACTGGTAAAATCACTTCCATCACCATGGTTTTGCTTGTGGTCAAACCAGTTCTCATCACCATGGTTATCCTACTGGTTGAGCCACTTCTCATCACTATGGTTTCCTCACTGGTCAAACCACTTCTCCTCACCATCGTTTCCCTATTGGTCAAACCACTTCTTATCACCATGATGGTTTTCCTACTGGTCAAATTACTTCTCATCACTATGACTTCCCCACTGGCCAACCATTTCTCATCACTATGTTCTCCCCTCTGGTCAAACCATTTCCATCACCGTGGCTTTCCTACTGGTCAAACTATTTCTCATCACTATGGTTTCTCTCCTGGTCAAACCACTTCCATCACCATGGTTTCCCCACTGGTCAAACCTCTTCTCACCACCATGGTTTCCCTCCCCCCTCCCTCCCTCCACTGGTCAGACACTGCCCCTGACTGCTCAGGGGATCTGATCTTTGTAGAGAGTGGGTTGATGTGTGACCCGTCCTGCGATTCGCCCGACGCCAGAAAGAAGTGCCTGGGCGTGCGGTTGCCCGGCTGCACTTGTCCAGAGGGAACCATCCGCTTGTCCTCTGCCTCGTCCACTTGTATTGCCCCAGCTGATTGCCCCAGTGAGTAGTGCACTAGAGCCCACCTCCAGCATGGCCAAGGGAGATATTGCAACTCTAATCAACCCTCTACGTTTTAATTTCCAATAAACCTTTCCCTCATAACCCATCGATACATTGAACATTTTCCATAATAATCATAATGAAATGTTAACGTAATAATAGTCATTCATCTTTCCATGTTTCACTCCTTCCTTCACATTTTTTCGCCCCATAAGTTGTTCAAATATTTTGAAAGAATACAACCACATAGTGGTACCAAGATTTACCTTTTATGCCTCCGACACGTAGTGGCCGGAGGCATTACATTTTGGGGTTGTCTGTCAGTCCTTCCGTCCGTACATAAGTCTGTCCGTCCGTCCGTCCATCCCGAATCCGTTTAGGCAATATCTTTACAACCGTTAGCCATGTTTGCTTCAAACTTGGTTTATGGAAAATTGTCCCAAATGGACCTTTTTCACAATTAATCCAAATCCAAGGATGCAATTCTCATGAAACGAAGATGGATCACTACTTGGGGGTAGACTGGTAAAATTCCTGAAAGGTCATAGGTTAATTTTTTTTGCCAAAATTGGCTAAAAACTGCCCCAAACTTTATTTTTTCACAATAAATCCAAATCCAATAGTGCAATTCCAATTGTTTAACCCTTTGACTCCAGTGTTTACCTGTGGTATTCAGTATTTACTTTCCTCTCGTAAGACATTGTTTAACCCTTTGACTGCATTGATAGTGTTAAGCTCTGTTATTTTTGACTTTTTTCTGTACAAGGCATTGTTAAACCCTTTGACTTTCTGTTTAGCTGTTTCATTCAGGGTGACTGTCCTCTTGTAAGACATTGTTTAACCCTTTGACTGCATTGATAGTGTTACGCTCTGTTATTTGTGACTTTTTTCTGTACAAGGCATTGTTTAACCCTTTGACTCTACTGTTTAGCTGTGGTATTCAGGGTTACTTTCCTCTTGTAAAACATTGTTTAACCCTTTGACTGCATTGATAGTGTTAAGCTCTGTTATTTGTGATTTTTTTTTTCTGTACAAGGCATTGTTTAACCCTCTGACTCTACTGTTTAGCTGTGGTATTCAGGCTGACTTTCCTCTTGTAAAACATTGTTTAACCCTTCGATTGCACTGTTTCGCTGTGGCATTCAGGGTGACTTTCCTCTTGTAAGACATTGTTTAACCATTCGACTACATTGTTTAGCTCTGTTATTCATGGTGACCTTTTCCTTATAAGACATTGTTAAACCCTTTGACTCTACTGTTTAGATGTTTCATTCAGGGTGACTGTCCTCTTGTAAGACATTGTTTAACCCTTTCACACTACTGTTTAGCTGTGGTATTCAGGGTGACTTTCCACTTGTAAAACATTATTTAACTCTTTGACTGCATTGATAGTACATTGTTTAGCTCTGTTATGCATGGTGATTTTTCTCTGTATAAGACATTGTTTAACCCTTTGACACTTCTTATGAGCTGTGGTATTCAGGGTGACTTTCCTCTTGTAAGATATTGTGTAACCCTTTGACTGCGTTGATAGTACATTGTTTAGCTCTCTTATTCATGGTGACTTTTCTCTTTTTAAGATATTGTTCAACCCTTTGACACTACTGTTTAGATGTGGTATTTAAGGTGACTTTTTTTCACAATAAATCCAAATCCAAGGATGGAAGGTCAGAGGTCAAAGGTCAAAGAACTTTTCAAATATTGCCCCAAAATTGATATTTATCATAATAAGTCCAAATGTAAATCAAAATCCATTTCCTATAGGAATTCAATGGTACATTGCCCACCAAACATACACATTATCTGAGAATAAATCTAAATGGAGATAGCAAAGAGGTGGAGGCATGTTTATTGACTGTGTGGCAGTTGAAGTGCTCTAGATTCAAAATATTATGTATCATTATAGCACTCTCACCATGGAAATATTTGATATAGAAGATTTATAAAGTGCATACCACAGTTTCTATGTGCTAAGTTTCTATGTTTTGAGAAGAGGTGACTATAAAAGATGTGATATAGCAGGAAAAAGGAGAATAATTTGCCTTTTGCATTAAATAAATTTAGCATTATCAAAACTGATTAGAAATATCATCATGGAAAGAATGGAACCATGGTATTTAATCAATACATTATAACAAGAATCATGTTCACTGAGCAAGGGGACGAGTCCAAAGAATCAAAACCTTGTAACACTGGACATCTCAATATCAAAGACGCCAATTTTTTTTCACAACTAATTTCACAACAACTCCACACTAGCATGATCCTCTCTTTTCCATGTGTTATTCCCTCCCAGTGCTTGGGGAGTAACTGCTCCTAGCATGCCCAAAGAACCACCGCATCACAAACCCACATTTTCTTTCATATTAAATCATTTCCTCTTGGGCCCCGTTTCATAAAGGTGTACATATGTAATGCATGACTGGTGATATGTTTATGTGCTAAATGAGACTTTTGGTTGTGTTTTAACATAGTGGGAATGACTTTCAAATGATCCAAATCAAATTGGACAAATAATAAATTTTGTATTCAGGCAGACGCTTGTTAACAAGAATTTTAATCTGCAAAGATCAGATTTCAACATGAGCTGATGAGAATCAAAATCATGGAGAATCTGATTTGGAGAACAGTTGTGCGTAACCTACGAACATCGTTATGAAACAGGGCCCAGCATGCATGGCGGTGGGGGGGGGGGTAACTGCTCCTAGCATGACCAAGACCACCATCACACCACAAACTCACATATTCTTTCATATTGAGTCATTTCCTCCTGGACATGCTGTGTTTCCTTAGCCCTTTGCATGCCCAGAAGAAATGGCCGTCTATGGAGTGTTTGTGTATTACTTATATGTGTATTACACATTGCATACAAAGATTCAATGTATAAGCCTATATTTGCGCCTACAGAAATTTTCGCAAGTGAAGGAGTTGCAGACATTTTCGCGGGTTCTTGTCTTCGCAAATGACACCCAATGTTTTGCGCTGTGATGTGCATGCACTGCTCTCATATGTACACATATAAATGGGAGAAAACAGATTATACTTGCACATGTTATCGAGGAGCATGATTGTGTATCGCAGTGCTATTCTAGTTAGCGTATGACCCCATGCATCACCTGTAGTACATGTATTTGCATTTTGCAGTACCCCATATCCCATCATGGGGTCTACACTACAGCTCAAAGGAATTGGCATAGGGAAAGGGAAGAAAGGGAAGGAGCCGTAGTTTTGAACCGTGGTATGTTTTGTCCAGTTCAGCATGAAACACGATACTTAAGCCTGAAAAACATCATGTTTCATGCTGAACTGGACAAAATATACCCCGGTTTAAAACTGCAGGTCCTTCCCTTTCTTCCCTTTCCCTTTCTCTATGCCAATTCCTTTGAGCTGTAGTGTACAGTGCTTGTACATGTACATGTATGCGCCCAGCAGCTAACGGCTGATTCTTTTCCCCTCCTGTACAATAGGGCCCAATCCTGAAGTCGGACCAGAGACCACGTGCACCGGTGACCTTGAGTACAACAGTTGCGGCGTTAACGTCGGGTGTGTTCGGACGTGCAGCGAGCCGGAGGAACGTCCATGCAGCAGGGAGTGCAACCCCGGCTGCTTCTGTCCCACTGGCATGATCCGCCGATCCTGGGCGAGCAACATCTGCTACGATGATGTGGCCGAGTGCGGTAAGTTGTAACTCCTGTTTCAGCCTGTCCAGGGTCATGTTGCATATAGGTTTTCAATTATTGTAACTTACCATCAATGGTTACTACCATGGCAACAGCGAATGAGCTCTCCTTATTGCGCCTTTTGCCACGGTAGTTACCATTGATGCATTGACCTTATCGTGAACAGATTCCGAGACACCATGCGAGGAGGAGCGCAGAGTGAAGATGGCAGCCAACACAGAGACGATGGGAACCTTTATCCCCCAGTGCACCCCGGATGGCCTTTACGCGCCCGTCCAGTGCCGAGACAACTCCCTCTGCTGGTGCGCCGACGTTCACACCGGGGCCGTGGTGCCAGATTCTGAGGTTCCAGTTGGAGAAGGCGAGCCCGTATGCATGAGTAGGTGTCTCATTTCTTCATATTGTCATCTTTTTTTTGTACCCTTTGAACTCTTTATGCCCAATTGAATTTCTACTGCCCCAGTAATACATTCACAACACATAGAATAGCATTTCATCAGGTACAGAAAGATTTCGTGAGGAAAAAAAAACATGAAAAGTGGATCATTCTTTTTGTTGCCCAATACTTCAGGAAATATAGTGAGAAATACAGTATTTAGCTAATAATATCCTGCACAAAGCTCATACTATTTGTGCAAAGAAAGTAATATTGCAAAAAAGTGTGAAGATTTCTTGTAAAAGAAGAAAACCTTTGATTGTTGATTAATATTAGTTCTAATGTTATAAGATAAAGCAAAATGAAACATTTTCATGTCTTAAATATGATAGTATAAAAAGTATTGAAAGACAAACAGCAAGAAGAATCATGTACCGCATATCCACTAGTAATTCATTGTCTTGGTTTCTGCCAATCTGCTCTTTACATTTTTGGAAATTTGAAGAAAAAAAAATTACAGTCTTCTTTATGCATTAAGATGCAAAATTAAATTGTATCTCTACCTTAGAAATGTTCAGTGTTTGTTAATTGTCATTGATAATTCTGAAATGCATTTTTTATTTTTTTTTTCATATTTCTGCACAGTTCCACCACCACCACCGATAGATCCATCAAGTAAGCACACAGAATTATCCTAACCTTCTCCTAATTTATTAATTTGTTTACGATAATGTTCATGTACTTCATCAGTAAGATGCTCTTATAAGTGTCAGTCAAACAAATCAGGCAATGAGATGGGTACCGTAAAAACATAGCTCTCACCATACACAATGTGTCTTTTGTGGTATGTATGTCCCTCTTGTTCTTTTTTTTCAAATAAGATACTCTGTTTTGTGAGAATCTTCAAACACCGAGACGAGTACCATTAAAAAAAAACACATCTTGCACCATATGCAATATGTCTCTCTTGGTAAATGTTTATCAAGTAATCCCACTTGTATTTTTACAAATCAATTCAGTCTTGAGAGAATGTTCAATCAATGTGACAAGTATGTAACCCACCTACATTATATGATATGTCTTTCTTCTGCTATGAAAAATACATGCAAAGGACTCCCACATGTCATGTTGTTGAAAATGACATTGCGAAACATGTTATATGCCGATTTTTATGTAAGGAATCTCACAGGAATTCCCCTTTTCCATTTGGTGTATGTATCCAGAGAAATATTAGTTGTATATATATATATATGTGAGGTCCGTCACATGCAGCAAGTAAATAATGTAATTTATCAGCTATATAATGAGATCTCATATTGCCCTGAGAGAAGTAAAACATGAGGTATTATATTTGTCTTGTGCCTCATTGCCTTTGTTTCTCGCAGTTTTCAATCAGTGCCCGGAAGGAAAGGTGTTTGCCGACGGTGTCAAGAAATGCGTGTGTTAGTATCATGTGATATATGTTTTCTTGCTTCCTACTGCCTCCTCGCGTTCATGACTGTCATGTCGCTTTCTTATCCTGAGCTATCGTAATCATGCAGAGTCTAGGCAATGCAAAAAGACCAGGGACCTGTTGCATAAAACTTACAATTGATGGTTACTGTACAACCAATTTCTGTGGAAGTTTTATTGCCTGTCAAGTAATGTTATCATGGTAGTTACCATTGATTGCAGAGTTACCATTAATGGGAAGTTTTATGCAATAGGGCCCAGATACCAGTACTAAGCCCTTATGCGTTACCATACTGCACACAATGTATAACAATGTATAACAATGTATAACAATGTTCAAAATATAAACACTTAAAAAACATCACAAAACTGGCAACATTTCAGAATAATTGAGATACCTATTTCTAAGTTAAAATTGGCAATTCTTCTGGTTGTGTGCTCTATTTCACTCTGCTTTCAGGTTTTATTCAATTGAAATTTGACTCGATTAGTAATGTACCGAATTAACATTCATTTTGGTGCTTTAATAAACCTCGGCTGTATTCATGCAGTAGAGTAGCTCCTATGTTTTTACAGCATATTGTGGTACACATATGCACACTCAATCATCTTATCTTGCTTGCATGGATATGGTTTGCTTTTGCACAGTAATTTCCTAACACTTTGTGCGCCACCTATGGCATTTTTCTTACAAGTAATACACACAATTACCATGTAGCAGCAGTTTATTTGGCACTCAAAGGATTAATGATAATGGTGTGGCTGCTTTTTTTTTTTACATTGTTGCATGGCAGTGCTAGTTTTACACCCCTTTGTAGTGGAAGGTACATGCTGGCCACTTCAGAAGCGTCTTACAAAAAGTGCTCTGAGTATAAACAAACCTACACCGCTCTGAATATGCACCGATGGACCAGAATTAAGCTGGCGTAATGGATGGACAAAAGGTGGTTTCAGTGTCAGTGTAAATGCTTGACAGAAGCTAGTCCAGTGCAAGTGGTTGACCTGTGACCTAGAAAGCCTGCGCTGTATGGTAAATGCATTACCTCATGATAGCAAATGCTTTGCCTCTTTTCATGTGCTTGTCTCAACCCCCCTCCCCCACCACCACCACTAATCTTGGTGTATCCACTCTTTACTCACCTGTCCATCGACGCTTCCCCTCTCTCCCCCTTCTCTCTCTCTTCTTCTCTAGGGTTTCTCTCTTAAAATATATATCTCTCTCCCCCTTCTCTCTTTCTCTCTTCCTCTCTCTCTCTCTCTCTCTCTCTCTCTCTCTCTCTCTCTCTCTCTCTCTCTCTCTCTCTCTATCTATATATCTATCTATCTCTCTCTCTATCTATCTATCTATCTGAAATTCTCAATCTGCTGGAATTGCTTACATTTATATTTTTTGCTCTTCAAAATGGTACAATTATGACACTGTGTGTGATATTTGGGTGTTATTTGAATGTACATTTGCATAAATGCTCAAACATCGTAAATATTGTCTTCTTCCCATTCCCTTCAGTTCCAAATCCCCCTGAGCCAGAGCCGGAATGCCCTGGCATCCAGGTATACAGCGATTGCATGACGGCCTGTCCAGCCTACTGTGGTCAATCAGAGACTGTGGCCTGCATAGCTATGTGTGTGGCTGGCTGTGGATGCCCTGAGGGAACCATTCTGGCTGCAAGGGACTCCACAGAGTGCATCCACCAGGACATGTGTTCACCAGGTAAGACTGTCCCTTAGCTTTGACTGGGGTAGACAATATTCCCAATTTCATGAAAATGTTTGTCAAACTGTCTCTCTGTCTGTCTATCTGTCTGTCTGTCTGTCAGTCAGTCAGTCTCTTTCTGTTTGTCTCTTTCTTGCTGTCTCAGTCTGCCTGTCTATCTCTCTCTCTCTCTCTCTTTCTCTCATTCTCTGTTTGTTTACCTGTCTGTCTCTCGTTCTCTCTGTCTGTCTGTCTCCCTCTTGCTCTCTATCTCTCTGTTTGTATTTTCGTCTCTTCTGCTCTTTCCTTTTGTCCATCTTTCTGTCTCCCTTTATCTCTCTCCTTCCTCTCTCCTTCCTCTTTTTCCTCTTACAGTGTTGCTTCTATCGACCCCAACCTTCGACTCTCACTTGTCATCTTCCTCATTATATCTCATCAGTTGGCCTGAGGGCTATAGGGAATATTTGTAAGAATGTAATCAAAACAACTTAAAGAATTCTTAATTTGTCCTTCCATTCCCTTCAGTACCAAATCCCCCTGAGCCACAGCCAGAGTGCCCTGGCATCCAGGTGTACAGTGATTGCATGACAGCCTGTCCAGCCTACTGTGGTCAATCAGAGACTGTGGCCTGCATAGCTATGTGTGTGGGTGGCTGTGGGTGCCCTGAGGGAACCGTTCTGGCTGCAAGGGACTCAACAGAGTGCATCCACCAGGACATGTGTTCACCAGGTAAGACTGTCCCTTAGCTTTAACTGGGGTAGACAATATTCCCTATTTCATGGAAGTTTTTGTCTGTGGATGCCCTGAGGGAACCGTTCTAGCTGCAATGGACTCCACAGTGTGCATCCACGAGGACATGTGTTCACCAGGTAAGACTGTCCCTTAGCTTTAACTGGGGTAGACAATATTCCCTATTTCATGGAAATGTTTGTCAAACTGTCTGTCTGTCTGTCTATCTGTCTGTCTGTCTGTCAGTCAGTCAGTCTCTTTCTGTTTGTCTCTTTCTTGCTGTCTCAGTCTGCCTGTCTATCTCTCTCTCTCTCTCTCTTTCTCTCATTCTCTGTTTGTTTACCTGTCTGTCTCTCGTTCTCTCTGTCTGTCTGTCTCCCTCTTGCTCTCTATCTCTCTGTTTGTATTTTCGTCTCTTCTGCTCTTTCCTTTTGTCCATCTTTCTGTCTCCCTTTATCTCTCTCCTTCCTCTCTCCTTCCTCTTTTTCCTCTTACAGTGTTGCTTCTATCGACCCCAACCTTCGACTCTCACTTGTCATCTTCCTCATTATATCTCATCAGTTGGCCTGAGGGCTATAGGGAATATTTGAAAGAATGTAATCAAAACAACTTAAAGAATTCTTAATTTGTCCTTCCATTCCCTTCAGTACCAAATCCCCCTGAGCCACAGCCAGAGTGCCCTGGCATCCAGGTATACAGCGATTGCATGACGGCCTGTCCAGCCTACTGTGGTCAATCAGAGACTGTGGCCTGCATAGCTATGTGTGTGGCTGGCTGTGGATGCCCTGAGGGAACCATTCTGGCTGCAAGGGACTCCACAGAGTGCATCCACCAGGACATGTGTTCACCAGGTAAGACTGTCCCTTAGCTTTGACTGGGGTAGACAATATTCCCAATTTCATGAAAATGTTTGTCAAACTGTCTCTCTGTCTGTCTATCTGTCTGTCTGTCTGTCAGTCAGTCAGTCTCTCTCTGTTTGTCTCTTTCTTGCTGTCTCAGTCTGCCTGTCTATCTCTCTCTCTCTCTCTCTTTCTCTCATTCTCTGTTTGTTTACCTGTCTGTCTCTCGTTCTCTCTGTCTGTCTGTCTCCCTCTTGCTCTCTATCTCTCTGTTTGTATTTTTGTCTCTTCTGCTCTTTCCTTTTGTCCATCTTTCTGTCTCTCTTTATCTCTCTCCTTCCTCTGTCCTTCCTCTTTTTCCTCTTACAGTGTTGCTTATATCTACTCCAACCTTAGACTCTCACTTTTCATGTACTTGATTATTTCTCATCAGTTGGCCTGAGGGCGATAGAGAATATTTGTAAGAATATAATCAAAACAACTTAAAGAATTCTTAATTTGTCCTTCCATTGCCTTCAGTTCCAGAGCCGGAATGCCCTGGCATCCAGGTATACAGGGAGTGCATGACAGCCTGTCCAGCTTACTGTGGTCAATCAGAGAGTCTGGCCTGCATAGCTATGTGTGTGCCTGGCTGTGGATGCCCTGAGGGAACCATTCTGGCTGCAATGGACTCCACAGAGTGCATCCACGAGGACATGTGTCCACCAGGTAAGACTGTCCCTTAGCTTTAACTGGGGTAGACAATATTCCCTATTTCATGGAAGTTTTTGTCTGTGGATGCCCTGAGGGAACCGTTCTAGCTACAAGGGACTCCACAGTGTGCATCCACGAGGACATGTGTCCACCAGGTAAGACTGTCCCTTAGCTTTAACTGGGGTAGACAATATTCTCTATTTCATGGAAATGTTTGTCAAACTGTCTGTCAGTCAGTCAGTCTCTCTCTCTCTTTCTGTTTGTTTCTTGCTTGCTTTATCAGTCTGCCTGTCCATCGCTCGCTCTCTCTCTCTCTCTCTCTATCTCCTTCTGTTTGTCTCTTTTTTTGCTCTCTCTGTCTGTATGTCTCTTATACTCTTTTTCTTTTTGTCCATTTTCTGTCTCTCTGTATCTCTCTCCTTCCTCTCGTTTGTCTCTGTCTTGTCTCCATCTGCCTGCCTGTCTCTCTCTCTCACTCTCTCATTATCTGTCTGTTTCATCTGTCTCTCGTCCTTTATGTCTGTCCATCTCCCTCTCTCTTGTTCTTTGTCTGTCTGTCTGTCTCCCTCTTCCTCTCTCTTTGTCTGTATGTATGTCTCTTCCTCATGCTCTTTCTTTTTGTCCATCTTTGTGTCCCCCTGTATCTCTCTCCTTCCTCTCTTCTTCCTCTTCTTCTTGTTATACTGTTGCTTCTATCTACCCCGACCTTTGACTCTTATTTTCATCTACCTCATTATGTCTCATCAGTTGGCCTGAGGGCTATGGAGAATATTTGTAAGAATGTAATTGAAACGACTTCAAGAATTCTTAATTGACCTTCCATTCCCTTCAGTTCCAAATCCCCCTGAGCCAGAGCTGGAGTGCCCTGGCATCCAGGTATACAGTGAGTGCATGACGGCCTGTCCAGCCTACTGTGGTCAATCAGAGAGTCTGGCCTGCATAGCTATGTGTGTGCCTGGCTGTGGATGCCCTGAGGGAACCGTTCTAGCAGCAATGGACTCCACAGAGTGCATCCACGAGGACATGTGTTCACCAGTTAAAGCAGGTAAGACTGCCGCTTACCTTTTACTGGGGTAGACGATAGTTTCTATGTTACATGGAACTGTTTGTTGATCTGTCTGTCTGTCTGTCTGTCTGTCTGTCAGTCGGTCTCTCTCTCTCTCTCTCTCTCACTCTTTCTCTATCTGTCCATATCTTTCTCTGTTCGCCCCCCTCCCTCTCTCTCTCTCTCTCTCGTTCTCTATGTCTTTCTTGTTCTTTGTCTAACTTTCATTCTCTCTTCCTCCCTCTCATGTTCTTTGTCCGTCTCTTGTTCTCTCTTTCTCCTTCTCTTATTCTTTGCCCGTCTCTTGTTCTCTCTTTCTCCCTCTCTTGTTCTTTGTCCGTCTGTCATTCTCTCTTTCTCCCTCTCTTGTTCTTTGTCCGTCTCTCATTCTCTCTTCCTCCCTCTCTTGTTCTTTGTCCGTCTCTCATTCTCTCTGTCTCCCTCTCTTGTTCTTTGTACGTCTCTTATTCTCTCTTTCTCCCTCTCTTGTTCTTTGTCCGTCTCTCATTCTCTCTTTCTCCCTCTCTTGTTCTTTGTATGTCTCTTATTCTCTCTTTCTCCCTCTCTTGTTCTTTGTCCGTCTCTCATTCTCTCTTTCTCCCTCTCTTGTTCTTTGTATGTCTCTTATTCTCTCTTTCTCCCTCTCTTGTTCTTTGTATGTCTCTTATTCTCTTTTTCTCTCTCTCATGTTCTTTATCCGTCTCTTTTGTTTTCTCTTTCTCCCTCTCTTGTTCTTTGTCCATGTGACTCATGCTCTCTCTCACTCTGAACTATGTGGGTAGGGCCAGCAAAATTAACAAAACAAAAATCTAAAGATATATTTATTTCTATTCAATTCAGTTGACTTATTATTATTTTATTCTGTGAAGAGCTTTATTTTTGACGTATTGGGATGTTTTATTTTGTTGATATGTCAGTAACGGAGGAGAGTTGCACCGGTGATCTCACCTTCAATGATTGCGGTGTGAATAGCGGATGCGTTCAGACTTGCAGTGACCCGGAGGAGAGGCCCTGTACCAAGGAGTGCAACCGCGGCTGCTACTGTCCCCCTGGCATGATCAGGGATTCTCTAGAGGGCAACACCTGCTACCCAAGTGCCGAGGCGTGTGCCATTGAAGGTATGGAGGTCTTTCTAGGGGGGTGTTTCACCAAGCTGTTCTTAAGCTAAGAATGGCTTTACGCAGGACTGATGACCCTTTCTTGTGCTAAATCAGATTCACAATGATTTTGATTCCCATTAGCTAAAGTTCAAATCTGATGTTTATAAATTAAAATTCTTGTATTTAAACAAGTGTCTGAATACAAAGTGTATGATTAGTCAAAGTTGATAATATATTTAGCACTCCATTGTTAGTGATGTAAAATCCTCATCATTTCATGAGTTGCTGGCCTGCAGGAACCATCTCGTTGAGTTCTCTGAGAAAATACTTATAGATGAATGAATTTGCTCTTGTATCTTAATTCAATATCTTGCAGCAATTAATCAGTGCCCTGAAGGAATGGTGTTTGCTGATGGTGTCAAGAAATGCGTCCGTTAGTATCACTTTTTCCCCAAAAAATTCGCTGTCCTGCACTTATCAAATGCAGCATGAAATGCTTGGATGAAAATATTCTGCACAATGACTAATTGTTAAATAACCTTGCTTTTCAAAGTTACAGAATTATCTTGCATTACGGTATGTTAAAACACAAATTTTGATGAACTTGTGCTTCGCTTTTAACGCTGCTTTGCAATGCATCATTCAATATAGGCCTATATTCAAGTTGACCGCTTTGCATGCTTTTACTTTCGCTTTATTTGAAGGATAAGCTATTCTTTCCCCTCTCCTATTCCCATCTGCCAAGAAAATGAATGGTTATCTAGGCATGTCACAATCATTCAATACAATCATGTAATGATGTAATAAATAAATGATGAACTTTTAATATATCAAAGAAACATGATGGGAAATGTAAAAATGATGATCTTGCACTAACATTTTCAAACTATTCCTGTTGAATTAGGAGCATCTTTGTTATGTTGTATCTCGGTTAGCTCTCTTCAAATGTGAACTTGCAAGAAATACTAATCGAAATAAGAAAGACTTGTCTGCTTCCCCATTCATTCTAAGCAGAAAGTGTGAGATGCATGTTTATTTACACTTCTCAATTTTATGTAAAACAACCTCCCTGATCTTAGCATTCTGGTGCCGTATGAAGAAAATGTTGAAAATGTATCTATTTGACAGCATTTATATAGTTAGTAATATGGTACTTCACCCAGGTATTTACTTTGATGCTTATACTGTTATATTCTTTGTCTACTTTGCTAACGGGCAAGGCATAGACCCCTATATATGTATGTGATGTATGTGGTACAAGAGCTGTATACCAGTATGTTGTAATAAAACCAAAAATGCTGAGTTCTCATTCCAGAACTTCTGTGTAGTAGCTTATGCAGCGACTGATGTACTCTTTATCTGTTTTTATTAACGTTGGATACATAGAGATTTGGGGTAATCTGCATTTGCCATGTGCCATATATGAGATATATATTTTAATGTTGTTATAGAACCCAAAACAATTTGCGTACTCATATGATGGTGGAGAATGTTTATTCTTTGTCTATTTTGTTAATGCTTTATATATCGTAGAGACATGTGTATGCATGTACTGTGTGTCATATATGAGCTATTTACTAATGTGTTGTAGCAAAAACCAAGAACGATTTGCATACTCATTACATAACTTATGTGAAGTAGCTTACTCTTATATTCTTTGTGTATTTTGGTAATGCTTAATGCATAGAGACTTGAGTAGGATGCATGTGCTATATGCTGTATAAGAGCTCTAAACCAATGTGTTGTAATGCAACCAAAATGGTCTTGATACACAGGCAGCTGCCTCGTGGCGAACCACACCGGTTGTATTGCCAGCTACCTCCCATAACGCACCGGTAGTCGGATAGGCTGCTCCCATACCGAACCCACACACGCTTTGTACCTGCTTTGCCAATGGACCACTCCGATATTCGAGGGGTCAACTATGGGGTTGCTTTTGTTATTTTGAGCGAGATAGCGCAATTCTGCCAAGACACTACCCCGGCAGTTTCACAGATTACACGATGCGATTTAGCGGAATTTGAGTACTCCGTAGAAATGCTTACGCCCGCTAATTATAGTGCTACGCTGAGACTGTTAAAGAATTCTTAATTTGTCCTTCCATTGCCTTCAGTTCCACAGCCGGAATGCCCTGGCATCCAGGTATACAGTGAGTGCATGACGGCCTGTCCAGCCTACTGTGGTCAATCAGAGACTGTGGCCTGCATAGCCATGTGCGTGGCTGGCTGTGGATGCCCTGAGGGAACCATTCTAGCTGCAATGGACTCCACAGAGTGCATCCCCCAGAGCGAGTGTCCAGGTGAGACTGTCCTGGGACAAGTGTCTCCTGTTAAATCATTGCCTGTAGAGGTCATAGAGTTCGGAAGTGTGACGTCATATGAATGCGTTGTCTAGACAACTGGTTCTGAACTATGGGTAGAGCCAGGAAAATTGACACTCTCTCAAGTTTTGATTCAAAAATCTAAAGATATATTTATTTCTATTCAATTCAGTTAACTTATTATTATTTTATTCTGTTAAGAGCTTCATTTTTGACGTATTGGGATGGTTTATTTGTTGATATGTCAGTAACGGAGGAGAGTTGCACGGGTGATCTCACCTTCAATGATTGCGGTGTGAATAGCGGGTGCATTCGGACGTGCAGTGACCCGGAGGAGAGGCCCTGTACCAAGGAGTGCAACCGCGGCTGCTACTGTCCCCCTGGCATGATCAGGGATTCTCTAGAGGGCAACATATGCTACCCAAGTGCCGAGGCGTGTGCCATTGAAGGTATGGAGGTCTTTCCAGGGGGGTGTTTCACCAAGCTGTTCTTAAGCTAAGAACGGCTTTACGCACGACTGGTGACCCTTTCTTGTGCTAAAATCAGATTCTCAATGATTTTGATTCCCATTAGCTTAAGTTCAAATCTGATGTTTATAAATTAAAATTCTTGTATTTTAACAAGTGTCTATCTGTCTGTCTGTCTGTCTGTCTGTCTGTCTGTCAGTCGGTCTCTCTCTCTCTCTCTTTCTCTATATATCTGTATCTTTCTCTGTTTTATCAGTACCATTTTCAAGAATTACCTTAATGTAATCGGGTATGTATATGTCTCAGTTGCATTTATAAAGATTAAAACAAAAGCATTTTTGTCTAAGGTATTGTTTTAATTGTGTGCTGGAGATATATTCTTTCTTTCTTTTCTTTTCTATTTAGTTCTATTCTTAGCAGCTGACGTAATACTTCATGTATACACCATATGTACCATATTTGTAGTTATAAGCTCTATACAGTGTGTCCCAGAAAAAAAGAAACCCGTTTTTCGAGGTCGATAACGTAATCATAAAATATCATATTATAAAAATAATAGCAATATTGAGAGTTAAGTATCTTTCTTTTGGTACCAAATTTACGATGAATTGTTCACGCATGACTAATTTCAAGCAATTACAAGTGCTCAATGTCAGAAACGTTTTGCGCACAATAATGAATGTTGTTTGCACTACGTCGATGTTTCCCAAATCTTGACCATTTGTCCTGCGTAACTTAATTTTGACAATTATTTTTTAAATACCTGTTGCTCCTCAATGCATGACTCTTATCTATCATGTGATGTGTCAAATGAAAGAAGAAACACTGTGCTTTCTAATGATGTGTATAATATTCCATGATTTTTTTTTCAGTCAACTAGAGAAATAACACAGAATCTCCGTTTCCTTTTTTCTGGGACACACTGTATAGTGAGGGTAAAGTCTAGTATTTGACTACGCTTGTATGATACGAATGATATTTTTTACCCTCTTCCTTTTCTTTCTCTGGTTGTGTTTCTAGTTCCTCCTATGGTATGTGGCAGGGGTTATATGGCAAATGACCAAGGAGCCTGTGTTGGTAAGTACATATGATGGAAACGTTTGTTTGCATAAATGTGTATTTCCTTCAAAGAAAAAACATTCTGTTGTAATTTGAAAAGAGATTCTACACCCAGTAGTAACCATAGCATGCTCCATCCTGTATATTATTGAGAAAAAAATGAAGTTGCCCCAGAAAGCCCTTTCACAAGCCTGGTATAAGTTTCTTGGAAAGCACCATTCATCCGCAGAATGTAGAATACATATGATGTATTACATATTCCATAATTTCTATATATTTTCAGTCGGGGTCCAATGTAAACAAGCCCTGCTTCTTTTTGGACCCCTCCACAAAAAGTATTATTTCTATGAATGAATTGTGTTTATTATTTCTTGTTTGTTTTTTCTTGTTTATTCATTGAATCTGAACTTGATGCATGTATTTTGTTGTTGTTTTTTGTGGAAAAATGAATTAAATCTTGAATCTTAATCCTTGAATCTTGAATCCAGAATAAGAATTGATACAATGTTCAAATCACCTGATCTTTATGTTCTGCAGCATGCACTGTGTCACAAAAGACTATTTCATATTAATTTCTTGCCATTTCAAGTTACACATAGGACTAGAAATACATTAAATGGACTATTCAATATCCTTGAATTTTATATCTCTGCTCTTACTGTTGCTGTTATGATCACATCAAATGGGATATTCATTATCCTTATCATGATTGTGTATCTAATGAATTCTTGCTGCAAAGATTACTGCCATATCAATGCAGAAGCTGTAGGAGGTATGATAAAATAATTGGCATTTTCTGTATGCTTTGCTTCCTTTCTTCTCACAGTTGCTAAACCGTGTTCCGTGGCTTACGATGAAGCAGCGGAAGGGGGCTTCCTCCCTGGGGAGTTTGTGCCAACCTGCACAGAGGACGGAACGTATGAAGAGATCCAGTGCTGGGGCAGTACAGGACACTGTTGGTGTGTGCATGTAGAGACCGGTGTCAAGCGTGAGGAGACCGTTGTCAGGGGAACACCAGACTGTTCAGGTATGAGCTCAAAAGTGGAGCTACTCGTTTGTAAAATGAAAGCAAAGCTGTTGAGGTACAAGGGGGGTGTTTCACCGAGCTGTTCTTAAGCTAAGAATGGCTTTATGCACGACTGGTGACCCTTTCTTGTGCTAAAATCAGATTCTCAATGATTTTGATTCCCATTAGCTAAAGTTCAAATCTGATGTTTATAAATTAAAATTCTTGTATTTTAACAAGTGTCTGTCTGTCTGCCTGTCTGTCTGTCTTCCTGTCTGTCTGTCTGTCTGTCTGTCTGTCAGTCGGTCTCTCTCTCTCTTTTTCTCTATCTATCCATATCTTTCTCTGTTTTATCAGTTCCATTTTCAAGAATTACCTTAATGTAATCGGGTATGTATATGTCTTAGTTGCACTTATAAAGATTAAAACAAAAACATTTTTGTCTAAGGTATTGTTTTAATCGTGTGCTGGAGATATATTCTTTCTTTCTTTTCTTTTCTATTCCGTTCTATTCTTAGCAGCTGATGTAATACTTCATGTATGCATCATATGTCCCATATTTGTAGTTGTAAGCTCTATATAGTGAGGGTAAAAAGTAGTATTTGACTAAGCTTGTATGATACGAATGATATTTTTTACCCTCTTCCTTTTCTTTCTCTGTTTGTGTTTCTAGTTCCTCCTGTGGTATGTGACGAGGGTTATATGGCAAATGACCAAGGAACCTGTGTTGGTAAGTACATATGATGGAAACGCTTGCTTGCATAAATGTGTATTTCCTTCAAAGAAAAATCATTCTGTTGTAATTTGAAACAAGATTCTACACCCAGTAGTAACCATAGCGTGCTCCATCCTGTATATTATTGAGAAAAAAATGAAGTTGCCCCAGGAAGCCCTTTCACAAGCCTGGTATAAGTTTCTTGGAAAGCACCATTCATCCACAGAATGTAGAATACATATGATGTATTACATATTCCATAATTTCTTTTTTGTGGAAAAATGAATTAAATCTTAATCCTTGAATCTTGAATCCAGAATAAGAATTGATACAATGTTCAAATCACCTGATCTTTATGTTCGGTAGCATACACTATATCACAAAAGACTATTTCACATTAATTTGTTGCCATTTCAGTTACACATAGGACTAGAAATACATTAAATGGACTATTCAGTATCCTTGGATTTTATATCTCCGGTCTAATTTTTGCCGTTATGATCGCATCAAATGGGATATTCACTATCCTTATCATGATTGTGTATCTAATGAATTCTTGCTGCAAAGATTACTGCCATATCGATGCAGAAGCTGTAGGAGGTATGATCAAATAATTGACATTTTCTGTATGCTTTGCTTCCTTTCTTCTCACAGTTGCTAAACCGTGTCCTGTGGCTTACGATGAAGCGGCGGAAGGGGGCTTCCTCCCTGGGGAGTTTGTGCCAACCTGCACAGAGGACGGAACGTATGAAGAGATCCAGTGCTGGGGCAGTACAGGACACTGTTGGTGTGTGCATGTAGAGACCGGTGTCAAGCGTGAGGAGACCGTTGTCAGGGGAACACCAGACTGTTCAGGTATATGCTCAAAAGTGGAGCTTCTCTCATCGTTTGTAAAATGAAAGCAAAGCTGTTGAGGTACAAGGGGGGTGTTTCACCGAGCTGTTCTTAAGCTAAGAATGGCTTTATGCACGACTGGTGACCCTTTCTTGTGCTAAAATCAGATTCTCAATGATTTTGATTCCCATTAGCTAAAGTTCAAATCTGATGTTTATAAATTAAAATTCTTGTATTTTAACAAGTGTCTGTCTGTCTTCCTGTCTGTCTGTCTGTCTGTCTGTCTGTCAGTCGGTCTCTCTCTCTCTTTTTCTCTATCTATCCATATCTTTCTCTGTTTTATCAGTTCCATTTTCAAGAATTACCTTAATGTAATCGGGTATGTATATGTCTTAGTTGCACTTAAAAAGATTAAAACAAAAACATTTTTGTCTAAGGTATTGTTTTAATCGTGTGCTGGAGATATATTCTTTCTTTCTTTTCTTTTCTATTCCATTCTATTCTTAGCAGCTGATGTAATACTTCATGTATGCATCATATGTCCCATATTTGTAGTTGTAAGCTCTATATAGTGAGGGTAAAAAGTAGTATTTGACTAAGCTTGTATGATACGAATGATATTTTTTACCCTCTTCCTTTTCTTTCTCTGTTTGTGTTTCTAGTTCCTCCTGTGGTATGTGACGAGGGTTATATGGCAAATGACCAAGGAACCTGTGTTGGTAAGTACATATGATGGAAACGCTTGCTTGCATAAATGTGTATTTCCTTCAAAGAAAAATCATTCTGTTGTAATTTGAAACAAGATTCTACACCCAGTAGTAACCATAGCGTGCTCCATCCTGTATATTATTGAGAAAAAAATGAAGTTGCCCCAGAAAGCCCTTTCACAAGCCTGGTATAAGTTTCTTGGAAAGCACCATTCATCCACAGAATGTAGAATACATATGATGTATTACATATTCCATAATTTCTTTTTTGTGGAAAAATGAATTAAATCTTAATCCTTGAATCTTGAATCCAGAATAAGAATTGATACAATGTTCAAATCACCTGATCTTTATGTTCGGTAGCATACACTATATCACAAAAGACTATTTCACATTAATTTGTTGCCATTTCAGTTACACATAGGACTAGAAATACATTAAATGGACTATTCAGTATCCTTGGATTTTATATCTCCGGTCTTATTTTTGCCGTTATGATCGCATCAAATGGGATATTCACTATCCTTATCATGATTGTGTATCTAATGAATTCTTGCTGCAAAGATTACTGCCATATCGATGCAGAAGCTGTAGGAGGTATGATCAAATAATTGACATTTTCTGTATGCTTTGCTTCCTTTCTTCTCACAGTTGCTAAACCGTGTTCCGTGGCTTACGATGAAGCAGCGGAAGGGGGCTTCCTCCCTGGGGAGTTTGTGCCAACCTGCACAGAGGACGGAACGTATGAAGAGATCCAGTGCTGGGGCAGTACAGGACACTGTTGGTGTGTGCATGTAGAGACCGGTGTCAAGCGTGAGGAGACCGTTGTCAGGGGAACACCAAACTGTTCAGGTATATGCTCAAAAGTGGAGCTACTCGTTTGTAAAATGAAAGCAAAGCTGTTGAGGTACAAGGGTACATAGAGATATTTGTGCTGCCGAATGTAAACAATTTTAAAATTGATAATTTCAATAGACAACAAATGTACAAGGGAACCTAGAGATTACATGCCTTCTGAATGTAAATAGTCTTAGAATGTATCATGTCAAAAGACGACAGCGCTCAAGATACAGGCAATATGTTGTTACCAAGTACCAATTTTCAAAATTACTTGTGATACGTGTGATACGGCACTTTCATGGAAAAACTGTAATACAGACACACTGCCCTCTTAGTGTTTTTTGGTACGCCGGAAATCAGGACTGATTTTTTGCAAATTGTTGCATTTAATTGAACAACAGTTTCATGGCAATACAAAATGTTGGTATCCAACTGAGGAGTATCTATTAATGTTCATGTTGACACCAGTTTTACTTTTTTCAAAAGCCTTTTTGAAGCAGTTATGCCTCTAAGAGGCTACACAATAATGTTACCCCTAGAATGGGTAAATCAATGTTTTGGCCAATTGTGCCAGCAATTTGTCCTCCTTTTGCATTCTATGGCATCTGTCGTGTGTTTGATTATCAAATATTTTTTGTGTATTGGATAATAAGAATGCATAATCTCACATAAACTGATGTTTTCAGTTCTTTGTTTGAAAAAGAAATTAGTCTACTGCAATGTATCTTACATCGTAAAATGTATATGTGTCATGAACATACATTTATACATTTTTATGACATTGTAGATACAATGTTAGAGTTACTAACTAGAAGGTTGGAACATGACTGCTATTTACAACCTTTATTGTCTTCCATTGACTGTATGCCCCAGGTGCCACATTCATGAAACAATACCTAGACTCCATTGCATAAAACTTACCATCAATGGTAACTCTACTATCAGTGGGAACTACTATAATTGTAACACCGCTTGACAGCCAGTCAAATTCAAGGTTTCCATAAAAGTTGCCATTGGTAGCAAAGTTACCATGAATAGTAAGTTAAGTTAGCTACTGAAGTGCAGTTAGCTACATGCATTTTTAGTAACTAGCTAGGCTAGTAAGGTTTCATGAATATGGCCACAGGCTTACAAAGCTTGTTCTCATTTTGCTGCTTATATGCACAAGTATAATTTTCCCTCATTTTGTTTTTTTGTGGATTTGCAGTGGTTCTCCCACCTATTGCCATTGCGGACACAGTTGGTAAGGAAAATACAACCTATCATTAGGAATATGAAGAAGTGGTAGAATTGGCAAATTAAAATTCTCTATCTAAAGAGTTGTAGGCACCTGATTGATGCACTCTAGAGTTAGATAACGGCAGTTCAAGAGGAAGCTTTTGTGAGAGGCTAGAATTTGAAACAGTAATTCTGGGACATTAAATATTGTAGCTGCTTGATAGATTACAGACAACTATGACCATGTCCCCAGGACCTCCTTATAAATATATAGTTTTAGGAAAAGTGTGTTTCAGGGAAAGCTTTAGTTTTTCACTCTTCCTGAACATTTTTGGTAGCTATGACTGTGAAAGTTCATACATCTTATCACGTTTGACGTTTTTTAAAGGGCGTCCATGTCTTTAAAATTAATCATATCATATTTCAAGATAATTGTGAAGTTGTCTGGGCATTCTTTATACTATTATTTTAAAAACACGAGATTTAACTGATATGATAATCAAATCTCGGCCAAAAACCATCCAGTTCTGTATTCAATGACTTCTCTGTTTGTATTGTAACTTGGGTTTATGTTCTTATTGACAAGGTGTAGAGAAAGAAGCTACAATGCCTTTTTTAGTTCCTGAATACAGACAGTGTAATAAATGTATTTTAAAATCCTTACAGATCGATAATAATTTGTGATCCATCCAATAGATTCTCATGTGCTCTGCAGAGTTGCGCCATGTAATGTGTTTGTAAGCGAACATAGTTGTAGACTGAGTATTGGATTGAATTTGATTGCACCAACAATGTTTTTGTCTCTGATTTGTACAACAGTGTCCTGTGTTGAAGGCTATATGATGAGTGACCAAGGCACATGTATTGGTAAGCAACTCTACTTGAAGTTTTTTTTTAAATATATTTTACTGAAAACAGCATCTCAGTTTGTTTCTGTACGTGTGTATTATTGGATAGGAAGGTTGTTCACAATATATCGTTATCATGTCGGTCAATTAGAAGACATCAAAGCAGTATTTTTTTAAACGCAACATACAATAACATGAGGCTATAACCTACAGTTTATTGTTGTTGCCCCCACTTTTTCCCCCTGCAGTTGCCAAGCCATGCTTTGTGGCTCTCACTGAAGCGCGGGAAGGTGGCGTCATGCTCGGGGCATTTGTGCCAACCTGCACAGAGGACGGAACGTATGAAGAGATCCAGTGCTGGGGCAGTACAGGACAGTGTTGGTGTGTGAATGTAAAGACCGGTGTCAGGCGTGAGGAGACCGTTGTCAGGGGAACACCAGACTGTTCAGGTATAAGATCAAAAGTGGAGCTACTCTTACCGTTATTGAAAGGAAGGCTAAAGTTGAGGTATTTGTACCATATATTTTATGCTTTCTGTATATAGAAAAAGCACAGTGGCTCCCTGTATGGAAGGCTATATGATGAATGACCAAGGCATATGTGTTAAACAACTATACTTCAATTTTCATATATATTTTAGTGGAATAAGAAGTAACGTCTCACGTGAAGTTTCAAGTTAATATTCATGTTCATGTTCATGGTATTGATTTTACACCAAAAAAATACAAAATATCAATCATGTAACAAACTTAACTATATTATTCATAACATAGTGATCACATAAATTTGGAGTGGCAGGGTCCAAAGAAAGTAGGCTTGTAGGCTGGACTCCAATGATATGAAAATTGTAATTTTAGGAATTATGACGCATCATTTTGATATTGATGACTTATAGTTGTGATTAAGCTGAACAATGATATCAATCGTGATGACAAATGATTTTGATAACAGTCATGATGATTATATCAGCAGGGATGAATACATTCATGATGATTGATATTTAAATATACCACCTGTTGTGATTATATTATATGGATGATTGGGATGATGACAATCAATGTTAAAATGTACCACTCTTTGCACCTGTAGTGCCCACAGAGACCTGCCCTGAAGGTATGTCATACAGTGAATGCGGGTCGTCTTGTCCCGAGTACTGCAACCAGCCTGGCGACATCGTCTGCACGCTTCAGTGTGTGTCTGGCTGCTTCTGTGATCCGGGCACCATCCTAAGCGACAGGGACGCGGAGGTCTGCGTCCCTGCAGAGGAGTGTGCACCTCGTAAGTAGAAGCTGGCTTTGTTTTAGTTAATTTCAGCTTAGCTCTTCATTAGATATTCTTTGCAGGTTTCCATGCCTAGAGCGTGTGTCAGAAATTCTATTGAGAAAATAGTAACTTTTTTCTGTGAAGCCCATGTAGTAGAGGAACATGAACAAATAAAGCAGGTGGCTCAAGACCAAGATGCGTGGAGAGACGTCACCCTGAAAACATGATAGGGTCACTAAACCTGTCTCTGGATAGATCACTATTGATGATGGTGATGTGGTTGTATTCTTTGGGGATATTCAAACCACTAAGGGGTGAAAAAGAAAACATAAAAGAAAGAAGTTTGCACAGCATTTATTTTGGAGCACCCTCTTTAATTTTGTACATCTCATAAGTATACTTTCGTTAATCATTTTGTATACTTTTGAATATCATTCTGTATACGTTTGTATATCATTCTGTATATTTCTGTTTATCATACTGTGTACTTTTGCATATCATTCTGTATGTGACTGTATATCATACTGTGTACTTGTGTATATCATTCTGTATATTTCTGTTTATCATTCTGTATATTTCTGTATATCGTACTATGTACTTTTGTATATCATTCTGTATGTAGCTGTATATCATACTGTGTACTTGTGAATATCATTCTGTATATTTCTGTTTATCATTCTGTATATTTCTGTATATCATACTGCGTACTTTTTTTATATCATTCTGTATATTTCTGTATATCATACTGTATACTTTTCTATATCATTCTGTATTATTTACCATCCTGTTAACTTTTGTATATCATTTATTTTGTAGCACCCTGCCCCGGTGACAAGGAGTTCCAATCGTGCGGGACGGCTTGTCCCAGCTATTGCAATGAACCAGAGTTCCGTCCTTGCACCTTACAGTGCGTGTCTGGCTGCTTCTGTCCGCCTGGTACCACTCTGCTAGATATGGAGTCTGACATGTGTGTCCCGATCGTCGACTGCCCTGTGCCTCTCGCCAGTAAGTCACTCCCTTATTTGCCATTTCCGTAGACCATTTGCAAAGGCTGCTATGCTGAATAAATGTTTAACCTGTTGATCAAGGTTAGATTTTCAAACTTTGTGAACCCTGGTCCAGTGTCGAAATTTATCATGGACCTGCAGTATCCACAGGGGTGTGGCTTAAAGGGAATATACTGTACTGGGAAGACAAAAAGCCCTCAAAAAGGTAGTTGTGAGCAATCTTCTTGGCAATGGCCTTAAATTCATGTATTGTCCATTTTAGAAACTTGCTGAAAGTTATTTGCCCTCAAATGGTCCAAATTTGGAGTAATATGTGATTAAATCCTTAAAATCCTCATATTCTCAAAATGTTTGGCCCGAGCATTTTGAGGATTTGTGATTTAATCACTTATTACTCCAAATGTGGGCCATTTCAGGGCAAATAACTTTCAGCAAGTTTCTAAAATGGACAATACATGAATTTAAGACCATTGCCAAGAAGATTGCTCACAACCATCTTTTTGAGGGCTTTTTGTCTTCCCAGTACAGTACATTCCCTTTAATTGCACCCTATCAGGAATTTGATATTAATTCAAAGCCTGTTGTCTATTGTCCGTACAGCAGATTATGCAGTAATCACAGTTTTCAGTATCTGAGTGAAAAAGGGACAGCATGTTTATACACAGGCTCTGTGCAGCTTCATGTTTAGAATCCCTGATGTGCTAAGATAAGCATCCATTATAATGCAATAGGTTCATGATATAAAGAGCTGTGATACTACATACATACATATATATATATATATATATATATATGTGTGTGTGCATATGAGGTCATGATGCCAAATAGTTATATGAAAAGGATCACAATGCAATATGGCAGTCATGCAAATTATTTCCAATGCGAAATGGCCATGGTATGGAATGCATGGTCATGATGCAAAATTCTCATGATCCAAACTGGTCATGATGCAAAAAATTGTCATGATGCAAAATGGTCATAATGTGAAATGGTCATGATGCAAAATTGGCATGATGCAAAATGCTAATTATACAAAATTCTCATGATGCAAAATGGTCATGCAAAATGGTCATAATGCAAATTGGTCATGATGCAAACTGGTTGTGATACAAACTTGTCATGTGGCATTATGGCCTTGATGCAAATTGGTTATGATTAAAATGGTCATGATGCAAAATGATCAGGATACCGACCGTTAGTGATACAAAACCACCTTTATGTTGGTTCCGCTTCGTCCCTTCAGCCCCTGTCTGCGAAGGTGACTTGGTCCACACTGACTGCGGCACAGCCTGCCCCCTAGTCTGCGGCCAGCCACCACCAGACTTCTGCACTTTCCAGTGCATTATTGGCTGTCAGTGCCCACAGGGGATGTATCAAGATGCAAATGACCCAACCAAATGCATGGCCCTTGAGGAATGCTCCACAGGACCTGGTAAGTCAGAACTTTTTTATGCCTCGGCCATGTTTTCGGGTTGTCTGTCTGTCCATCTGTACGTTCCGAATCAGTTTACGCAATATTTTGAGAGTAATTCACCAGATTTGCTTCAAACGTGGTACATGTGTACAGTGCATGACACCAATGACCTGTGTATAATAGGGTCAATTCTGATGGAAGTCGAACGTCAATGAACTTTGCCAAAATTGGCTAAAAATTGCCCCCAAATTGATATTTTTCAGAATAAATCCAAATCCAATGATGCAATTCCAACCAAATACGGTACAGAGGTTAAACACTTCATTGAGATACACTGATGTCATATGCGATAAAATCCCTGAAAGGTGATAGGTCAGTGAACTTTGCCAAAATTTGCTAAAAATTGTTATTTTTCACAAAGAATCCCAATCGAATGAATCCATTATGACAAAACATGTTACAGAGATGGAACACAACATGGAGGTAGGCTAATGACATATTTGGCAAAATCACTGAAAGGTCAGAGGTCAAAGGGCAATGAACTTCAAAAAGTTGCTCCCAAATCTGTATTTTCCACAATAAATCTTCTTTTTTTTAGGGGGGGGGGGCAAATACTAGTAATTGAATGGGTTAAATTTACATAGGAATTCAATGGTACATTTCCAACCAAACATGCAAGTTTTCTGTGAAAATTATCAATGTCAACCACATGAATGTAACCAAAGGAGTGGAGGCTTATTTATCGACTGTGTGGCAGTCGAATTGCTCTAGTATTAAAAAAAAATTGTGTCAATTTTTTTTTTTCATATGATGTGTGTTGGTGACAATATATATTTTAATGATGGAGTATATATATTGTGTTGTCAAGTCCATACAATGCTCAGTTTATACATGTATCATGTAAGGGTGACTGAGTGAGACCAGTAGAAACCACTAGGATGTAACTTTTGGTCAGCTGGAGTCAGGAATTGACTTCTGCCTTTGGGAGATGGTGTTTCAAATAGCTTATGTATAAAAGCAATTGTTTCGATGTCATGACAGGTCATTTAGAATGGTGTGATAGCAGCTCAGCAAAGATTAAGATAAAAAAAAATGTCATTGTCACTTTCAGATAGGTGTTAATCACATGCTGTAAACGTTAGTTGCATCACAATTTGTGTCCTAATGCAATTGTGCAACAGCAATTTTGTAATGACTTATTTTTTTATGTCAGTCCTTTAGATGGCTTTGGCTGGGATATGTGCAGACATCCCCAGACCAGCTATTTCCTGAGCTCATTGCAAAACAGTATTTAATGGATCTTTGATGGGTTCTGGGTTTTCTTTACCACATAGCAGCTCAAACTGCTGACTGTAATTGGAGCAAACTGCAGTCTCAGCTTGCCTGTGCATGTAATGGTTGCATAAATCCTCTGTCCTTCCCACCCTTCTCTTCACTCTCTCTTTTGCTGCATATTTCTGTCTCTCTAACCCCCCCCCCCCATTTCTTTCCTGCCATCTCACTCTCTTCCTTCCCCACCCTCTTTTCACTCTGTGTGTGCATATTTCCTCCTCTCTACCCCCCCCCCCCCCCACCCCCTCCCCTTATTTTCCTTGTTAAAATTCCCTGAATTTAGTTCTGTCTCTTTGTCTGTCCTCCCTTCTATCTTTCTCTATTTTTTTCTCCTTCTCTTTTTGTCTCCTATTCTCTCTTTTTCTCTTCTCAAAGTCAGACCATGGCATTGCCTTTAAACATATGCTACCAGTAACACAACCACTCAGACTCCTTAAGCAGGTGGTTAGGTCTAGTTAGACTCTGCATTGGGTCTTCAAGCTCTGTCTGAATTTATGGCATTAGTAGAATGTTGGCTAGTGTAATTTACTATGTAACTGCATAGCCCCAAATTCTAAGCTGGTATGTAGGTTATACACACCTGTCGTGTGATTAGCTTATGTGTGTGTGTATGGGTGGGTGTGGGTGAGTGTGGGTGAGTGTGGGTGTGGGTGTGGGTCAGACAAAATGATGTAACAGTTTACAAAATGCACTGAACTCAGCAGTGATAAATATTTGATAATCGAAAAGGAAAATAACACTGTAAATGTAATTACTAAAAAAAGATTGATTTTGATTAGCACTTAATAGTATGAGATAATATGTACCCATTGTCCCAGGTACCATACTATTACAATGGATTGTTTCCTAATTATTGTTTTTGTGTTCAAGCATTCCCTGTGTAAGGAGATAAGGAAACCCTATGTAGTATACAAATAAAACAAACGTAACATGCGCCATGCAGCCACTTGAATATTGGATAACACTCTCATCACCATCTTCATGCAGGCATGTGGTAGGCCGATATTTTTGTGAATATATTTTTTTTGTATATGACGACATCACAGACTTTTTCGCAAGTTGCTCTTTTGTGGATTGACATCCTGATAACATTGCCCATAACACCACCCACCCACTATTTGATGCACTATGGTGACTCTACAGTAAATCATGACACTCACAAAAATAACAGCTCATACACCTTGTTTAATTTGGGTTACAAAAACATATCCAAAGGCCAGCTTCTAAGCTGCCTTTTGAACATGCTGATAGCGATAACGGAATTTTGACCGAAGATGGATCTATATAGCATCTGTTCATATCCATCGTGGTATTTGTGCCAGCCCTCTGCACGCATGGATGGTGAAGTTGAACTTGGGATGGTAGAGTGCACTGCCGGTGTACAACTGACAGGTTCCCTTCTGCTGTGTCAAGCCATGTGTGATGTGCCAAGGTTGCGAACAGGATATATGGATAACAGAATATCGGTTGGGATCGGTTTCCATGTCCCTAAAGCTGCCAAGGTCAGTGTTGTCACAGAGTGTAACGTCCAAGTGCAAGTACAAGTGCGGCGGAGTCGACTGCGTGAGAGAAACTTCCCCACTCACAGATAAAAATCAGTTTGTTCTTACACATGGGAGAGGTCATTGCATGTATTGCATTTGATTGCAGTCAGTGCTTGCAATCACTGGGTACTTGGGAAGAATATCTCAGACTTATCTATATGCTGCGGCTCACACAATCTTACTGATGAAATACTACAATGGGATTTTGTCCATCCATCCATCCCGCTATTGCCTCGTTGGATAGCGATGTAGGCAGCCATTTCTCTCCACCTTTTTTGTGTTGCGTACCATAGCGATCACATTCAGTCCAGTCATCTTTTGTTCTGTTCTTTCTTACGATTATGGAAGCATTGTGAAGTACACAAAAATGAAAAAAAAATAAATGAAGTGACCACACATTTTAAAGAGGCATTTTTTTTCTGTTATCCTTGAAATAAGAATCGGGCTACCATTCATAACCCCAATTAATTTGCTATTACATCGAATGTCAAGAAGATCATGCGTAACGCTGGATTACCACACTTGCCAAATGATGAGGTGAAAAAATTGGAAGAAGAAAACACAAATCTAGGTGAGTTTTTTTTTTTAAACTGGGGTGGAGGTCAACTCTAGACAAATCCTTGACCCAGCGCTCTAAGACCGGTAGATCTCAGGTGGACAGGAATAGAAACCATGGTCTGGAGGAAGCAAGAGATTGGTGGGATGATCGAGGCACATACTACCGCTGTATCTTGCTTGACCATCTACCGGTAGGCTTCCTACTGTGATGTCATCAGAGCCCAATGCAGATGTAACATTGCGGAAGCCCCTTGAATAACATTTGTGAATAGATAAACTAACAGTTTTCAGGTGTTGAAAAACGTTGTTTTTCTATTAATGCTCAGCCATTAGTCAAACATAGAACTCATGGATATCAAAAACGATTCATTTAGACAATTCTAGAGCTCTCGAAATTGCTCAGAATGACTGAAGAGGGCTACCAAAAGCGATGTTAGTGTGAGACTCATCATAGACCCACCCCCACACAACCATGCCAGGGTGATGTACATATAGTCTTCAATGTCAGACCCTATGACTAGAGAATACAACCATAAGACAATGGTGGTTGGAGACTCATCCCAGGCCCACCCCCACGCAACCACGCCAGGGTGATAACGAATAGAAACTAGTAGGGGGAAGTGGCAGATCGGTGGAGCAAGGCGGCTCACATCCTGAGATAAACAGGGACTCGACCACTGACCTGGAAAGATCACTTTCCTGTTGTTGTGTCATGTTTGTCGTCAGCCCCAGGGTGCTCACAGAGACTGCTCTGTCTGCGCGTCGCATCGCATCGCGACGTCATCAGCCCACGGCAAAGCAGAATGACCTAGCTCGCTATAGCAACATGTGCTTTATACCAGTATATATGCAATGGCAAGGACTTTTCTTTTATGGTGGCGTGATGGAAAACAATTCTTTATGCATTGAAAAATGGAAACATCTGGGCAGGATTTTGAGATGCTATTTATGTGGTGTTGTGATAACAACATTTAACAATTTTCAGATGCCAGATATCAGTGAAAAGCTTACTCAGGGTTCAAAGCATGTTAGCTAGATCTACAGGAACAGTGTATGAAAACATACATTACATACATAAGCCCGGGTCACTGTATAATTACTGCTACCGAGAAGTGCTGGATGAAAAACACAGTTACAAAGAAAACATAAGATGATTAAGCAATAGTTAAACATACACAGTTTTTTAAAGAAATGTTCAACATACTATGTAAAATCTGTATATGCACCATGTACCTTTAGTACATTTTTTCTGTACTCTGTGAGCTAGCTTCACAGATTATAGCATATTTCTCCCTGTCTCTCTCTCCTGTGCCTGTAGTTTTCTGTTTCTCTCATTGTTCTCTGTGTCTTTCTCCATATGTCACTCTCTATCTCATGATTTATGAGCATGACTTACATTTTGTTTGATATAAATTTGGAAGGCAATGACATACAAACATTGTACATGGCATAAACCTGATTTTTTTTTACCATTTTAAAACTTGCACAGGTTATATATCATCATACTCATAGAAATGGCAATTGATATCAATGGAGAACTGACAACTTTATTTAACATTTTTTGTTCTCTCTATGTTGTGCAGTGTACATGTATGTCAACATCAATAAAATTGCTAAAAAGGATACAAAGGAAATTACAAGCCACTTGGAGTGTTGCATTTTGAAAAGTGCATGCCTGAATGTTACAAACAGCATACATGCAATCATCATTTTGTGGTTAATGTCCCTGGGAAATCAAATCTCATGCAGGAAATATAAAGTGCAGGCATTTGATTTAAAGCTACCAGTCTAGTTTTGATTGCTATCAGAAGTCAAGAGTTCAGTACCGTTCACAATTTCACAAGTTGCACTGCTCTGGTCTAAACTAAAGCTTGTATTAGGCAATGTACATGCATGAAGAAAAAGGCGTGACATATATACCTTTGTGGTGTGATTTCCCTTTTGCGAGACACAATTGGTTAGTAGAAACTAATTCTCTAATTTTGTAATGGGCATGTAAGTCAATGCCTGATTGCTGAATGATACATGTACTTTACCCTGATTGTAGAAAGCAGTCTAAACTAAAATCTGTCGAATCCCTGATTATTCCAATGCCAAGGTTTGAAGTCAATATTCTCTACAGTTTAGGTGGAACTGAAACTGAATGAATTGGTATGTTCACGATCATAAAGTACACAAACTTTTTATGTGAATCTATGTCCTTCACCCCCTCTCTCTCTTTGACCAGTTTTTTTGTGATTTGAAAAAACCTGATTACATTGCTGAGCGAACATTGACATTGCATTGTTTGTTTTGCCACAAGTGATAGCTGTGATAGTGTTCCATATTGATGTTAAGGTTACATTTCAAGCGTGGATTTGTAATCAATGATTAAACAGAAATGTGTCTCGTAAAGTCATGATGCATACACGAGGTCAGGATTAACAGATAGTTGGAAGCCATCCCACTTTTGAATGTAGTCGTGACTACATTTAATGATTTGGAGTTATTCCCAACTTTACTTTTGATTATTCCCTTCGGTTTGATGTGTGACAGTTTTGGTTTGAACTATGAATCTCAATGCCTGATTGCTGAATGATACATGTACTTTACCCTGATTGTAGAACTAAATGGGTGTGCCTGTAAGTTGCAGAACTTTTTCTATTTCAGGAAGGGGTGAACTGTTGTGAATGAAACAGCCAGTTTTCCCTTTAAAGTAGACATTCATTAATTTTGTAAAATGTTTAATTACATGTACTTATACATGCTGGTATTGTTGGAATGTTTATTTGCAGTACATTACATTTATGTCAATTTCCCTGTCCAAAAGCTAAAGGAAAAGCAAAAAAAAGTAACAGTTCAGTACGACAGACCCCTCTCGCTGGAAGAATCTCATTGATAACAAAAATGGGTTTAATCTATTGATGTTTTTACAGGGTCCCTCTACCTTATGCCTCCATAATACTACGGGTTATAAAAACACGTTAGACTTCTCAAAGCTTGTATCGTATTTGGTGTGTGGGATGTGAAACTACCTATATCTGTGGCATGAAGTGATTTAAATGTAGGTTGACCAATTTCTGCCCACTCTTTCACAACAGATGATATCTTCACATCTGGTGCATGACAAGGTCTCGGATGGGGGGAGGAGGGATGCATTTTATTAGAAATGATAGAATAAAGAGAGGATGCTACCAATGTGATACAAACAATGGGATGTGAAACTGTCTGTACCTGTTGCATTAACTAAATACTGCCCACTCATGTCACTAAAGATACTATCATCGCAAATGTTGCATGACATCTTCGCAAAGTTATTGAGGAGCTTGATATATTGGAAACAATAGAATCCTAAAATTTAGGATGTCTATATTGATACGAACAATGGGATGTGAAACTGTCTGTATCCGTTACAAGAAATGAGTTTATACAATAGGTTAACCAAATTCTGCCTAATCTTTCTCTAAAGATACAAATCATCTTATATCATTGGGTGCATGATGTATTAGATTCAAGATTTAAGATTTAAATTTATTTCCAATATAAAAAAAAAAAATCCACTTCAATGAGGGTAATGAAGGTAACATATGACAAAATCAATTCATTTCAAGTTTTTCCTTACAAAATGTAATACATTATGTACATGATCAGTATTTCATAGTTTAATAGATTGGAAAATGGACTGAAATAAAAAGCTCAACGGCTTGACAAAATTATTCAGCCGGATATGGTATATGGGTTGGTTTGTTGGCCATGTATAACACCATCAATACAGAAATATACATATATTAATTAATCCTACCTATGAATTACAAAATCTAAGGTTATGTCCCCCCCCCCCTGTTCACACCCCTCTCCCAGCCTAATTACATATCATACTTTGATAACAGCGTCAGTATAATAAGGAAGGGGCCGCAGTTTTAAACTACTGCATATTTTGTCCAGTTCGGCATGAAACATGATGCATTAGTCTAAAGAGCATCATGTTTCATGCTTAACTGGACAAAATATACTGCGGTTCAAAACTGCGGCTTCTTCTCTTTCTTCCCTTCCCCTTGACCCATGCCAATACCATTGAGCTGTAGTGTACTGGGTACATGTATTCTTTTATGAGCAATTGGTCTTTATGTACAGGTTGCTTTATTACAGGTTTCAGTGATACATATTTTACAGTACAACTTATACAACAAATGAGGCCTTCATGGGTATGTGGTTTTTACGTACAGCTGGTCGCTAAAGCAGATTTTTTGTATAACTTATTAATAATTATTGATGTTATTTATTATCATTATGCTCATCATTATCATTATTTTGATAATCTGCCCCAGTGTGCCCACCGAAGAAGGGTACCTGTCCCTCGATGGACGAAGACAAGGTGACCTGCACGGAGGAGTGCTCGGACGACTACGACTGTTCTGGGGAGAGGAAATGCTGCCCCCACTCATGCGGCAGCGCCTGCTACTATCCCCGCTTCTACGTCCGTAAGTCATCCATCGTGATCACCAAGGCAATGTCATGAGCGTAGATTATTGATTGCATAGCGCTCATTGTTTTCATTCTTCAACCATTTTTTTTTTTTTTTGGTGCGTGTTTTGTTGAAAAGCTCCTTTGCAGGGGGAAAACTTATAAATGATTTCAGAGGGCTACATGTACTTTCCAAGCCTGATGTAATGTTGAAAACCTGTGCATTAAAATAAACCCTTTTATAAAATAAAAAAAAATGTTTGGCAGGTGCTTTGCTTCCTGTTATTTGTATGTTTGTTTTTTTACATCGCGGGAGCTGAATTGCTCCGAGCCCCCATTTAATTCTTTAATTGCTTTTATGAAGAGGTTTTATCATTACATGAAAGATGGGAACCGGTTTTTAAATCTTTAACTAGTCATGTCCCCATTATGCTTGAGCTTATCTCTCAAAATGACGGGCATACAAGTACACTAACCTTATCATTAACCTGCTCTCCTCTCCAAACTTTCTAAACCTGTAGCCCAGCCCAACCCATCTGACTTTGCCCCTGTGCCAACCTCTCTCCCCGCGGAGGGGATGTCCGTTGACACGTGTCCCGGCACTGATGGGGAGGCCGCCTCCTGTGACGACACCTGCACCCAGAACAGCGACTGCGCCGCGGGATCCATGTGCTGCATGAACACCGTCTGCGCTGGCCATGTCTGCATGCCCGCCCTCGTGGAGCAGATGTGCACCACAGTCCGTAAGTCATTTATCCATGCTTATCTCAGTCGGTGGCCCCCCTGTCTGATTACTGCCATATTTGGTCTTGGGCAAAAGCTTGGGAAAAAGAGATACATAAGAAGGAGGTGATAATAATACAAGGAGACCAGACAGAAAGCAATTCACAACTTCAAATGTAGAGAAAAATGTTGTGTGTGTTCCCATGTTAATGATTCAATGTTGGTACTGTTTTCCCTTTTTGTCTCGCCCACCGGAGGTGAAGGCGAGACTAAGGGATCCAAATGGCGTCCGTCCGTCGTCCGTCCGTCGTCCGTCCGTCGTCCGTCCGTCGTCCGTCCGTCGTCCGTCGTCCGTCCGTCGTCCGTCGTCCGTCGTCCGTCGTCCGTCACAAATGTTAAAGTTTACCTGCAAGACTCTCTTTTGACAAATAACTTCACATGGGTTGCTTGGATTACAACCTAACTTGGGTCATAGATGCACTGGGGGTACCTTCATGTTATGGTGCCGTTGGAGGTCACAGGATGAGGTCAAAGGTCATTTGAGGTCATACGTTAAAGTTTACCTGCAAGACTCTCTTTTGACAAATAACTTCACATAGGTTGCTTGGATTACAACCTAACTTGGGTCATAGATGCACTGGGGGTACCTTCATGTTATGGTACCGTTGGAGGTCACAGGATAAGGTCAAAGGTCATTTGAGGTCATACGTTAAAGTTTACCTGCAAGACTCTCTTTTGACAAATAACTTCACATGGGTTGCTTGGATTACAACCTAACTTGGGTCATAGATGCACTGGGGGTACCTTCATGTTATGGTGCCGTTGGAGGTCACAGGATAAGGTCAAAGGTCATTTGAGGTCATACGTTAAAGTTTACCTGCAAGACTCTCTTTTGACAAATAACTTCACATAGGTTGCTTGGATTACAACCTAACTTGGGTCATAGATGCACTAGGGGTACCTTCATGTTATGATACCGTTGGAGGTCACAGGATAAGGTCAAAGGTCATTTGAGGTCATACGTAAAGTTCACCTGCAAGACTCTCTTTTGACAAATAACTTCACATAGGTTGCTTGGATTACAACCTAACTTGGGTCATAGATGCACTGGGGGTACCTTCATGTTATGGTACCGTTGGAGGTCACAGGATAAGGTCAAAGGTCATTTGAGGTCAGGGATACAATTCTTTTGCGTAGCAACGGAGATCGCGATATTTCTGGTTATTTTCGCAAGTGGGCGAGACACAATATTGCTAATGCCTTGTTTGTTTTGATTATTGTAAACGCCATCCCTTTTCTACATATTCTTTGTCATCAAGTTCCTACACATTGCATGGATATCTATTGTGAAATGGTAATACATATGTTCCTGTCCCTTTTCTATATCCCTATCGTCTCCCCAATCATTCTTCTCTTCCTCTTCTTCTTCTTCCTCTCCTTATCCTGTACTGTATACTTCTCATTGTTCTGCTGTAATGTCCCTTTTTATTTATTATTAATTCTGTCCTACTCTGACAAAAGGAAGCAAGTGACAAATCACTCAAATCTGGGTTATTGGTATTCCTAGATTGTACCCAGCATTCCCTACATACGGCCAAAATCTGGACAAGAAATATTCATCTTGCTGGGAGATATTCAGTCTAACATGATGTGGTGTTGCACTGATGCCAATGCAAATGACAGACACATTTTGCTCATTTACAAGAAAAGTCTCTTTTGTTAGTTGCTTACTTTTGTCATAGTAGGGCAGAATTGTTGTCCTATTTTGTCAACATATAGATGGACGCACTATAAATCATGTTATGTGTTGCCTGCCTGATATCCTATCTGAAATTCTGACTTTGTTCCTCTGTATTGCCTCTCTCTTGCAGCTTGCCCAGTATTTGAGGACAATTCACCTGGCGACCTTCTTAACAAGTATTGTGGATCAGATTATAGTAAGTAAAATAGCGCTCATGCTTCAGTTTCTGTCGTCATAACAGGAGGTTGCCATAATGCCTGCTGGTCACCAATATAGTTCAAGTTCAAGTTCATTTCCACATTCCAATAAAGAATATAGATTTGGCGAAGTGGGGCACACTAATTCACCTGTCTCAACTGAACTCTGCGGTTTCTCAACACATCTGACCTTACGGTATTTGTGGTGTTCCGAGCAAAACAGTGTCAATCTATACAGCATATGAAAGCTTAAATTTCAGGGGTGATATTCACAAAAACTTGCCACGCCTTAATTTAATGTATCCACCTACATGTATTCTTAGCAACTGACTAGGTTAGTAAGGCTTCACGAATATGGCTCCAGATAGTGAGAGTCCGCAATACAAAAAAATGCATGGTTACAATGAGAAAAATTATTTGAGTTTCATGATAATGTGTCACAACTGTAAAACCTGAAACTATGGTATCCGAGGTGATAAAACCTTGGTAGTATTGTAGTTTTCATGGCTGACCTTGCCATTTGCCTCTAGGCAGAGTGGGCTACATTCTACTCTTTCATTCTTTAAGCAAATATATCCAGTATATCTCTCCATACTAAAATTTGTTTTTCTAGTTCATATGGGTTATTGATATACACGTTTTCCTTTATTTAGCAAGCTTGATCAAAAGGAAACAATCTGGTTACCCTTGCAATACAGGTCCTTTATTTCAAATAAATCCTATCACAAATGAAAAATGTACTCTAGGTAATAATTCAGGATTTAAAATTTGATGAGCAAACTGATCAGCGGACTCATTTTTGTGAGAAATTAGTGTGCAGACCAATTGCCAATGCCTGCTATTCAAGTCTTACTTAATGGAACGCTCTGCCCAAAATGTGAACTGTAATGCTCTGCTGCACCAGGGAAATTATTCATGTATTGAATTGAACCATCCTTTGCTATATATTGTTGTGTTGTAACTGTAAACATAGGTTAAGACATTCTCCTTGGGGTTTTCTTTCTCAGGTTTCATCGTGAAGGTGCGCAGTGATGGACGTGCCAAGATACTCGCTGACCTCCGATACGACCCCAATGAAGACCCTTACATCACTGACAGGCCAATCGTCAAAATCGCCATGGACGACCAGTGCACCATGACCCTTAAACCAAGTAAGTACCAGTTTACATGTTGAGTCCTTGTCCAGGATGGGGATGCTCTTATTAGGGTCTCAGTCAAAGGTCAATTTACTTTGCCATAAATAGATCTGTTTTACTATAGAAGTGTGGCAAGGTAATTCAATTAACCATTTTCAACCAAACGTGGTACAAAGTTTAATTAGCATATATATATTCAATTTGTTTGTCTTCACCTTGAAATCAGCGCCATCACAACCTTTATTCTTCTTATATATATATATATATATATATATATATATATATATGAGGTGATGAGAAAATCCTGAGATTGTTTTCTCAGTAAAACCATTAACTGTTTTCCATCAAAGACTAATCTGCATTGAAATTATGCTTGAATAAGCACAGAAGATTGTCAACTCAAAACAGATGAAAGCTAACATTAAGGTGGATGCATATCTTTTTGAAACAGCTCTCATATTACTCTGACAAAAAGGGTTTATACTAAGAAACTCCTTAAAGTGTATCTCATTAGTAACTCTTGATTTCTCCTTTTTTTCGTCTCTCTTTTATCTGCAGATGGACGCTACATCCTGATGGTCAACTACCCCCAGGCTGACCTCGGCGCCAGGCAGATCACCCTTGACCACAATGCCCTTGTCCTCCCCTTGACCGGTCATCGCAAGGATGAAATCATCGAGATGAAGTTGTCCTGCCCCATTGCGTAAACTCACCGTCTTCTGATACTAGAGTGGGGCACACGCTTATCACGCACACCAAGCCAGAGCCCTGCTCTAGAACTGCGCTGGGTAACATGGGAAGCAAGGATCAATGACAGAATTACATGGAAAATTGTGGGCTTTTCGCCAGAAATGTATAACTTGGAAGTAAAGCTTTTACATTCCAAACGATAGGATTATTTTGTTTTCAAACTGTGACATTTGGCTTCGGCTGATTCGACCCCGTCCCGTTGGTGTCTGAAAATTTCATCTGATTATGACCAGCATCGTTCAGAATGTTTGTACTTGAATGCTAGTTTGGGTCGTGGTTAAGTGCCGAAAATTTGATTATAAAAATGCTAACAAGCACTTAACTGTAATGGTGTAGGATTAATTGCAAGCAAATTCAAATGAACTTCCTTATTATGTCAATTACTTCCATTTTTATTACATTTTTCACTTGATAATCTGTTTTATATCATTGTCTACACCCTTCTATTCCATGTGGTCTATACCTTATATTTAGTATTATAATATACCTGTATACCATTAGTGTATTCGTTTTGTTGTTTACTTTGCCAAAAAAACATTCTCACCATGAAACTTGAGTTATTTCTGCTTGTTTCTAGTCTGTGGATGTGAGATAGGGAGAGTTAAAAACAAAGTCAAACCATTAAATCAACAGGAATCACAGGTACTTGATATAGCATGTATGTATGCTGTTTCAGTTGATAGCTTATGAAAACCTTCATATTTGTGACTTTTTAAAAATAAACATCTAGGAGATTAGGAGTCTTGAGAACATGCGAAAATGCCTCAGTGATTTTAATGAATGTTGCATTATTCAAGGATGAATGAGACCATTTTTGTGTGTTTTAGATCAATTTTAGATATGTAAATACCAACGTTTTGCGGAAGAAAATATCTTGCAAATCCCAAAGCCATGCAGTCTTCTCTCAGGATTAAAATCTTTTGTCATCTGATGTTAATTTGTCTTTTTTATTGGCTTTGTCCCTATTTCTTCCTCACTTTTTTACAAGTTGTGTATGGCCAGTCATGTTTCAACATTTTACTTCATATTTTTTTTAAAGTTCAAACTCATTAGTTCTCTGTACTTACCAGCCTATTTCAACTCTGTGTGTATAGATGCCATATATTTTTATATGACGTGTCTGGGGACGGATTTTTAGTAATTAACTCTTTGATAAAGTTCTTTTGTAAATTATGCTAACATGTTTTATACAGGAGCTAAAGCTGGCACAAATGAGGCCAATGCCTGCAGATTTTTGAACACGTTAAAGCCCTTGGTGTGCCTGAGGGAACTTCAAGCTTTAATGCGATAGATTGGTGCTTGTGGATTTCCCAAGCTTGATTTGAATTCTGTTTTGTCAGGCGATTTTACATATGCATGTACTTGTAGTTCGTGTGACAAATGTTGATCTCTGTCATTGTTTGTATGTCATCTAAGTTTGATTGTACATATGTATCTGTTTTTATGTGGGAAGAAAAGGAAAGGACATTCAATGTAGTAGTAGTAGTGGAGTAATGGAGTTGTTTGCAGGCTTTGGAGTATTGCATGTGTGGGACTATGAAATGGAAACTGATTGCACTTAGTGTTTGATAGTGATAAATGACAGATGCTGCAATGAAACCGGTGTGCAAATGATGACTTGAGTTCTTTCCATGCATCAAGAGTTGTGGATGATTGTTGTACCGTGCCTTTGACATGCCTTAATTCAGCACAATGGAGGGGATTGTTTTGAATGATATATCACTTGTACTCTTCCCACTGATGCTGTATGTTGTGATTCAAACATGTCCTTTTTAAATTGTTTCATGAATATCCATTTTAGGATGATTAAATGGAAGGTACAATCACAACAATGATCATATTTCAGTTTAAAATTCTTGTCTTTTGTCAAATACATGTTTTGGTCTGAAATCAGTACAGTATACTTTGTTTATTTACTTATTGATATATTCAAAATTTATTTACATATTCAGGATAGTATCATTCAGAGCCCAAAGGCCTTCCCAAGAGAGTAATATAACCATACAAACATTCTCCTATAGTTTGAAGCATTTGAAGAAATACATAGTTAGCCATATTTGATATAATTCAACATGAAGGAAAACATCTGGCAGTTTAAACAGCACACAGGGAGAGAGAGCGAGAGAGAGAGAGAGAGAACAAGGAATGCGGTTGTGAATAGGAAAGGTGAAAATAAAAGACAGAGATGGAGAAAAACGAGAAAATATAATGGAGTGGTCAAAATGGAAATACAACAACAGCGGAGAGAAGAAACCCAATTGAACCTCTTGAAAGGAGGACATGGAGAGAGAATAGAAACTGATTGTGATGAGGAGATATTCTACAAAACAGATAATGTAGAGAGAGATGAAAGTGACGAAAGAGTGTGGGTATGGTCTTGACTTTATGAATATATTGTAATGGGAAATTAAGGACATTTTGTTATGTGTATTTTTAGATATCCGTGTATACGTCTTGCACCACCTTATGACGCTTAGCTCCCCCCCCCCCTCTCTCTCTCTTTCTCTCTCTCTCTTCATCTCTCTCTCCATCTCTCTCTCTTTCTCCCCCTATCTCTCTCACACTCTCTCATTCTCCCCTCTCACCCTTTTTTCTCTGTCTCCTCAACTCCCCCCTCTTTACCCCCCTCTATCTCCTCCCCTTCTCTTTTTCCTTCCCTCTTATTCTCTCCCCCTCTCCCGTCTGTCTCTCTATTCATATCTCCCCTCTCTCTCTCTCTCTCTCTCTCTCTCTCTCTCTCTCTCTCGTCCTTCTCCATTCCTCTCCCCTTAGATCCATGGACCCCCGGAAGAACAGCTGAGTAAAGATATCGAGCTGAGTGTGTTATCCAATGTTAATGCATCGTTCATTTTTTTTATTGGAAAATACATTCAATCAAACAATCAATACCCCTTCTCTCTCTCCAACTCGCCCCTCACTCTCATTCCTATATATACAGCGAGTACATGTAGTACATTTATTTGATATAAAACATGAATTTGAAGTACACCTGTATTAACAAAAACGCCCTGAACAAAGGAACGAACAAGAGGAGAAGTGAAATACGAGCGTCGATTTGTCTCATGGTGTGTTTACATGCACCATATTTTATATCGCTTTAAAGGTGATACACAAACAAACAAACACACATGAACCAACAGAGCACGCACGCACACCCCACCCTTTCGACACCAGTGCACCTCTTTTACAGATAAAATAACTTTCGCTTAACCCTTACATGAACTGTTGTACAGTATACGTAACTTTACTTTTTTCTTCACAATCAATGCGACGCATTCAGAACAACCTGTTATCTCATGTAGTGATTTCCTGTCCGTTTTGTGATAAGATGTGATTGTGGAAGCAACGTAGAGATATCATTGTTAATTCAGTTCAGTTCAGTCCATTGTCAATTTAAGTAATTTAAGTACCGCTGTAAGTGTGATGCTGTCATTCTGTCTAATGTATTTGCAGAGAACTTGCAATAGGACGATAGTTCTTATCTTCATCAGACTCACATTTTAAACCTTTGAGAATTGGAAGCAATATTTGCAAATATGGATTTTTTCAGGAAAACAGCCACCATTAAATGACTTGTTGATAACAAAGAAATATGATAGGTGTACGTTCATGAAGGCATTTTTTTTTTACAAGTGAGTAGTGATCGGGTCAAAATTAGCCTACAGTTCGTAGAAGTAGAATAAGTGATTATATGCAACACTTCCTTTGCAGTGACAGGCTTGGATTTGACACATAAAAAAGTTGTCTGCTATTCAGGAAGCCCATCAAACGGTAATGATGACTGTTGTTCTGTGGTTGTATTGTTGACTTTCACAGCAAAGAATTGAAGAAACCACTCAGGAAGAGAAACTTCACTGTCATGATAACTTGGAAGAACCTAGGCTGGTATGTTAGCCCACGTGATCAGCTCAAGGCTACTGCAGTCTTAAAAGTGGCTCTGTGTGGTGCCGCATTTTGAGCGATGAATATGCGTTGAGTTGATTGTAGGATGAGCTACGAAATTGCCATTACAAAGGTTTGCATGTACCGGAATAGAATTTTGAGTGACCCGTCAAATATTTCAAGGTTAACCATTTGAAATGAAACGGTCCATATAGTTCTATCCATTCATTCATTGCGGGGATAGTTCTTAAATGAGTGACATTCTCATTGGGCTTAAAAAATCGAGAAGTTAGAAAAATCGAGAAGTTAGGGTGAAAGTTGCCTAGCAAACGTAACAAAAGCCGAATGGTCCTAACATTGTCCCTGTCCCCCAACTTCTCGATTTTTGTAACTTCTCTATTTTAAGCCCAATGAGAATGGTACTGATATTGTGATCTATAAACCGTTATATCTACAGGATGTTTTTTTATTGTGGGTATTCAAAAGTAATACATTACCTTTGAAGACAGGGTAGCCCATTTGCAGAAGTGAAACTGGGTAGAAATCTGCAGTATACCATAACAATGACACAGTAATAGCTTCTCAAACTTTTTCAGGAAAAGTGAAAAACTATCTTTGTTTACGTTTGAAGCGCAACGTTTCGTATTGACCGTATACTACATTCATTATTGTATTGCTCATGGCCATATTGCACATGTTTTCAATTGTTGTAATTTACCATCGATACCATGGGAACGTGTGCAATACCATGGACCTATCACGGATGGACTGCGGTCGGATAGACTTCCTTTGATCTATGATGACCGCCGCCTCATAAAAATTCAAGACATTGAGGTGTTTCAAATATTCTATTTAGGCAGTGCCTTCCTCTGAATAACAAAAGAAAATCTGGTTTGAGAAATATGTCAACCGTTCAGCCTTCGCTGGGAGTTCATAGCTGATCTTCTTATACACACTGAAAATTAGATTGGGGGTGAGCGAAGGGAAATTTTGATAAAATTGTACAAAGAATTTGGTCCGTAACTTTTCGGACATCTCTGCACATGAAATCGAGGTTGGTTCCATGGAAGGTGAAACAATCAATAAACGATTTACAAGATATTTGTAAGGAAATATGATTGCCCAATGTGCGATATGGAGGCATTTCTCTGATATGTTTTCGACAGTAATCTCGATTTATAAAAAAAAAAAAACACGAAGCAACAATATAATCTGAAATTCACAGAATCGTATCATAATACGATGTTCTACTACAGCACATCCACTTCAGTACATGAAGTGGTTCTGAAATCTTCTGCGCATACAGAATATATATTCCTAAAATGCATCCTACATTTGTCTTGCTTGTTTGGCGGCGGATCTCCCTCGATCAAAGAGCCAAACGCGTTAACATTCCATTGTGATATCAATGCACGCGACTGCTGCAGGAAAATATTACATTTCGTGCTGACTCCATTCCTTACACCTCTCTGGCAACACTGAGAGCTCATTGGTTGTTGCCACGGTAGTTACCATTGATGGTAAGTTGCAATAATTGAAAAACCTACATGCACCTTGGTCCATGCCAGGCAGTGGTTGACTCCGGTCTCGAGGCTGCAAGAACCCCTCCAAAAACTTTTCAAAATCTATATAGCGATCGCTATCAATCCGCTCAAAGTTAGTTTCAAGTTTTTATTTGGTAAGGGATGATTTTAAACGGTATGTCTTACAGTTTCCGTGGTATTTACATACTTTCATTTTGACCTGCAAAATGCATACCTTACCTTTAAGTCGGAACTTTCATCGTCATCCGAAGATATTACAATTTTCACCTGTATAAGTGGAAGTGCCAAAATATCGAAGTGATCCGAACTTAAAAATCTCTAAACATCATATCCACACACCTACCCATTTAACTTCCTGCAAGGCGGAAATTCATTGTTTTCCCATCTTTTGTGGGGAAAATAAACAATAGCGAGAAGAGAAAGTAGTAAACGATAAAAGGAACCATAATTCCGCCGGATAATGAGGCCATCAATATGACAGTAAACAAGGAACAGTCTGGTACGATTTGCATTTGCCCCTTCCTAGAAAAATATCTAACGGACGAATGCGGTTACATTATCGGCCGGAATGTTGTCTGATCAAAAGCAATCCAGTCTGCTGTGCATCCACAAATCGTTACTGGCGGTAAAAACAACACTTTATTAACGACAATAGTTTTAATGATTGTGATAAAAACATCCCTGATGTCATAGGCGGTTGCAGGCATATAAAAAATAATAATTATTTACGGTTATTAAGACGTTTTAGCTTGGAGGGGGAGGAGGAGGGGGGGGGGGGCGGCGTTGAGGGGGGCAGTCTTCACCCTCTCTGGTATAAGCACATAATGTATCATAATCATGAAAAACGATATTTGTTTTTCACTTCTACAGGGATTTTGATCATTCGCTATAACATTTTCGTTATTTGTTCACCTGTTTCCTCAATAATTGATACAAAAGCGATATATGATAAAGTGAAACACGCTGCTATACAGAGTGAGTCAGAAAAAAATGTCCCACTTTTGTAAAGTTGAATTGTTTAAAATATGAATATTTAATCATTAGTTTCATGATATGTCTTGATAGAAGTATCCTCCAAGTACATTCAGGTACCATTTTCATTTGATCCCATGCACGCATGACTGAACATCAGACAATCTTTAGAAGACTGTCAGATCTCGCTTGCACCAACTTACTAGGTGATGAATAAAACAGTGTTTTAGACAAAGACAGTCAGACAGACAGACTGGCATGCTCACACACAAAAAACAAACAAACACACAAACACACACAACACAGATGGTAATAACTGGTTCATAATTTTCTCTTTTCTGATTAAGCATTGATTTTTAGCAAGATCGCTGAATGTTTAAATGGCAATTCCCCACAATCTTTCCCCTTAAAACACATTCACTACCACCAGCATATCATCATTATCCTCATTGTCATCATTTTGATCTTGATCTTTATCTTCATCATCATCAAGTGCCCATAAATCCAATATGCTGGTTATGTATTTTTTTGGTTAACAAAACAAAAATTCCCTTGTCATTTTTTTTGTTTTTATTCACCGACGTTTGCAGTAATTGTGCGCTTGTGTGTCTGTGTGTGTGCGTGTGCTTGTTTGTGCATGTTTGAGTGGGTCTGCCAGTGTGTGTGCATGTGTGTGTGTGTGTGTGTGTGTGTGCTTGTGTGTGCGCACATGTGTGTGTGTGTGTGCGTGTGTGTGTGTGTGTGTGTGTGTGTCAGTCTGTCGGACTGTCTTTGTTCAAAACAGGTTTTTTTTTATTCCCCACCCTGTATATTGGCGCAAGTGAGATCTGACAGTCTTCTAAAGATTGTCCGCTGTTGAGACATGCGTGCAGGGGATCAAATGAAAAAGGTACCTGACTGTACTGGGAGGATACCTCTATCAAGACATATCATGAAACTAATGATTAAATATTCATATTTTAAACAATTGAAATTTACAAAAGTGGGACATTTTTTCTGACTCACTCTGTATAGAAGATTATCAAACTAAGAGATACATGTATATCGATCAAAACTATTAGTGTAACTTAGTAGTAGTAGTAGTAATATAAGTATTGTAGATTTAGATTGTATTGATTGACGGGTAGAAATTAAAGTAGACAATTAAACAACTATACAGTTATAACGACGCATTGTAGATAAAGATTAACATAATCGATTATTAAACTGAAATGATAATAGATATATTATGAATAGATAGACAGATATACAGTACATGTATGTACGTAGATTGACATATAATGGATTGAAAATAAATATACAGATACATAAGTAAGATACATGTACATACTAAGGTAATGTTCAGATAGATTCAAACCTAGCATGTATACGCTCACACACTTACTTTCTGGTGGACTAGCAGGCCAATCTTCCTATACTGCACGAATGCAGATGTTAACAATTTATTTGTAATTATCTATCTGTGATTCCCGTAATGAAGTTTCTGTTTCTGTTCTCACAGTACACTCATAGTTTACGACTTGTAATCTTAAAGACTACGAATAGCGTTCTCTTGGTGTGTTTATTTTTCGCGAAGCAATAAATGGCATATTTATTCTATTTATAATACAGAATAATACAGAATTCAGCGGCAAGGCTGTAACGCGAAAAAGGAAATTTGAACATATAACTCCGATCCTACGTAGTCTCCACTGGCTCCCAATAAGGGCTCGTGTTCAGTTTAAAATCCTCACTCTTGTATTCAAATGCTTATGTGGAAATGCTCCTGTCTATCTTACTGAACTCATCAAACCAGACCAGCCTACTCGTAATCTTCGTTCTCAATCAACATGATCAAAAAATCTTCTCTCAGAAATTCGTGTAAAATCTAAGACATTCGGTGATAGAGCTTTTGCAAATGCGGCACCCAAATTATGGAATAACCTCCCCCAAGGCATTAGATCATTGACAGAGTTCGATCAATTCAAATCAAGACTAAAGACGCATCTGTTTGATAATTATTAGTTATTTTCAAATTCTCACATAATCAATTTTTACTTTCACACGCATAGAGACTATTTGAATGGTATTATGCGTCTCTAAGAATTGAATATTATTATTATTATATGATTTTACCGACAGTTTTAGAATTGTGGGTACTTACTCTTTCACTCTCCAGAGAACACCTGATTCTGGTCACGTATCTTTTTTCAACAATTTTGTTACGATATTCCTCTCTTCTAATTGTGATCGTAATCTGTATCTTTGAGGTAACTTTGATATATTTATCTCTTTGTATGCCGCCTGACTTTATGTGTTTTTCACAAGTAATACAGACAAATACCAATTTTGTCTGGCACGCAAAGGGTTAACTCCATACTAATTACTTACGGGATGAATTGTTATTCGGGGAAACAGATAACTCGGTAAAATGTAGACGTTGACCTTTCATCGACAACATAATCGCAAGTAGTTACTTCCCTTTTGTGATAAGCTGACTTTATCTAGCAAATGACACTTCAAATACCACGAGAGTAGCCCATGCAGACACACACGGGTGACCGGCATTTCCTCCGCGGTTATGTTGCATCAATAGTTACGAGGAAGTACTGAAGGGACATGCGCTACCTGACACCCTGGGCAGACGAAAGGCGGAAGGGATGGCGTTGGGGGCGGGGGGGGGGGGGGGGGGCAAGGCGTGTTAAAATGCAGGATTACGGTGCGAAGAATGGATAGAAAAAGACAGTGTTGCTGGTACTATGTGTTCAAAAAAACTGTTAACACTTTAGAAAAATGATTAACGATAACTTACAGCTCAAATTGGCACACACCCAAGAGGTGCCTTTTTATAAAGCAGGTTTTGTGACATTTTATCAATTGCTTTTCTTGTAATAATCCTGTGAATATTTAATGAGGTTTTCCATATTTGTTCAACTTTGGATCTAATCATATGTGTGCTGAAATCATTTATTCTGAACACAACAGTAGCCATTGTGCATCACCCATCACACAGGGGAGAAAAGGGTGTGCTGTATAGCAGGATTAGAGCGTGGAGAATGGATGAAGGAAGGGCGGTGGTCTGTGTCTGCGTGTAGGTGCAGGTGTATACGTGAGTGCATGGGGAATGGGAGCAAAAGGAAGGGTCGAGAAAAGAGACGAATGTGCATATAAAGAGAGAGGGGGTGGAGGCGGAGGGCATGGAAAAGAGAGAGAGAGAGAGAGAAAGAGAGAGAAAGAGAGAGAGAGAGAGAGAGAGAGAGAGAGATAGGGAGAGAGAGAGAGAATAATGGAAGAATGAGAGGGTGAGAGACACAAGAAATTGGGAAGGCAATGGGGGGGGGGGGGGGCGTGAGAAAAAGAGGGATGTGTCGAGAGAAAGATAGGAATTGACTTATAAGAAAAGAAGAGAGAGATAAAGAGAGGAAGACATACAATCAGACAGACAGACAGACAAACAGCGTACCACGTTTCGACGCCAATCTGTTCTTCATTGTTCAACAGGAAGAAATCGGAAACAGTTTCCTGACCATCGATATATTTAGCCATTTCGTAAGGAAAGCATTACATTCTATCAAAACGCTGCTCCTCACAGTCAATATGTCTGCGGTTTTCACATAGGTTTCCTTTTGTGGTTAGTCGCAGACCTCCGATACAAATCAATCGAAATACTGATTATCACTTTCCATTATGATCAGGAAAAAGCACTTGAAAGCATAACTTAATAAAAACATTAAATTGTTTTTTGGTTAAGGAAGGCGGGGAACGCGCTTTTCATCTCCGTCTGAGTAAAGAGAAAAAAAAACATGTTAATTCAATCAAAACCTGATTAAGCCGTATACATGGTTATGTAATCGGAGTGTGGAGTAAGAAGTAGCTAGTAGTGTGATGGAATTAGAGACATAATGTGACATATATTTCTGACAGAATGGAACTTACACAAAAGTATGCTTCTGATATCAGTTCATATGAGGTTGTAATTTGTTTTTAATTGCAGAGAGTTTCGTTAATCATCTATAATCAGTAATGAGTATGAGAAAGCTTCCCTGAATTTAGAATAGTATATTTCCAAATTAACACGATATCGTTTTGTTAGAAAGAGTTGGTATCTAATCATATTGTTTAAAACATATAACAAAACGCGTTTTTCCTGACGATGGGGTTTTGGAAACATTTTTTTCCCACGTGTTTTATAATTTTTGTTTACTTCTAGCATCAATTAAGTATTGTATTAGAGCTTCTTTCACTATCAAGTTAATTATGCACATAAAAATGTTTTAAAATGCAGCCTACTTCGTCACAGTACTTGTACTATAATCGTATACGCCGAAGCTATAATGACCTCGTGTTGAGGGTAGAGATCAAGCGCAGGGTTGATTTTTATGACATGAACAAGGATACATTTCTTTGTTACAATCTTGCCCGAGATACCCCATAAAGTCAGATTAAAACATTAAAAGAATAACCCTAGCCGATGAGCGTAGGAAAAAAACAACACACGTCTTTGGTCTCCAGGCTTACGCAACAGTGAGTGCACCCGTCTATCCGTCCGTCCGTCCGGCGGATCCTCGGGTTTGCGAAAGGCACCGGAAGTGCTGATCTCCAGGTAACTCCATAAAACCCAGTAGGCTGGTTGCTGCCCTTGTCAGTTAGGCCTATACCTTGCCACGAACCCGCATGTGCCCTGTTTTGTGGCCGAGGGGTTCCTACATTAACCTAGACCAGATACTCCCCGAGACACCAGGAATTCGGGACTACGATTAATGGATTGATTCCTCTGCGGTGCTTCGGTCCGAGAGAGAGAATTAATACCACCATGAGAGCGATGCTGTGGTTAGGAGTGTGCCTTGCGGCCCTTGCAGGTTGTGGGTTCGGAGCTCAAGCACAAGACGACTGGTAAGTTTCTGTTTCGAAAATTGTCTGTATTTTTGCTTTTGTTTTTATTGTATACGGAATCTGTTCTGTTTTTTTTTTTTTACAAAAATAGTGACATCTGTACTCTGAATGAGATGCTTATATGTATTCTCATCAGAGAGATGAAGGACGTAAATTAACTTGTTGTTTGTTAGAAGTGTATTTTCAAATAATTATAAGAAGCTTCACTTTAGCAATCACATAACACCAATGGCGTAAAAGCGAGCTCGCTTCATACATTCTTAATTACACTAACGCTACTTTGATTTCAATCGTAGCATGTACTCAATATTTTAAGAGTGTTTGCTAAGATATCAAGAAAATTAACTCGATTGGTATCTTGTCTTAAGCTTGTAATTGTGAGATAGCATTTTGTATGTGATTATCGATATCTAATACAACTTAAAATAGTCCTGTGATGCAACAGTCAATAAAGCAGTACAGTTTGTTAAAAAAAAAAATATTGTGTGAAAAATAATTGTTGTTCTTTGGTAGAAGAAATGTGATTTTAACTCTTTATGCGCCACGTGTGATTTTTTTTTTGTCACAAGTAAAACACACAATTCCCATAAACATGTATAGAGCAACCGTCCATCTGGAACACAACGTGTTATCTGCATATCAGTTAGATATCTTAAGATGAAAAGACGTGGTATGCATTTGGTAAATTTGTACTCTCAGTATTATGTTTAGTGTGAATGAGTAGGCATTATGATTTGAGATTCCGTATTTATGTAAACTGCGTATGGTGATGTCTTCGGTGAGTTGTCTAAGGCTTAACTGAATTTGAACAAGGGCAGCAAGATGTTTTAGTGAGCGTGGGTACCACAGAAAATGGCGTATGGATGGAGGAGGAGGTGGAGGAGGAGGAGGAAGAGGAGGAGGAGGAGGAGGAGGAGGAGGAGGAGGAGGAGGAGGAGGAGGAGGAGGAGGAGGAGGAGACGGAGATCAGGAGGGAAAAGAGAAGAGGGGGTGGAAGGAGGGTGAATAAACTCAGGTGGAATTTAATTTATTCTTTCAATCGATGTATTAAAGAATCAACAAACGGTGACAAAGAGTCGCGAATATGACAGGAATGACTGGATTACTATTACAACCGGTTTCGCGTAGGCAAACGGAAGGAATCGCCCACAAGTACAATTTGAAGGATTGCCTCTAGTATTTTTCTTCCTGTCAAATTGTGCCAATATCTTCGATCTTTGCACTGTGCCATCATCAGATAAGATATTTCCTGAACATCTGCCAATTCGACAGAAGAATAATAAAATAATTGAAAATTTAGACTATTAAAATCACGTCTATTGAACTTTTAAAATTCGTACTTTTGAGAAAACTATGACACATCACATGCCTACATAGCTTTCCACTTAATGAAGAGGTTGAGCTACATGAGATTATACGATATTCAAAATGCGTGTTGAAAAGGTGTCAGATAATACATCTTTGTGTGTGTTTCATCAACGGGATTACATAATGCGTACAATACAAGTCTTCGGATAAATGATGTTCTTATCTACCGGCGCGGTGTGTCATGGAGTTTGAACTGAAGGAAAGAAACATCCAAACTCAATGTCATTGTTTGATACACCTACCCCCAAGTCTACTGCAAACAACAATATCCACCCGACACCAAGAAACTGGTACGATGAACACGGTAACAAAGGACCATGTTTATAGTGTGGTACCATCAAAAACAACATAAAATTAAAAAAAAAGCTCGGGGCATACGTTCTTAAAATGGACCATAGAGGTATTATAACATTGTAAAGTGGACCGTCTTATTCTTGCTTCTGATTGGCCACAGCCAGGGACCACGTGGTTCAATCCCCCACTCTGTTCCACCGGCATAGAGTTTTGCATGTGTCGTAGCTAGTCTGCGGATGTGTAAAAACGAACAGCTCTGCGATTCGTTCAGCGTAGACTCGAATTATTCGATGGGATTCAATGTCACGTCACTATGCCGTAGTTTTTTCAAGTCGTATAGCAGCTCAAGACGATATCTCAAGCATGCAATTTATATGATTTACAACTCGCATGATTACATAAGTCACCATCAGGATTATAATTTAATTTCACACTGGTACTGCGTTCTCAGAACCTTCCAGCTTACATCTTAATAACAATAGAGAGAACAAACTAATACATGTTCACATACATAATTCTTCTGTAAGTACTTAAATCATTATTAAAACTTGTACATGTCTTTTTTCTTTTCATTAATAGGCTAATAGGCTATTATCTTATTTCCGTTTCTAGGGCGACCTTGCGCTTAGATTCGTTCACTGATTGAGATTTTTTTAAAATTGTTATTCTTTTTTTTTTATTCATTATTCTTTTTATTGTTATTATTATTATTTTTTTTTTGGTGGGGGGGGGGGGGGAGGGGGTGATTATTGTATTTTATTTTGATTTACGAATTGCTAAAACAATTTGTGAGCCAAAAATTACTTATCAACATGATCAACGGCAATCTGGTTTTCCGTGACCGCATTCTCTATTTTCTTTGTTAAATTTAGGATGGCTGTTTGGTTCGATTATAAATGATTGAACCGCGATAGTACAGGTGCTTTCACTCTGAAGGTGAACCACAAGGTCACATCCTGTGGAGTAATCGAACCTTATACCATATCCCCAGTTCAAGGGTACAAAACCAAACACACGAACACGCCAACCTTCGGCAAGGGTGTAGAAAAGTTAATGGGAGTATCTGTGTGCTTGTGTGTGTGAGTGTGTGTGGAGGGGGGCCGTGGGGGGGGGGGCGTCTCGTGAAGGTCCAACCATGTTTTTAATTTTATTTGCGCCGTCAAAACCGTGCTTGTATTGTGACGAGATGTCGATGCTGATAAGAATCCTTCGGTTAATTAGAATCCGACATACATACCTTAGATTTCGACGTACCTCGTATGAAAGTCGTCATATTACTCCCGCACTCATCTACCCCCACCCCCCGCCCGCCCCCTCTTTGAACAAACAAACAACCCGGCTTGCCGTTTGAACTTCTGAATAAAGTTTATTGTCTGCCTGTCCGTGCTTGTATTTATGTTTATGACACAGACATGCCGTGACATAGACGGGCAGGGCTCTGTCTAGCATATGTTTTCATACCTGTCTGCGCGTGTATAAACGCAAGGAGCAGATTTATGGTAGTGGTGGTGATGGTGGTGTGTGTGTGTGTGTGGGGGGGGGGGGGTGGGGGCGCAGAAGGAGTTACATGACTCGAGCGATACATTGATGTTGAGGGTGCGCGTGTTATAGAAATAGATGTTGAGAATTTTAAAACGAGAGTGAGAGACAGACAGAGAGAGAGAGGCCTGGGTGGGGGGTGGGGGGGGGGGGGGGGAGGGGTGGTACGTATGGATTGGTTCTTTTTATCCAATGGTTGGGTATACTCTTATTTATTGATTCTTCTTTCTTTCCATACTCATAATGAGGATATGTTACAGATATTTATTGATTTACTGTGGGGAATGATATGCTATGTTTAACAGTGAACATCGGCTCTTCACTTTTTCCTCCTCCTTTTTTTCTCCTTACCTTCTTCTTCACGTTTGTCTATTCTTTCTTCCCTTCTTAATTCGTCCTCTTCTTCGTCAATTAAAATGATTAAAATGGCAATATTGTGAATGATATGGTAGCTTTTATTCAATATTTGAAAAAAATTAATTGTTTTAAAGCAATTTTCGATAGTAAAATCCCATCATATCATCATATTTCCTCGTACCATCATAAGTATTATCATAACTATATTCAGTTTTTGCACCCAACACTTTGATCACTCAATCTATCATTTACGCTCTGCGAAAATTCTGGCATGCAGACGGTAACCTCGTCCTACATGACGGAATGTAGTGACATATGACCAAAAACGAGAGATAGAGATTGAAGAGAATAGTCGCCGAGTAGGCCTAAAGATTGCATGTATATCCCTACTTTCAACTGAAATGGGTCACGTAATGGACAGGAAGTACCCGCATGTGGTCTTTTAAAAGTAAACAGGGTTTAAAGCTCGGCGTGGGATCGATACTACACCGGAGCGAAGATGACCACAAGGAAGCAAAATGAGGGGCCGATAACTATGTTGATTTATTTGGAAAGCCCAATCGGTGTTAAAAATACAAGCAACATGCGTGTGTAACCGGTCACACTGTATGCAACAATATTTAGCTTGTTCGAAAATGAGCTGGTTATTTCCTATTGGGATGAGTACCCAGGGACGGGTATATCGCCTATAGGTCTACCTGCATGGGCCTCGTTGCATAAAACTTACCAGTATAAAAGTGCCATCACTGATGACTACCATGGTAACATCGCGTGACAGCTAATGAAATTCAAGGTTTCCATAGAAATTGCCATTGGTATAGCAAAGTTCATCAATGGTAAGTTTTATGCAACAGGGCCAGACGGTCTTGGGATAGAGGTTGGATCACTTTCTACCAGCATTTTACTCCGCATAAAAATTGAGGAGACAGAAAATTATATAGAAATAGGGCTAGAGGGGGAAAGAAATGTAAAGACACGTACCGTATATCGTCTACTAGTTCTCGTCGTTCCCACTTCTATCAGGTATCATGGTATTTTGTTTATTCGGCGTGAAAGTTTTTGAAGTTTTCATGAATAACTTTCCTTTTGAATAGTTCTCAGCCATATTTTGTTACCCGACCCAATTGTCTGAAAATGTAAAATAGACTAGCTGAATAAATCATAAAATAGTGTGCAAACATCTAAAGCCGTAACGGGTTGTCTTATCATTCCAGCCTACCTTATCCGAAATCCGAATACTAACTAGTAATGATGCGGGTGCCTCAAACCGGCCCCCTTGTTTTCTTTTGAATATTTTCATTCCAAGATAACCAAATAAAATTCTAAAATTTCACACACAAATCAGCAAAATAATGCTCTTTCAAAAACTATTTTTGGATTGAAGATTAACGATAAAATTTCGGAGAAATTGCGCTTCGAATATCGCTCGATAAATTGTCGCACATTCACATCACTGAACCTTGAAACCGGCCCCTACCGATAATGTGCGATATCTCCGTCGATCCGACGAGTACATTGCCGACATTTCACCAGTATTGCGTCTCGATCATGCTCGTTCCAGTGCAAAGAAAAAATGACGGGAAAGTTTCGGCGATCGACGAGAAAATCACGGAAGTACCAACGCAAGTTGTGAAAAGGAGATGTTTCGAACGAAAATGTGCAATTGCCAAATTAGTGCACATTTTGTCTAATTTTGCTTCCGAAAATCTTGCATTTGGTTTTCTAATGCGTAAATACATCATAAATCGCGCATCCAACCTTCGATAACGCGCACTGCGCAGAAATACGCGGGGGCCGGTTTCAAGGGTAGGGGCCGGTTTGTGGACCACTTATGATACTGGGTTTTCGTGTGCAGACAGATCGATTGTGCACGTCAGTTACCACCCGTCTTAATTCGCTTCTTGGAGATCAAATTTGAGCAAGTTAGAAAGAATAGGTGCCGCAGCTCCCATAGCAAGGTAAACTACTGCACACAACTTCTTCAATTTGCCATGTTTGTGCCTCGATCAAACTCCAAAAGTTTTAGGCAGGGAAATCTTTATCTTTATTTTTGCATCGTCGGCTATCGGCAGCACACTTTTCTCACATCAAACCTGCATCGCACGCTCTTCCCACCGGGGCGCGCAGGCCTGGGCCGGGCTGGGAGGAGTGGCATGGAATGGATGGGGTGCAGCACATCTGAGCAAGTTACAGCATCTTAATCAACGATACACGATCTGAGTCCTGACATGCACACTGACACTGCTGTACGTTAGATGACATACCCAAGCAACTTTTTTAGGGAATCCAGGTTAACCTGAGGTCAAGCGAATAAATTATTGTACTTGTAGGCTTTTTAACCTCAGAACGTGTATCTCCTCTGACTCTGAGTCTGTGTAGTATAGATTCTATCTGCTTCTTTCACACGGTCACAGACACAGGCTTTCACATAAGTGACATATATCACATCCTTCAAAATAACAAAAATCAAAGTTTAACTTGAAGCCAGGTCCTTGCAGATTTGTAACCTGCCTTGCATGGTCAACTAGTATAGCGTCTATAGCGACTTAACCCTATCTAGCAGGGGGGGGGGGGGGGGCAAAAAAAAAATGTAATTTTTACATCACATATTAATATAGTTTTGTGCATGAAATTATAAGGTGTAGAAAGGAGTGCTAATTACATGTTATAAGCTCTGTCATCAATGGGTCAATATTCTGTCTAAATTTAATGATTTTCTTATTTTATGGGAACGGAGCCCATAATCATGGCGGAGCGGCAGTAGGCCTACATTGATCACAGGTCCTGAAGTCTTTACCACGACTACCCCTTATCTTAAAACAGTTGATATCCCGCTTCAACATTGGGTCATTATCTATATTTTATGCATAGGACCAACTAACATTCATCCATTAATTTACCTCGTACAAAGAAATTTTAGGCATACACCCAGTAGTAAGGATAGCGTGCTCCATCCTGTAAATGAATACGGCGGACTACTCATGAATATTAATGAGTCAGATGAAATGAAACTCTTTCGGCATTTGTTTCCATGTTGTCGTGTCTTGACCCGTGAACTAGAAATAGCTTGCGTGGTTAAGTCGCTGCCCGGTAAGCAGTAGATTGCAGGTTCAAATCCTGTCTGGTTCCAAGATTTTTGTCTGACTTGTTTTTCATTCATTTACAGGATGGTGCACGCTCTCCTTACTACTGGGTGTATGCCTAAAATTTCTTTGTAAATTGAAATTAACCTAGAAAGCCATTTTACTCAAATCTAGATTCATCAATGAAGTCACACCTTTCTTCATTTACCCTTAATCCATTGCAGTGGAGTGAGCTTCCTGGTCACGTCTCCCAAGATACTTGTGGCGGGAACAACCGAGCGAATCTGCGTGGATCTGCTGAATGCGACGTCGATCGAGTTTGTCCTCACGCTCGAGAGAGATGAATACCGCTACAGTTGGCAGAGCGAGCCCGAGAGTGATGAAGATCCGCTCATCACAGAAGCCCTCTACAGCATGGACTCTGACAGGGAATGTGTCGACTTTGAGGTGAGAGAGAGAAGGACAACCAACCCTTAAAAGTAGATTGTTTGGAATTAAAGGTAGCATAGCGCTTTTGCAGGTCAAACAACCACAGAAATTGGAAGATTTGTGAGCACTCCCTCACAATGTACAAACTGGAAGCTGACATTACCCCTCTCAATACCATTGTCATGATTGTGTGTAGTAAGCCAATGGGGCTTTCGAGGGCTGGTTATAAAAGGGTTAAGTTACATTTTGAGTTAAATATATATTTTAAGCCTGAGTCATATCGATTTTTTCAGAAACCGGTGTTCGATGGCTTTGCGCCGATCGAACATCGATGCATCGATACATGACGTCACCCAGCCACTGCCAAGAGCCAATTTATGAATGAAAATATAGTAAGCATACGCAGTGCAATCCTTCCATTTCCCCACATAGTATTCCACCAAAACAAGCGTGCAATTCTCTATCACCTCGTACCAAAATCGACCTAGAATTTCACTTTCCTTTATTTTATATGAATTATGAAAGGTATTCTCGGAGAATCTATTTTCTCACCAATACTGCACATGTAAGCGAATTTCGATTACTTCTTGTTTTTCCGTCAAAATCTTACAAATTAGCGTCAATATGGCATCGTATACATGTATGTAGGTTGGAATCTGTAGAGTCTATATTGCAACGGGCAGAAAGTCAATCAGCTTCCGGGTTGCGATTTTTTTTTCCGTAACCCTAATGCGTCGAAAAATCGCTTCCGGGTTTCGGACAACGTGACCGGATATCGTTATCACTATTTTGGCGACCACGTGGTTATGACGTGATCTACGCGATGCACCAATCAGTGGTCTCCGAATCGCTATACGGAGACGCTCTATTAGTCTGTACGTCGGCAGCGTGTATGCAAATGAGCCTTACGCACGATTGCCACTGTATTTCCGGGTTTTCACAACACACGATGCTATCCGTTGTACAAAGTCTATGGACAATTGTTTGTTGTGGCGTTGCGCTGTATATAATAGTGAACGAATCAAATCCAAGTAGTAGCTGCTTGATCATCAAGCGACCTGTTCATTCTCTTGATGCGTTACCTGCAAAACTCACAAAAGAGAGTAGGAACCAAGTAAGCAAATTAAGATTGTGAAAATATGAAGATAAATTGTGTATAACAGGACTATCAAACAAAAGATTTTGTGTTTTCTAGTCAATTTGGTAATTTCATCGATGCATCGAATTCATCAAAACGAAATCGGAGTTCGACTTCTTCGATCGAACACCGGCTTAATAATCGATTCGACTCAGGCCTAATATATTTAATTTTTTTTTTTACACATTTTGCTTCTTATTGAGAGCAACTTCTTTTTGGACTGGAGAAACACCTTTTTGAAGATAGCAGTTGCGTATTGTTCATGATATACAAATACGATAAACATGGACTTGCAGTAGATCAATGCAATGGTGGGTTGTAGTCTAGAAAGATAATTAACTTTAATTAATTAACTTTCCAATGGATCAAACTTTTAAACTACAGAAATTGTTTACTTTGTAGGCTTTATATAATCCAGGGCCTAGGCATCACATTCCAGATCCCAGTCATCTGTTGAGAACAGATGACCATATTATGATAATCATAATGGCCACATGATGTTTCTATCCATCGCAAACCCTTGAACGCTTAAGTGACTGTGAGGATGTTATAAAAATATAACACTTCAGACAAAGTTTCAAGAGGAAATCTTTTTGTCGTGGATCAATACAGTTTGGTGAACCTTTGATACTCATACTTCCATGCTGAGTGGATGAAACAGGTGTAGATTTTTTTCTTTTTTCCTGTTTTGATTCAAAATGATACTGTCACTGATCCAAGGGTTACTGTACTCCTACATTAATGTAAACTATAGCTCGTACTACCCTTCCCTTTTTCTGTAAATTCTTGAACTAATGATCACGTGAAAATCATTTTTTACTTGCTCTCTCACCAAGTGATTGACTTGCATTGTAATAGTGAGGCTTCCATAAGTGAAAGTAGATGTTATGCTCTTTGTTTTGTTGAGTGTAATTGTTATGACAGGTTTCGTCAACAGGATATGAGAGTTTCTTGTGGAAGCTGGAGACAGCCTTGCAGCAGTGTAACAATATTGCCTGGCCGGCTTGTGAAATGCTCATTTCAACATGCTAAATAAATTGTGCCACCAATCAGTTACCCCAATGAGCTTGGTGGCCTTAAAATAGGGGAGGATTGGTCCTTGTTTTGAGGGTGGTCTGGTTTGGGATGAGTTCAAACTGAGGCCACCCCACTTGTGAGCGTGGGACTTGAGGCAAAATTAAGACCAGTTCTCATAATTTCTCAACAGAAGTTTGTGTTTTTTTAATATGCAACTTAATTTAAGGGAACAAAATGAGTCCATGATTCCATTGGTAAATGAGTCTGTCTACAGTAAAGGGATATTTTTATTGGCACAACTGAATCATTTGAAATTATGACCACCTTGCACCACCAAAATATGACAGAGTGTTGAATTAATTTCCTCCAAAATAACTTCAGCTAAAATCCTGCTCTGAATGTTCATTATTATATATATTTCTGAACTAAGCCTGTACATATTTGTCATATCACAGTGGTAACGGGACAGACAATTGTATTACAAACTCGTCTGTCCCGTTTCCAACGTGCTGTGGCAAATCTGTACAGGGCAAGTTTTCTGAAGCATACAAAACCTTGTAAAGTGCAAACCAATACATTTCTGTAATATTTTATTATTATTGGCTGTTTTTTTTAAGAGACAAAAAAAATGGAATTCAAGAGATTTATGCAAATGTTATGGTAAATGAAACAGAAATGTACCCATTACTATAGACAGGCCCATTGTACTCTGCCTACAAGTATGGGCTAGAAGACAAAATTGATAGGAAAAGCACTCGTACACTTCACATGTAGGTTCTTACAGCTGCCAGCCACGGATCCAGGGGTGGTATTCTGAAAAGATAAAAAAAAAAAAAAAAAAAAGAGATACAAAAATTCATCTCCCCCAAGATAAAATGTCTCTAAAATCTTTTATTTTTGGTATTCCGAGAAAATGTTTGGAAAATTGTTACTAATATTAAAGGGATAGTTCCCTCTGAAATTATTTTCCTTTCAGTAAAAGCAGACACATGAAAGAAAAATAATAGTGAAGGTTTGAAGAAAATCCGTTACAGAATAAGAAAGTTATGATCTTTGAAAATTTTGATTTTGTAACATCACATGTGAGGTGCTCTCTCTCTCTCTTATATGCTGTGTACATTTTTTTTTTCTCGAAAATGTGCATTTTCTATAAAAAAAAAAGACATGCATCCTTGTACCTGTGCATTTTACACACTGTATGGAAAAAATCCATTGTTAAAAGCAAAAAAAAAAGAGTCACAACAACAGATGCTTTGAGAGAAAATGAGGGACTAGGGTGATGTTTCACCAAGCTGTTCTTAAACTTTCTTCTGCTAAATACCTCAATTTGTTCCTGCTTTAACATAGTGGGAACTAATTTCCAACAATCCTAATCAAATTTGACAAATTTTAAACCTTGTATTCAGACACTTGTTAACAATAAGAATTTGGATTTATAAAGAATAGATTTCAACTTGAGCTGATGGGAAGCAAAATCATTGAGAATCTGATTTTAGCAGAAGAAGGGGTCACCAGTTGTGCGTTAAGTCGTTCTTAGTTTAAGAACAGCTTGGTGAAACACCCCCCTGGTACTTCATTGACTATCCTGGATAAGTGGGACAGGTCTTTTTTCTAGATATACATGTAAATTGGCATGTTGCACATTTTATTTTGATTTGCCTAAGCTGAACTTGCTTTTAGCCAGCTACTAATATGCAATAGGATGTGGTTTAAGGTAGTTCATAGCAGGACATTGCGACATGTATTGTGAGAGTACATGCTCTCAATTCCATCAAGAGTTCAGGGTGAAACATGATGGGCTAAAAAAAAATGCCTTTAAACGTGTTACTGGGTGACATGACTATTATGAGTAGTTGACTCGTGTAAAAATAGGATATAAGGAGAGGTTAAAAGTTTGTGGCAAAAAAAGCAATCAGAAATACTAAAGATAAAAGTATAAGAAAATGTCTTTCTTCAAACTGTGATCACTACCCCTGAAGCCTCCAGCCCAAAAGAACGCTGTCTCATTAAGGGGCTATCGATTAGAGGAATATTATCAAAATATTCATGCCTGCCATTTTTAATTCGATTATTTGGGTAGTCTAAGACCAAAATTCTAAATCACTATAGATTGTATGAAACTACACTTACCATCTCCAACTTTTATATTCATTTTCATTCTCCCATTAAGGGGCTATCAACTACATGTAAAAGAATGTTATGAAATTATTTGTGCCTGCCATTTTTAATCCCATTATTTGGATAGTCTACAACTGAAATTCTCAAACACTATAAATTGTATAAAACTGCGATCTCCAACTTCTAAATAAGACCATTAAGAATAAACCAGTTCTAAAATTTCTGGTAGCTTGACTGCACTTGGGGATCAAATCTTGAGTGTTTTATCACTTGATCCCGACAGTGACACTCCACATAGGGAGCATGCGTGATAATAGCTAAAAGTAATTGTAGGACTCTACTGAAAAGAATTAAATTGCCAACATTAATGAGAGGGTTAAGTACATGTAATAATTTCCAACTCTCCTTGTATCGTTGTCAGTTGGTTCTCAAATGTATACTTTTTTAAGATGCTGTCCAGAACAAACATAACAGTGACATTCCTATAGTTGGACTGTGCAATGTCTATGGACACTAAAACTTCTTCAATTTTCCAGCATGCTATTTTGTGGATGTACATATGTTTTTCTTGTTTGACTAGTGGAGCTGCAAGCACAAGCTATGGACTAGTAGACTCACAGCTGGGTTATGATATTGATCTAATATCTCTTATTTTGCATATTAGTTTGTGATATTAGTGTGTCATTTTCCTTTCAAAACTGTGCTTATTGGAGCATAATAAATTATATTAGGCTAATCGTTGGCATGCGTTCTTGTAATTTGACCCAATGAAGTGACCTTGCAGGTTTGTTATATAGATTATGGCAGTCACAATGAAATACTTGCTTTATCATTCACTTGCTATTTCTTATTGTCTAATTTGTAAACGTTAACGAGGTCATTTTGTTGTTAGACACATACAAAACATATAGCTGAATTAAAGATTACATGTGTTTCAATACTAACAATTACATTAGCGACATTATTTGCTACCCTTCATGGGCCATTGATTTATTGTAGCACAGATTAAATACATAAACCCGATTGAGCAGCATAGATTTACAACATATTCACATCTAACCTAGATATCGCCATGCAAACAAGGAAATGAATATTTGGGATGGGCCTCTTGCAAGCTCAGTTTAGCACAGAATTCAAATATCATGCATGATCCACAAAAGTTTCCAATGCTGAGCTCAAAGCTTGCCCAAGGGGTACCTGAGATAGCTACATGTATAACAAATACAAATTGCATGATTGTCTAGTTGAAGATATGAACACTGTGAGGTCATACATTGTTTGCCAGGGTTGAGAATGTTAGACGTTGGTCTGTTAGACATCTGAAAGCTTTTAAAAGAAGCATAAATGATGAAGTTCGAACAGTGCAAGTTCTAGCAAATCTGACAGGTCATCCAAAACCTACTGGTCTCTGTGACCTAGAGACCAGAAACTGCTGTCTGCACTGCAGTGCGTGCATTGATGCGAGCAATGCCTGTTGACTGATGCATCGCGCACTGACAGGCAATGCTGTAAATAAATGTAGACTGTGGTCGCTATGACGCTATGTCGCTAGGCGTTTCAAAAGTAAACAAGGATAGTGTTTTGCTCTCCCTAAAAAGGTTTGCAACGTTTTGACTGTTAGATTGTATGCCATGATATGGTTAGGGTATAATGCTGATCCATGCTGAATTTCATGACTTTTTGTGAAAGGGCTACGCTGCATGTACCACTGGCATACAGTGTTGACAATGCACCTCTTGATTTGCATTGCCCAGGTCCCCTCCGTCGGCAAGAACTGGCAGCGATCCAAGCTCACTTTTGAGGCCAAGGACATGACCAATGAGGAGCTTGGCTTCGCCTGCAACAGCTCCAAGAACGTCATGGTGATGGGAGACTCCCTGGATACCCTCATCCAAACTGACAAGCCTATCTACAAGCCAGGCCAACCGGGTATGTATAGGCTGTGTAACAATGGACAGACGGCCTCTATAGACAGATGGTCATTGTAGACAATATTGACTATGTATTTATCCAAACTGACAAGCCTGTCTATAAACCAAGCCAATTGGGTAGGTATAGGCTGTCTTACAGGGACAGACGGTCTCTATAGAGTGGTGCAGTCACATGCAAACTGCTCTGAAGGGATTTCACTTAAGTGGCCTTTGTAGAAAATATTGACCATTTACCTATCCAAATTGACAAGCCTATCTACAAGCCACTCAAACTTTGGTCTCAGTAGTATTTACCTCATCCAACTTTGAATTAATGTGGCAATAGTTTCTCTCCCAAATGATTATAAGAATCCAAATATTTCTTGAGTTTCCCCTTTGAAAATACATTGTGAATTTGATGGAAGTGGGAAAGAGCACAGATTGGGCTGAACATACATTCTGTTGTCTTTTTTCAGTGAAGTTCAGGATGATGTCAATCAACAAAGACCTGATACCTGATGACTCAGAGGTAAGTGTGACCAAATTATATTTGAATAGAGAGCCTCACGATGCCATTTACAATAGTAATTCTTTGTAGATTTCCAATTACCTGTTGATGATTGTAACAAATGTAGCACTAACATCACGTTTTATATTACAAATGTGACAATTATTGTTCTTTAAACGATAAATATTGATATTTGTTTTGGGGGGAGGAGAAAAAAAATATGGTTTTGAAAGAAAATATGTTTGGACTGTGAATCATCGTTAACAATGAATCAGCCGATTCAGCCGATGACTGTTTTTTTTTTGTTATTTAACTGTCATTGAAAAAAATTAAATGTTTTAAGTATTTAAACCCAGATCAGTGCCCACCAGTGCCTGCCTGAATATGTTGTTTTCTTCTTCTGTGTAGATGTGTGACATCATAACATCACAGAAATAAAGTGTCAAACTATCGTGTCCTTTCCTATAACCCACCAGATCCCGCTGATCTGGATCGAGAGCCCCAACGGCATCCGGCTGGCCCAGTGGGAGAACACACAACCAGAGAGTGGCCTGGTGGACCTGGAGTTCCCCATGAGCTCTGAGCCACTCCTGGGAGACTGGCGCATCAAGGCAGACTTTGGAGACCGCAAGGCTGAGGCCACTTTCACCGTGGATGAATATGGTAGTAGCATGGTTTCTCTTCCTGTTCTTCTGTTGTGCTTCTTTTTGTCCACTTCTACATGTATCTTTTTTCTTCTTTTCTTCTACTCCTGTTTTTGGCTTCTTGTTCTTTTTCTTCCTTTTCTATTTGTATCTTGTTGTCTTTTTTTTTTTCTTTGTATTTTTTTTTTTTGCTTTCTTCCTCTTTTTCTTTAATCTTTTTCTTCTTTTCTTCTTATCTTTTTTGACTTCTTCTCTTCATTTCTGTTCTCATTTTATTTGATTCTTTCTGTGCCTTTCATACTTCTACATGTTCTTTTGGTTCTTACTCTTCATTTCCTCCTTTTTTTTTTCTTTTATCTACCTCTACTTCCATTGCCTTCTCCTCTTCTTGTCCTCGTTGTTTTCTCTTTTTTCTTCTTCATCTCCTTTTTCTTGTTTTCTTCTCTCCATTTTGTCTGATTTATTCTTTGTGTATTCACTTCTCCTATTCATTATTTTCACTATTTGTCTTCTTTTCATTTATATTCTTCTTTGCTCGTACTTCTTCTTTTGTCCTGGTTGCCCCAATTGCTTCTTCTTGTTTCTTTCTTCTCTTTCTTATCATCAGAACAGGCATTATTATCATCACACAACAAGAAAAGTACCACTTATCATAATTAATTGTTAATATTTCTCTTTGCCCTCCAGTTCTGCCCAAGTTTGAGATCACCATAAAAGCAGACCCTCCCTTTGTCACCCTGCAGGACACTGAGTCGATTGTCACCATCTGTGCAAAGTAAGACACCTTTGCTGTAAACCAATGGCATTCTACGTCAGTGGAACCTGAGACCAACCGCAGAGTGATTTGCAGTCAAATGCAATCAGCTCTATGCGATTGTCCTCATTGATTACAATCACTCATTGCAATCAATTTCAGTCAAATGCAATCAGCTCTATGCGGTTGTACACATTGATTGCACTCACCGACTGCCATTGATTGCAATCATTGTGGAGTTGAACTCGGCCTCCACTGAATTGCAAGTTGATATATCAGTATATAACTGATGATATACCAGGCAAACCTCAGCAATATTCACTACAAAGGCTTTGCATTGCTATTGAACATGCAGCTTGAATTCACTTGTGACCCTGTGCAATTGATTACATCATAGCTCTTAAGAAACAAAATGTATTCATGTCTATCTGTTAAATATACAGTCATGATTTATATGAAATCTAATCCTTGCATGATTGCATAATGGTTCATGACTCTTTCTTGTTTCTTGATGCTAGCAAAGTGAAACTCCATGGCCGAATCAATCACTTTGTATGAATGGGGGTATAGTGACACCTGACTATAAAGAGTGCTCAAAAGAGACAAAAAATATGGCCTTAATTATCAGGTTGTCTTTATGTACTGGTAACTGTAATACAGGTTTCAATGCTAAATATCGGTCAAGGGAAAGCCACAAATGAGGTCTAGATATATATACTCAGGCAGGTGGGCAATGAGGCAGGGCCCCATCTTAAAAAGACTTGTGATTGATTGCAACTAGACTTGCGATCGATATGAACCATAACTATGTACATTAGAGATAGAGGATTAGACTTGCGATCGATTCCGATCAATCTCAATCTGTTGTTAGAGAGGGTCCTGGGGGGCATTTCATCAAAGGACTTGTCGGACGTTTTATCCGACAAACTGTTATAAGCTACTGAAATGCTTGCATCTTATTGGCCGAGAGCAAACTTGTCGGATAAAATATCCGACAAGTCCTTTGATGAAATGCCCCCCTGGTTTGACTGTAGTGTGCACTGATGAGTCTCCTTCTCCTACCCTGTCTTCTAGGTACACCTATGGCCAACCCGTTGAGGGCACGGTGGAGGCAGACGTCGCCTTCCGCGGCAGATACTACCGCCAGGAGAGACCAACTAGCTCTTTTGAAGGCGTAAGTTGCAGCAAAATCTCCATTTATCCCTTTCAGTGCCAGACATGACTTGGCCCTATGGGGTTTGTGTGTATTAATTGTGAAAAAACTTACATGTGGCACATGAGCCCTTTTCTCACTGTCAAAAATTTCGCTTAGCCCCGGCAATTGCGATGCTAAGGCCCCCCCCCCCCTTTAGCCCCACCATTTTCCTGGGGTTAAGCTTAGCCCTACTTCTGTTCTCACTGTGTTTTTGGAAAGTGGGCTAGCCCCACCGATAGTCCGGGACTATCTAGCACCGCAATTTGGTAGGGTTAGCACCGCAATAGCAGTGCTGTGCTAAAAAAGCCAGTGAGAACACAAAAAAAATAGTCTGGGGTTAAGGAAGGCGACGTACATAATTGCATTTCGCGAGCCCCGTGCATGAAATACGAGCATGGAGAATCATGAATATTCATTACCCAGAAAGTCTGGGGTTAATGAAAGCAAGTGAGAACAGGAGTGATTTTTCTTAGCCCCACTTTCGTCGATAGTAGGGGACTAAAATTGCCAGTGAGAAAAGGGGCTATGGATAGTCTGGGGTAAGGGAAAATACAGAACTAACGATAGTACGGGGTTAAGAAATCATGGTGAGAAAGGGGCTATAGAGAGTTCACCTGTCCTGCATCAGACAAAATCTAGCTCTATCGGCGTCGTGTGGATTACTGGTGAAAAAATTCATATGAACATGGCATATTACGAGTTTAGTCTCCAATATGTATTCATTCCCACCAGTGTACTGATGTTTATGTTTAGATAATTCAGATTGGCATTTTCTTTGAAAAATATGAGAGGCTTTGGTGCTGGCATCCATTTTTCCAATCTCAAAGGAATACCAGCCGTCATCTCCTTAATAGTGGGATGCCTTGTTTATCTAACGTTGACAAGTTTTCTTATGGAACGTATTTCATAATTTTCAATTTGCAGTAAGAGAAAGAAAGCAGCATTCTACCACACCCATGTACATCTGTAGCTACCTGATTTTGGATGCCTAATGCTCGTAGATCCTGTAAGGCACCTTAGCAAGAAGATAGCATCAAGAAGCCTATGTCAATATATCGATACCCTTTTCTTGCAGGAACTTGATTCCAGTGGCTGCCTTACTACAGCCCTCGATCTCACCCCGTTTGATCTGAGATCAACTCAGTATAGCATCTGGGCCACCAAGATGAGTGTTGACGCCAAAGTCTCAGACTCGGTCACAGGTAACTAATGAATCACATGCATGTGACTATTCCCTTACTCTCTCTCTGGGCTGTGTATTCTTCATGCCAGTGGTAATGAGAGGGTAAAGTGATTACACAACGATAACATGAAGTGCAGGTTTGTTTTGTACAGCCCCTAGATTATGTAATGAATCACCTCTAGAAATAAGGAAAGTTTCAACACTGAAAATCCACTTGATCATGTAGTATGTACACTAAAATATTTATTAGCTCTTGCAGCACAGTAGAATATAGTTGTTGTGATTTATGAAGGAATATGTTTTTCATACCCCTACAAACTATTCCAGAGGGTGATAGAGCCCTTGCTATTAAGTTTAACCCGTACATTACCAGGCCTTGAAAATCCTATTTGCTTACTACACACATTCATGCCAATGGTAATGAGAGGGCAAAATGATTACACAATGATGACATGAAATGCAGGTTTGTTTTGTTGATCTGAACAGCATCACACGCACACTGAACAAGTCTTGAATGAGATACAGCGACAAAATGTTTTAACAAATATTTTGCAAATTTTTCTTACGTCAACAGACCAGTCTAGAGGCTGATTGAGTTACTGCTAAGTTTTCAAATGGTTTACACTTGTCAGTAAAAGAGCAGTGCAGAATTGTGTTTCCATACATATATGACAGTCAAGACATGTTCAGTGTGTCATGCCCTGTTGGTTTGTTTGTCTTAACCATTTGGTAATGTGTTGATATCACAAATATGTACAAAAAATCACCAATACTTGCGTTTATTACCCATAAGTAAATGTATTATTATTTAGGATCCTTTTTAATCGTCTCCAGAGGGCTCATCCAATATGTGAGTAACAGTAAAAAGCTATTGTAGCCTCCGTCTCCATAAAGATGTACAGTATTCCATTGAATGAATCTGTTTCTTGTGTGTGTTCATACAGGGGAAGAGTTAACCCACAGTGAAGATATAGCTAAATTGAGTGCTGACGATCTGTCCTTGAGTGTACAAGTACCACAAACCTTCAAGCCAGGTGTCCCATTCTATGGCGAGGTAAGGTTTTCATGACAACATTTTACTTTTTACAATGCTGCTGTATATAACCTCTAAGTAGTCCTAGGGTCCTGTTGCATAAAACATACCATTGACGGTAATGTTGCTACCAATTTCTATGGAAACCTTGAATTTCATTGGCCGTCAGGGGAAGTTACCATGGAAGTTACCATTGATGGCAGAGTAGCTCAAAGCAACAAACAGGAAATAACTTGTAGTAGCTAGTTGCTTTGAATTGAAGCACAGCAAAAAAAAAAAAAAAAAAAAATGAGATTAATAAAAATTATGGTTACATGTATACCCACTATGAACAGAGTCTTTTAATACATGGACAAAATTCCAAGGGGTCTGTCCCTATGAAATTTTGTCCGCTTTACAAAAGACCATGTTCATCGTGACTGAAACCTCTGAACTGCATGGGTCTTATGTTATTTCCTTACTTCATGTTTTTAGGGTAGAGAACACATTTTTTTGCAATTCAACTCTGGGGCTCTATTTACATTAAGTTTGTTCAGACCCAAGTCAATTCTCTTCAATATATCTTTGTTTCATTAAATTGTAATGTCACGAAGTAACCGATTGGCACATGACGGCTTTATCGCTGGCCATTAAAAGTAAGGAAAAGTAGCGGGATACTGATAATAGGCCATAATTTTGGTTCGCCATTATCACAGAGTATTTTAAATTGTACCTTACTGTGCATTGAACTCCTGTTAACTGTCATCTCACTTTACAAGCCCTCTGCTCTCTGATGAAACCTTGAATTCATTGTTTAAAGGGCATATACTGTACTGGGAAGGCAAAAAAGCCTTCAAAATGTAATTGTTAGCAATCTTCTTGCCAATGGTCTTAAATTCATGTATTGTCTATTTTAGAAGCTTGCTGAAAGTTATTTGCCCTCAAATGATCTAAATTTGGAGTAATGAGTGATTAAATCACAAATCCTCAAAATGTTTGGCCCGAACATTTTGAGGATTTAATCATTAATCATTAATTACTCCATATGTGGATCATTTGATGGCAAGTAACTTTCAGCAAGCTTCTAAAATAGACAATACATGAATTTAAGACCATTGGCAAGAAGATTGCTAACAATTACATTTTGAAGGCTTTTTTGCCTTCCCAGTACAGTATATGCCCTTTAATTGAATTAACTTATACATGTATCCAATCCCTGTGTAGATCCTGGTGAAGAATCCTGACGAGACGCCTGCCGCGGACAAGTTCATCACTTTCAACGTGAAGGCCCAGAGCCAGGGCAGCTACCAGTACGACAACATCTACTCAATGAACTTCACCAGCCCCGCCGACGGCGTGATCCCGTTTGACATCCCAGACATTGACATCAACACCACCTCACTCAGTCTCTACGTAAGTACCTGTTTAGGAGTGCAGGTGTGTGATGACAGAGCTGGGATGCTTGCTGTGTGCTATTCAGAGCTCATAGAGATATGTTTAATCACTTTGTGTCATGCGCTATATAAGATTGGTACAGATTTTTTACAATCACTTTTTGTCTCGCCTGAACGAAGTTCGGTAGAGACCTAGTAATCACTTTTCCGGCTAGTCTGTTGGTCTGTTAGTCTGTTGGTCTGTTAGTCTGTTGGTCTGTTGGTCTGTTACAAAAATGTTCAAGTTTTTCTTTAACTTGCTCTCATTTCTTTATTTCTGTATCAAAGGTTGGGGTCAAAGGTTATCTAGGGGTCAAATGGTTTGAAAAAAAAAAAAAAAAATTAGCACTGTTTATCGATTGCGAAATCAGATGAGACTCGTGGTTCGCAAACCACCTTGTTTCTTTTTGCAATGCAAATTATATACATGTGTATTAACACATGCAAAAATTGATTACTTGTATAAAAGTATATTCAGAATGGCCTACCTTTTAAATTCATTACAACTAGGATTTGTCTAGTTAAATGAAGCAATATTGATTATTGAATGAGATGATGAATCTCTCTGTATAATAACCTGTTACATTAGTGAACTACTGGGATGAGAAGGGTCAAAGACTGAAATATTGATTAATTTTTCTTCTCCGGTGCTTCATTAATTAGTTTGTGTTAAACATTTACATTTTCAGCGCCATTGCAACCTCATATATTCTTCTTATATGGATATTATATATACATATATGATGTATATGTATATGGATATATTTGAACTTGCAGGCTACGGCACCGGGTTACGAATCACTCCCTGGTGAAAACTACACTACCTACCGCATCTACGACCCGTATGGCTCTGCCTACGTGGGCGCCCAGTACTCTCCCAGCGGCAGCTTCCTACAGCTGGAGCCAATCAGAGAGACTCTGGTCCCAGGCTCCACCCAAACGCTGAATATTCATTTCACGAGTGACGGCCTCAACGCTGACGACATTCCCTTCAAGTTTGTGGTGAGTTGGAAGCCTGTAGAGATGGATTCGTGGTGCATTTGGCCAAAGCAACAGTAATCCTTGTTGGGAGGTACAGACAGATAGCCTACTTCACAAAGGCCGAGTCATATTGTTTCTTTGGGAAGTAACTTACTTTATTAGTCGCTTTTACATTATTAACTGATTTATTTTATTTTATTTATTTTTGTCTCGCCTGAACAAAGTTCGGTAGAGACTTAGTAATTACTTTTCCTGTTGGTCAGTTAGTCTGTTGGTCTGTTACAATAATGTTTTTCTTCAACTTGTTAAAAAAAAAAAGTTTTTTTTTTTAACTTGCTCTCATTTCTTTATTTCTGTATGAATTGTTATCAAACTTGGTACAAGTGATCCTTGGGTAATAGCACATGTGTCGTCATGAGGATGATGGGGTCAAAGGTCATCGAGGGGTCAAAAGGTCAAATGATATGAGGCCATGTGCATAATTATGCCTCCGCTACGAAGTGGCCGGAGGCATTATGTTTTCGGGTTGTCCGTCCGTCCGTCCGTCCCGAATCCGTTTAGGCAATATCTTGAGAACCGTTAAGCGGATTTGCTTCAAACTTGGTACATGTGTGTATTGCATTAAACTAATGAAGTGTTAAAAATTGGGGTCAAATCTGATAAGAGGTCAAAGGTCAAAGGTCAATGAACTTGGTAAAAATTGCCCAAAAATGACCTTTTCACAATAAATCCAAATCCAAGGATGCAATTCTCATTTAACATGGTACAAAGATGGATCACTACTTGGGGATGGACTGGTGACAATTTTGGTAAAATTCCTGAAAGGTCAGAGGTCAAAGGTCAGTGAAATTTGTGAAAATTTGCCCAAAATTGACCTTTTTCACAATAAATCCAAATCCAGTGGCGCAGTTCTAACCAAACATGGTACAGAGATGTATCACTTCATGGAGGTAGACTGATGAAAGTTTGGGTAAAACTCCTGAGAGTTCAAAGGTCAATGAACTTTGCCAAAAATTAGCTAAAAATTGCCCCCAAAGTGATAACTTTCAAAATATATCCAAATCCAATGGAGCAATACCAACCAAACATGGTGCAAAGATGGATCACTACTAGACTGATGACATTTTTGGTGAAATTTCTCATAGGTCAGAGATCAAAGGTCAATGAACTTTGCCAAAATTGGTTAAAAATTGCCCCCAAATAGATATTTTTCACATTGAATCCAATACTAATAATTCCATTCAAACCAAACATAGTACAGAGTTGTATCACTTCAAGGATGTAGATTGGTGAAGTTTGGGTAAAAGGTCAATGAACTTCACCCCAAATTGTCTCATTTTAAACAAACTTGATAGAAGGATGGATTTAGACAGACTGGTTAGACTGGAAGTCAAAGAAGTAAGAGGTCGAAAGTCAATGCTAAACTTGAAAAAACACAATGTGATATTTTCATTTCACATAGGAGCAGTGGTACATTACCCACCGAACATACACATTTTCTGAGAATAGCAAAGAGGCGGAGGCATATTTATGGACTGCGTGGCAGTCGAATTGCTCTAGTTTTTCTCAAAGTTTCAGTTTGACTTGCTCTCATTTCTTTATTTCTGTCTCAATTGTGATCACAGTTTGTACAAATGATCCTTGGGTAATACCACATGTGTCTTCATGAGGCTGATGGGGTCAAAGGTCATCTAGGGGTCAAAAAGTCAAATGATATGAGGACATGTGCATCATTTTTTCTCAAAGTTTTTATTTGACTTGCTTTCATTTCTTTATTTCTGCATCATTTGTGATCACAATTTGTACAAATGATCCTTGGGTAATACCACATGTGTCTTCATGAGGCTGATGGGGTCAAAGGTCATCTAGGGGTCAAAGGTTTGAAAAAATATTTGAAAAAACTTAGCACTGCTTATTGATTGCGAAATCAGGCGAGACTCATGGTTCACGAACCACCTTGGTGTTTTTTTTTTTTTTTTTTTTTTTGGGGGGGGGGGGGGTCATGTAGGAGGCAGTGAAAAGAAATCCTTCCATGAATGCATGCCTGTATTCTTGTCAGAGCAACATGTGGATTGTTATTAAACAAAAGAACAAAATATGATTTCAGACACAGGTTCCTGTTTGCGGTCTGGTAGTAACATTATGCGTGTATGTCTCCATTTCTTTTCTAACTCAAATTATGCATTTCTTTGGTTGGGCATGTGTGAACAAACAGAACTAATAGACAGCTAACATTGATGTTAAGTTGCACTGTACCTTGTTTTTTTTCTGTGTTATATAGTTTATGTCTCTGGGAGATATCTTGGATGTCGATGTGTCAACACCTAAAGCTAGAAGAAGACGACAGGTGGATGAGGAAGAGCGAACCAATGGAAGTAAGATGCATAACTTTATTTTCTTTAGCTATTTATGTACAATTGTCCCAGTAGTAGTACTCACCTGTTAGGCTGGGCTACATTTTGCAAAGCAAAGCAACGTTTCCTAAAACTTTTCTGAAATTTACCTATTCAAATAGTAGTTTATTCCTGCAAAATGCTAACATTTGTTAACATTTTATCACGTTTTAAGATATTGGCTGTGAAACTTGCACTTCATCGTATGTTACATTGCATTCTTAAGTAATAATTGATTGGATTTGCTTTGCTTCAGCTTCTACATGTAAATGCAAACCAATGTGATTTGAAGTATAACGTTTGTAAATATTTGATCTCATTTTGCATTATTGGCTTTTAAATTTGCAAATCTTCATATGTCACGTTATATTCTTAAATACTAATCAATTGTATGCTCAATGGCATTCTGAGCTGACCTTTCAATGATTCATATTGCTTGTACCACAAGATTCGTAGGGCGCTTTGATATCAATCTTTCATGAGAGGCACCATATAAATATAAGTGTTTGTTATTTTTATATAACGAAAACCCCTTCATGGCCATGCAAACAGGGGGAGACCAAAGAGAAAATACTGTAGAATGTATGTCGACTGATATAAATGGATGCTGGTCTCCACAAGACACAAGATATTGCTGGGATAATGAGAGATAAGGGCTGCTCGAGGAAATTCATCAATGGATATCGGGAGTATTGATTGATTGATTGATTGATTGATTGATTGATTGATTGATTAATATTATCTGCATTGCTTGCAGCTCCTGAATGTGAGGGTGATTTGGAGTTCAACAGCTGTGGTACAGCCTGCCCATTGATCTGTGGTCAAGAGGTATCGCAGGTATGCACTAGGAACTGTGTCATCGGCTGCGCATGCCCTGAGGGTATGTACCGTCTGACGGACAATAGCACATCGTGTGTGGAGGAACAGGATTGCCCGGAAGGAGATGGTGAGATTTGGTTCATCAAATCAGTAGAAGTTCCATTGGTAGTGTTTGTTTTTCTTGATGTTATTTGTAGGTTTCCATGTGTACCAGTACACAATATACGCTGAAGACGATAGATATTTGCTTTATAGTCCTCATTGAGATTTCATGATGGGACAAGCAGGAAGCAAAATGTAACATTTCCCAAAGATCCCTCTAATGTTACTAGTAGATATACATCATTCAGAGAAGGTTGCTTTTCCAGTAGAAGTGTCATTGGTCATATGCAGCACTCTTAACCAATCAAAGAGTAGGATTTTTCTAAGGAGGGATACAATGAATGCTATATCTTAAATTGTAAAACTTCGCATAATTTTTACTTGGAATTTGTTCTCAATTGTAGTTCAGTCAGCAAAATAAACATGCATTGAATCAGAAATTGAAGTGAACTATTTGTTGATATCCATTGCAAGAGAAGAAGGAAAATAAATCAGTTGTAATGATTGTTCGTTTGATTTGTAATTAAAAGTTGTTCATGTTGCTTTGCAGGCGACGATGATTCGTTGTTCCCTGAAGTGATCGACTACAGCTTCCCACAAATCTTCCCGCCCTACGTGCCCGACGTCGTTGAGGTGGTGCAGCCGGGCGAGCTCAGCTCCTTCCAGAAGTCGTTTGAGGTCACGCCAGACATGAGCCCCGTGACCAGTCTCATTGTCTACTACATCAGACCCGACGGCGAGGTGGTGGCGGACAGTCTCACGTTTGAAGTGGAGGAGACCTTTGCTAATGAGGTACATCAATATTCATCGGAGTAGGCTTCCAATTTAAAACAAACATTTTCTCTCCTTCAAGTTTTGGTCCCCACTAGGTATGCCCACTTTGCACCATTAATATTTCAGACATTGTCCCCAGAATTGTTTTCAGGGCTTTATTATTGAATTTTCAGGAGGTGTAAATACTTTGTTATTTCGTCTCTTATTTGAAATGGAGCAAACATTTGGTAATGAGGTACATTAATAATGCCTTTGAATAGGCCTCCGAATTATAACATTTTTTCCCCTTCAATTTTTAGCTCTTGCTAACATATACCCTCTATGAGCACTGGCTACCTGTCATTGTCATGAATGGGTCTTATGCATTTTTGGTCACTTATAATTACTATTTTTTGCTTTATTGATACGGATAGAATTAAACAAGAGTTGTTTTTGTTTCCATCAAAAGAAATATAATATAGTGCCAGAGATATAAATGACATATCAGCAAACTAACTCCTCCTTCCCCAGGATTATTAACCAATTGAAGACAGTGTTCAAGATATCACAAAATATATCTCTCAATGTGAACCTGTACTTGTACTTGTACAAATCATCTACGACAGGTGAATAACAATGGGTGGATGACGTGATTCACTCTTGATATTGCTTGTGCTCATGACAGGTGAATCTAGAGTTTGCTGATGATCAGGTGGAGCCAGACGGCGACACTACGCTGGACGTAACAGCCGATGCCAACTCCCTGTGCGGCGTGGGCGTGGTCGACAAGAGTGTCTATGTCCTAGGCGGGGACAATGCCCTCACCAGAGATCAGGTGGGTGCTTACACTGTAGCTATGGCATATACAGGTCATGTATACCGATAGTGGCTTGGGCGTGGCGTGGGCATGGGTGTGGGCGTGGGTGACAATAGTAGTAATTGTACAGGGCTAAGAATCTTGGTTTAAGCGCCTCAAAGAATGATCGGTGGTTGAGGTTAGTCGGGGCACCAAAAAACACAGTGTTAAAAGGGTGACAATAATAGTAATTGTACAGGGCTAAGAATCTTGGTTTAAGCGCCTCAAAGAATGATCGGTGGTTGAGGTTAGTTGGGGCACCAAAAAAAACACTGTTAAAAGGGTGTTAGAGTAACATGCTCTTCATATCTTCCGCAGATCTTCAGCAGCATGCGGCAGTACCACCTGAGCCTTTATGGCCAGTTCTATGACTCCAGCTCCAAATGCGGGGGTTACTCGGGGATTTACTACCGTCGCAGGAAGAGATCAAGTGTCCCATGGCCCAGTCATAGCTCCCAGAAGCTGGAAGACTCCTCATCAGCCTTCAAGGTATCAGCTCTCCTTCCTCTATCTCTATGAGTGCCACATGTGTATTTATTTTTAAAGGGGACCTCCAAAACCTATGCTTTGTTGTTTTTTTTACTAGAATTGAATATCAATTATCTTGTGCAGGTCTTACAGGTATATGTTTCTGTAAATAGAGAAAAATGCAATTAATAAATACATCGCACGGAACATCCGCTATCTTGGTGTTCCCCGTGTCTATTTGTTTTGCATGTCCGCTAGATCAATATTCGTACTGTTATGTGATTTAAGTCCTTTTAGCACTCCCCCGCCCAAATAATGTTTCCACGTTAATGACCACTTTCCAGAAGCTGACCCTCGAGTTTATGGGGCTAGTCCCATAACATTTACTGGAATTTATGATGACGTAGGTAAGGTCCAGTTTCTGTGAGATCACTTTGCATCCAAGAAACCGACCTTCTGTATGAATTTCACTAGAATTGTTTACTTCAAAATTAAGACAGAAAGAGGATATATTTCGAGAGCTCAGAGAGTTGGAGCAGAGTTATTTCAGCACAGTTATTTCAGCAGTTATTTTCCGAGTTATTTCAGGAGATTCATCAGATACAGAGTTTGAGATTCATCATCACAGAGAGTTATTCATCAGAGTTGTTTGAGTATTAAATGTACTACAACGTAATGTACCTCGAGTCCACGAAGCCTCCTTCAAGTTCAACTCAGAATTAAGCAAACTCTAGACTTTATATCATAGTTGATCCCGCAACGACATAGTCTTAAAATATACATTTTCAGATAACTATGCTAATAATGCAGAGAATAATTTAACCTATAAAAGTTTAAAGCCCCTGTATTAATGTGCTTATGAATAATGATTAAGAAATTAAAAAAAAATGGACATGACACACTGTGTTAGATACATATTTTGAAAGAAAGTGTCCTTTTGGAAAGGTATTGTGGCAAAGGGTCCCTGAGGGAAAAAAATTGTATTAAATGTTAAGGTTCTTTGATTGTGCTTCTCTTTTTTATTCAGAATATTGGCATGGTGTTCATTACCAACATCGATGTGGAGTCTGCTCCTTGCCCTCAATGTAAGTATAAAGCGAAAATCAATATGCGATCGTCTCATTTTTGTAAGCGGTGATGTAGGCTACGTTCAAGTTCAATGGTCTGGTTTTGACCTAATGTGGTACAGTGGTGGATTACTACATGGAGATAGATATATGAGATTTGAGGTCAATTCATACAGAGGTCAAAGATCAGTGAACATTCCCCAAATTGCCAAAATGTCTCAAATGTGACATTTTTTTTTTAATGAGAAAATATTACAATGATCTAATGTCATTGAAGCGTTGTGCTGAGATGGATAACTACATGGAAATAGACTGATGAGATAATGAGTCAAAGTCCTCAGGAGCTCACTTTAAGCTTCTTAAAAGGCATTGGTCCCAAATGAGTTAAATGATATGGGCATAAGGGTGAGACTTGCAGTCTAGTTTCTTTGCCTGGTTTACCCCAGATACTGGTTATTATGGTGGTGGTGGGGCATACGGACCCAGATTGGATGACGCTCTACCCCAAGCCGTGCCCATCCTGGTGGACAGTGAACAGCAATCCATTGACATTGAGCTGTCCACATCAAGTCAAACACCTCAAGTTCGCAGCTTCTTCCCCGAGACTTTCCTATGGGACCTGGTTTTCACCGAGTACGTATCAATCTTGCTAAGTTCCTTGAGATTCCTGTAATGATCGTTTCCTCCCTCTGTAGACTCGTACGGCGGCCCCTTGTATCGTGGGATACCGATTGTGCAAGACAGCGCTGTAGTTGAAGGAGTAGCTCGGAACGAAGTAGCACCTGACAGCACAGGCAGCGACGGGAGCAAGGCACAGGGTCAGATCCGCAGCTACTTCCCAGAGACTTTTCTCTGGGACCTCGTAACCACAGAGTATGTATTGGTGACCTACCCCCGCTACGACACTGTGATAACGCTGCCACGTTGTGAATCTTAGGTAGTACATGTACAATGTGTCATTTTCTGTTTTTTTTTCAGCTTTCATAGAAATATAATCGTGTTTTTCCACAAGGTTATCATACTAACACAACATGTTCTAAAAAAATATCCAGTCTTGACGAAAATAATAAGTAGTTACTTATAATAAGACAAACATCAGATGGAGAAATATGGGCAGTTGAGACAGCAATCATTTATGATTAAACACGAAATATTAAACTAAAATAAAGGGGACTACAATTCAAAGCATGGTAAATTGATCTTGATTTGATTTTGCCTTTGTATGAAATCTTCACCCTCTTTACAAATGAACCAGTGAGTCTGGGTCAGCATCCATCGCCATCCAGGCTCCTCACACCATCACGGAGTGGATTGGTAATGCCTTCTGCCTGTCCCCGGAGACAGGATTGGGCGTGGCCAACCCGGCGTCTCTCACCACCTTCAAGCCCTTCTTCCTCACCTTCTCCCTCCCTTACTCTGTCATCCGAGGGGAGAATGTCCCAGTCATCATCAGCGTCTTCAACTACCTCGACGAGTGCTTGGTTGTAAGTCCCAATGGAGTTACCCAAAGGCATTTTCTTTTTCTTTGTTAAAGTCCTCTAATAAAAAAAACCCCATGACAATCATGCAGTGATATTGTTGTTAAACTGGGGATTTTTTTCATATTCATTTCATGATAAAATACAGATATGTACTGCATGTAAGGGCATCTGGCTTGTGTATGTGTTCTATTTGGTGTTGAATAACAGACATTTTGCTGACTTTTAGCCTTCCTCAGCATAATCAAACATAATCAAACAAAGTTACAATCATTATCACTATGATTTTAAAGTTGCATTTATGAAATGTCAAATGAAAAGATAGATGAATGAGTATTATTTATGATAAATTGCAATCATCTTGATAATAATTGTAAATTATTATAAATTATTATAAATTTGCAGACCTAATTCCATTGTAAAATACAATGTTACAATCATTTTCACAATGATTGTACAGTTGTATTTATGAAATGCTGAATGAAGAGATACCTGATTATTATTTATGATGAAAAAAAATAATCTTGAGAATAGTTGTAAGTGAACCATTAGAAATGTGCAGATGTAATTCCATGGTACAATACAATGTTACAATCATTATCACTATGATTGTTAAGTCGTTTTTATGAAACACTTAATAAATAGGTAAATATATAATAAAATGCAGTCGTCTTGATAATAGTTGCAAGTGAACCAATTAGAAGTCTGCAGACCTGATTCCATGTTAAAATACAATGTTATAATCATTACCACTAGGATTGTAAACTTGTATTGATGAAATGCCAAATAGATATACACAAATGAATAGATGAATCATTATTATTAATAATCAATTGTAATTATCTTGATCGTAGGTGCGAGTGACACTGCAGGAGTCTGAGGACTTTGAGCTGCTCTCTCAGTCTAACTCCCAGGAGGTGTGTGTCTGCGGAGGCCAGGGGGAGTCGGTGGAGTTCCGGATCGTTCCGGGAATCATCGGCGTCATTCCCTTGGAAAGTATGTCAAGTTTTCATTTTTATCTTTAAATGTATGATTAAAAAAACCTCTCCAATGTCAAGACCTTCTTGAGCAGTACTTGATCTGGCACATAATTTGCTGTTTAGATTATAATACAATACAAAAATTTCATACAACCATGTGATATGAAAATGTTTGTGGATCAAATTCTGTTTATCATTTAATCTGCTTGGGAGTTAGATATGTGTCCCCAGTATTTCTTTGGTCACCTTTTTGTTGTTATTGATGATTTAATGTCATTGTTTGATCTGCTCATGTTTCAGTTAATGGCGAGTCTGTGGTTGATTCCGCGACACTATGCGGAAACGAGATCGTGAGCGCCCAGACTGGAGCTCAAGATGCCGTCAGGCGGGAACTCCTTGTCAAGGTACAATATCGTTACAACTCTGATGTAGTCAAATGGTATTGTGAATCGTGCTGTTACAGCGATTTCACGGTGCATCTGGTGAACTATTGGCACTTTGATAGTGCATTACGTTGGAATCAATGGTGCTTTGATGGCCGGGCCATTACCAGTGGAATAATGGTGCTTAACCAGTGAAGTAATAACATTTTGATGGTGCATTGCTAGTGAATTGATGGTGCTTTGATAGTGTATTGCTGGTGTAGTAATCCTTATCTAATTGGCAGTGAATTATTGAAATAACACTACTCAGGGTTCTTAGCCCATCAGGGAAATCAGACAAAATTATTATGCCTCCGCCACGAAGTGGCCGGAGGCATTATGTTTTCGGGTTGTCCGTCCGTCCGTCCGTCCGTCCGTCCGTCCGTCCGTCCCGAATCCGTTTAGGCAATAAACCGTTAAGCAGGTTTGCTTCAAACTTGGTACATGTATGTATTGCATATAACTAATGAAGTGTATAAAATTGGGGTCAAATCTGATTGAGGTCAAAGGTCAAAGGTCAATGAACTTTGTAAAAATTGCCCCAAAATGACCTTTTCCGCAATAAATCTAAATCCAATGATGCAATTCCCATTAAACGTGGTACAAAGATGTATCACTACTTGGGGATAGACTGGTGACATTTTAAGTAAAATTCCTGAAAGGTCAGAGGTCAAAGGTCAATGAAATTTGTGAAAATTGGCCAAAAATTGACCTTTTTCACAATAAATCCAAATCCAAGGATGCAATTCTCATTAAACCCGGTACAAAAATAGATTGCTACTTGGGGATAGACTGGTGACATTGTTGGTGAAATTGCTGGAAGGTCAGAGGTCAAAGGTCAATGAACTTTGCAAAATTGATATTTTTCACAATAAACCTAAATCCAAATCCAATGGCACAATTCTAACCAAATATGATACAGAGATGTATCACTTCATGGAGGTAGACTGGTGAAAGTTTGGGTTAAAACTCCTGAGAGTTCAAAGGTCAATGAACTTTGCCAAAAATTAGCTAAAAATTGCCCCCAAAGTGATAATTTTCAAAATATATCCAAATCCAATGGAGCAATACCAACCAAACATGGTGCAAAGATGGATCACTACTAGACTGATGTCATTTTTGGTGAAATTTCTCAAAGGTCAGGGATCAAAGGTGAATGAACTTTGCCAAAATTGGCTAAAAATTGCCCCCAAATAGATATTTTTCACATTGAATCCAATACTAATGATTCAATTCAAACCAAAGATAGTGCAGAGATGAATCACTTCATGGCGGTAGACTGGTGAAGTTTGGGTAAAATTCCTGAAAGGTCAAAGGTCAATGAACTTCACCCAAAATTGGCTAATTTTAAACAAACTTGATACAAGGATGGATTTAGACAGACTGGTTAGATTGGAAGTCAAAGAAGTAAGAGGTCAAAAGTCAATGAACATTGCCAAACTTGGCTAAACTTGAAAAAACAAAATGCGATATTTTCATTTCACATAGGAGCAATGGTACATTGCCCACCAAACATGCACATTTTCTGAGAATAGCAAAGAGGCGGAGGCATATTTATCGACTGCGGGGCAGTCGAATTGCTCTAGTTTTCCATATTTCCAGTCAGGGAAAAGTTAGGGAATTTGATAAAAATGCCTCAAATCAGGGAAAAGTCAAGGAATTTTGATTGGCCCAAAAATCAAAAGTAGTCAGCTAGACTCTGTTATATTTTGTTGCATATCAAAACAACATCCATTGGATGACTAGCTATGGTGTTTTTTTTTTTTGTGTGTAGCCTCTTTGACTGCAGTACAAGTAGCTGCGTTGCATGACCGAAATGAGGTCTCTAACTTTAAACATGATTTGTGTACACTAAAAAGCCAAAGGGGAATAGTGACCCTTGTCTCCAGAGCTAAATGGACATTAGTTGCAATAATTATCATGGAAATTTTGAAACTTCGTCACGGAAAAATCAAGGAAATCAGATTCTACTTGCGTATGAATTTCATTCCCCCCCTTCCATACAGGCTGAAGGTATCCAACAAGACTTCTCTTTCAGCGAGTATTTCTGCTTAGCCGGTAAGAACAATTCCCTCTCTTTAGTTTAGTTTTATCTGTGTGTCTCGTTGCCTCTCTCTTCCCCTCCCTCTGTCCAATTTGTATGGCTGAATTCTGAACAGAGTTTTAATTCAAACAGTGTACTAAACCTGGACTAACTTTATGGGGTGCCAAATAAAACAAAGTGAAACATTATTAAGTGATTTTGTCCTTGGAATCACTATGTTATATTGAGTTTGTCCACATAGTAATTACAGCGAATAATTGATATCGGCCACTGTTGTGATTCCGTGATGAAAATCAATGATTTGGGTGGAACATCAGACATTTTATTTGGTGTCCCATAATGTTAATTCAGGGTTAGTACACTGCTGGGGCCTATGTTATCATCTAGAGGTGTAAAGCTGTAAATCATTACTTGAGTGTGACATAGATTTCTATGGAATTTTCCAGCATGATGGAATGAAAAATGAACTTATGTGTTAAAGTGACAAGTCACTGTGACAAGTGACAAGTGACAAGTAAAAGTGGTAATTATTTGTATTTTTGCTCATGTCAGATATTTCTTAAGTTATTTCTTAAGCTGGTTCCAGGAGGTAAAACAATCAACTGCAAGAGAAGAACAAAGTCATAATAACAAGACAAAATTTCATAGAGTGAAGAAGTGGATGCACATGTACACAAATGTATGCATCATGCACTGTATTGTACCTGTACATCATACTTTGTAAGTACACATTACTTGCATCCAACAGTTGTTTTAAAACGCTAAAGGCTCTGTCAGTATTAAAGAACAGCTGTGAATATGCAGGAAATTATGCCCTCTTTATTTGTTTTGCCCTCGTTTGAATGACCTAAACTTTGTAACTGTACAGTACTAGCAACCCCCAGCAATTCGTTTTAAACCCTCAAAAGGGAAAGCTCACCCTGAAATGAAGTTGGCTTTCATAAAAGCAGTTCTACACCTGGAGGAAACCTATTAATGAAGTTTTGAGGGAAATTCGTCAAAGGATAAAAAAGTTATGATCCTTTGACATTTCAATTTTGTGACGTTACGTGCGAGTTGCTCTCCCATATGTTATGTCCAAATAATTCCATAAATTACTCTTTTTCTGTTTTTGACCAGGGAATGATTTTTTTCGTACAGGTATGTTTAAAAACAAATGTTCTAATGATGTATCAAATGCACAGGTAAAAGGAAGCATAACTTTTTGAGAAAATGAATACTTTAAAAAAAAATGTACGCAACATGTAGAGAGCACCTTGCATGTGATGTCACAAAATCAAAACTTTAAATGATCAAAACTCTCTTATCCTTTGACAGATTTTTATCAAACCTTCACTAATATAATTCTTTCATGTGTCTGCTTTTATTGAAGCAAACTTCATTTCAGGGTAAGCTATCCCTTTGAGGCTCAGTCAGCTCTGAATACTCAGTAAAATCATGCCTTCTTCCTCTTTGTTTTTACCCTTGTTTGAATCATCTGAACAGACTACCCACACAGGCATTACTGGAGCCAGGCGGTGCTGCCGATCCCAGCTGATGCTGTACCTGGATCAGCAACAGGCAAAATCATTGTGACAGGTAGGGATGGATAGTGTGGACCAACCGTGGGGGCAGTCTTCGGTAGACTGAAGCTGCAGGGTTATAGTGATTGCAATTGTCAAAATCTTCTTACTTTCTATTGATTTAATTGAAAGCAGAAGTCACATTTTTAACGAATGCACAGTAACATTTGTACAGTGCACAATAAACATGTGTTCGTTGTATCGTGACAAATGATTGATAAGAACATCATACATTGAAATGTTTCCAAGAAGCAAGCTTGCAAATATTCAGAAATCATTGCTTTTTTTTTTCTAATAAAAAAAATATTTGCACTCATGAAATTGAACTCACAATTTTGTGGTATGCACACAATGCCTTTGTGAAATGATACAAAATGTTTCATACAAATTGAAAAATTGACAACCCTGTGTCATACACGATAAGTATGTTGCTTGTGATGTTGCCTAGGTGAAATGAACAATATTTGAAAAATGTTTATAGATAAAAGCAAACTTTAGTTCACAGCCTTGTGGCATACATCCAAAATATGGCTGATTTTGTTCTTTCCTAGGTGTTGTGACAGCCGATTTTAGATGAAAATGATGAACTTGAGGCATACGCCATATATGACGATGATTTTCTCGTTACTTAGGTGACATGATGGGGCCCAGTGTGGATAACCTCCAGCACCTGATCCGACTACCCACCGGCTGCGGGGAGCAGAACATGCTGGGTTTCGTGCCCAACATTGTGGCCCTGGAGTACCTGACCGCCTCTGGCCAACTGACCCCTGAGCTGGAGGAGACATTGAAGAGTAACATGAGGGTGGGCTACCAGCGGGAGCTCAACTACAGGCATAAGGACGGCTCCTACTCGGCCTTTGGAGAGAGAGATGAATCAGGTACTGGTTTGATTAGAGAAGGAGGAGAAATACAAGAAGGAAAATAAGACGATATAGAAAAGAATGAGAGGAGACCAAGATATAGAGGAAGAACAAAAAAGCAATGTGAGAGGAAATGGGAAGGACTTGGAAAAGGAATAAATGAAGAAAATAAAGAAATAAGATGATGAAGGAGAACAAGAAAAGAGATGAACAGAAGAAGAAGACAAAAGGAGAGCAAAATAGGAAGAAAAAGAAACAGGAGAAGAATATGAAGAAAGTAAATATGAAAGCCAAAAAGAAAGATGAGGGAAAATACGAAGAAGAAGGTAAAGGAACAGCAATGGTGAAGGCACAGGAAGAGGAGAATGAGGAATGAAGAAATTGATTATCTCTTTCATCTTAAAGACCTAAAGCCACGGCAGGCATCTGCATTTCAGAGTAGAAACAGTCAATGATTCTCTCCAGGGCTCTGTAACATAAAGGTTTACGATCAATCGCAAATTTGAAAGACGAATTCTGATCGGTTACTGGCCAGTCATTTGAACAAAAAGTGCATGCTACAATGATGCTGATTGGCCATTGCCATTTTGCGATTGATCGCAAACCTTTATGTTACAGGCCCCAGGTCTACAGTCCCAAATAAACCATTCTTGCCCTTTTCCTGTTGTGCGTGAGCAGGAAATACATGGCTGACCGCCTTTGTGGTGCGCTCCCTGGCCCAGGCCAAGCAGTACATCTTTGTTGACGAGGCCGACCTGAACGTCAGCATCGCCTGGCTGAAGGAGCTCCAAGACGAGTCGACTGGCTGCCTCCGCTCCGTGGGCTACCTCGGCTACAAGGCTATGAAGGTCAGTGTCTCGGGGGAGGAACAGTAAAACGCAAACAAGCGCCAATGGCTGACTTCTTCCCCAATCTTGTACAATATAACATGATCTAATAATGTACTATAATAATACACTTGTAAATGTAAACATACAATTAAAGTCCTTGTGAATATGAAAAGAAGTCATTCTGACATTTCTCAAAGAAAAAGGTGTATACATTGTGTATTGCCACAAATCCTGAATTTGATTGTACTGTTTTTGCAATTCATAGTTCTGCTTGCTATAATCAAGCAGTGATCCAACAAATTAAGCCATTCTTCTTCCCCCTATATGATGGTCATATTTCTAACATAGCTACCATACAAAAACTATATCTTTCATTTGCATCACACTAATGGTAAATGGTTTAAAACACCTTGCATTTGGAAAAACATATGAGGTGATTATTTACTTTCTATAACCATGCTGTTTTGTTTGTCTGCAGGGTGGAGTAAACAGTGATGCCACGCTGACTGCCTATGCGGTTGTGACCTACCTCGAGGCAGGCCTGTCTGCAGATGTAAGTAATTGTCTTCTATTTGTGACATGACCCACATGGTCTTTTTGAGGCAAAAATGACCATTTTTTGGCATTCAAATTGGCATAGCTATATCTTGTAAAGCCATAGTTTTATCAGAAATAAATGGGACAGACATTCCAGTGTACGTTAAAATAACATAAACGATACAATGGAGAGAGATAACTGTGAATTTTAAGAGTAATAGGGATTTTGTATTACCAGCATGTTGCCAATTTGAAGATTTAGAGATTATTTCAATGGAGTGCTTGGCAAAGGAAGTTATTGCCCAATTCTGTGATGCAGTTCTTTCATATTTGTATTAGACTAATAAATAATATTCATATTAGAATAAAGGACTACAAATATCAATTAAAAAATTTAATAGATTATTAAGTAATCAAATTGATGAATGAATAAATGAATGAATGAATAAAAGAATAAAGGAGTAAATTGAATGAATGAATGAATGAATGAATGAATGAATAAATAAATAAATAAATAAATAATAAATAAATGAATGAATGAATGAATGAATGAATGAATGAATGAATGAATGAATGAATGAATGAATGAATGAATGAATAAATAAATAGATATGTATGTGAATCTTATCTATGGTTTCCCCTGCAGGATGAGGCTGTAGTGAAGGGACTGGAGTGTATGACAGCAGACTTGGACTCTCTGGAGGACAATTACGCCCTCTCTCAAATCGCCTACGCCCTAGCCTTAGCTGGTAAAACAACACAGCTGGATGAAGTGATGCGGAAGTTGAACGACAATGCTAACACTGAAAGTAAGTCAGCACTCTATGAGAGCCAAACGTTCTTGTCATTATTGCTAGTGAGATTTTGCACTGACGTGAACACAACAACTGAAACTTGTCACGATTTACAATGAATTGACCCTAAAAGACAGCTCTTGGAACAAAATTTTATATGCCTCCACTACAACATGGCAACAGGCATTATATTTACATGATGTCTTTCATCAATTTGCTCCATGTCCTTAGTCCATCATTAAAACAACCCATGCACCATCTTCTCCCCCCTTCCCCCGCCCCGCAGGTGGCCTGAAGTTCTGGACAAGCAACCGTCCTGGTACCACCGGCACCTCACGCTACTACACGGCCTCTGCTGACTCCATCAGCATCGAGATCAACTCTTACGTGATCCTGACAGAGTTTGCGGCCAACTCGCCGTCCGATGCCCGCCAGAATACCGCTGGCACTGTCCGCTGGCTGCTGAAGAATAGGGGTGTACAGGGTGGATTCGGATCAACACAGGTAGGTGGAATTGCCTGTTATATTTACCGTGCCCAAGTGATGATGACAAGTGTTTTTGCCCAACTTGTGGCCGATGCCCACCAGAACATTATCACAGTCCGCAGCCTAATGAATAAGAAGGAAGCCTGTATTAGGATTAATAGCGAATATTGACATAAACATGGAGCATAGATTGAGTTTTGCAGCTAAAGCACAATCAGGGATCATTCAAACAAGAGTTGTAAGAGGATTCATGGCAACAACCCCCCCCCCCCCAGCCCCCTATCAATTGTTATCACTTACATTATGAATCTTCATATGGCTATCTGGTTTCTTACTTCACCTGCTCTTTATTCAGCCCGCGTTTATGTGGGCTGGCTTTTTTTCCACTTAGATACTTAAGAGCATGACTCCCATACAGCCAGCTGTTTGGACAGTTAACAACAGGCAATGAATAAACTGCAAATACCCTATAGGACACAATTGCTGCAGTTCCATTGCAAATGTTCACATCCTAACTGGACCAGGGTTCACAAAGTTTGAAAATCTAACTGTGAGCAAGGGGTTAAGTCCCTTCTGCATCTTATAGATTGCTTCTGTTCATGTCACACACAGATGCATTTTTTTCCGCAAGTAAATGCACCCAAATCCTCTCCAGTAGTAGTTTGTCTGATGGTAATAGTGTTCATTCTGCCCTCCCGTTCTGCCAGGACACGATGATGGGCCTGACCGCTATGGCCAAGTTTGCAGTGAGTGGAGACGACGAGACAAACCTCTATGTGGATTCTCGCTACGAGGCCAGCTTCAGCGTCCCCCGACGCTTCTACGTGACGGAAAACAACCGCAACCTCCAACAGGAGCACCACTTCACGCAGATTCCCAGGATAGTCCGCTTCAGGTCCATCGGGTCGGGATGCGCGGTCGTCCAGGTAAGAGGAGGATGCCGGGAGGGGTGATGAGGATGAGGGGGGCGATTGTGATGATTAGGGGGATGGTGAACAGTGATGGTTAGGGTGCGGATTGGGGTAGGGATAGTTGTAGTTGCGGTGATAATGGTGGTGATGATGGCAATGGTGGTGGTGGTGGTGAAAATTGATAGTGTTGGTGGAGATGATAGTGATGATGGTAATGATGGTGGTGGCGGTGGAGGAGGTTATGATGGTGATGGTGGTGGTGGTGAATATTGATGGTGATGATGGTGATGACGGTAATGATGGTGTTGGTGGTGATGATGGGGATGATGGTGGTGGTGGTGATGATCGATTGTGTTGGTGGTGGTAGTGAATATTGATGGTGATGGTGATGATGATGGTGGTGGTGATGGTGGTGGAAGTGAATATTGATTGTGAAGGTAGCGATGATGGTGTTGGTGGTGGTAGTAAATATTGATGGTAATGGTGGTGATGATGGTGATGATGGTAGTGGTGATGGTGGTGGAAGTGAATATTGATTGTGATGGTGGCGATGATGGTGTTGGTGGTGGTAGTAAATATTGATGGTGATGGTGATGATGATGGTGGTGGTGATGGTGGTGGAAGTGAATATTGATTGTGAATGTGGCGATGATGGTGTTCAGTGGTCGTAGTAAATATTGATGGTAATGGTGGTGATGATGGTGATGATGGTAGTGGTGATGATGGTGGAAGTGAATATTGATTGTGATGGTGGTGCATGATGATGGTGATGGTGGTGATGATGGTGATGGTGATGATGGTGGTGGATATGGCGAGGATAATGAAGGAAATATATATTCTGATACTTGTGGGGGTGATAAATGTGATTGTGAGATTGAGGGTTATGGTAAAGCTGGATGGAAATGATGGTGATAGTCGTGATGCTGGTGATGATGGTTATGGCGATCTATGTATTACTGCAAATATACCCATAAACGAATAGAAGCAGTAAAGATTGCAGAACCCATAATCCGAACCAATCAACCCTGATCATTGCTCCCATTTTGGATTCATTTTGGGGATTGAACAAAGCAGTCGTCTCAAATGATAAAGTCATTGAAATGAAATTTGACGCACCGTGACCATCAATGACTGCAGAACCATTCTACCCCGTTTGCAGGTCCCTTACCTTGAATCACTGTTTTGTCATCTTCCTGAATGTGTGCATCTGTCGTTGTCCCCACAGGTTGTTGCCATGTACAACGTGAAGCCTTCCAACTCATCACAGCCCTCCTTCGCCCTGAAGGCGTCCAGCAGTCAGCTTGCCAGCAAGAAAGGAAACTGCTATGACTACAGAGTTACTACCAGTGTCAGGTATGTGTATATGTGTATTTGTGTGTGTGAGCATGTATTGTGTGTACACCATGAATCAATCTAGAGCTTGCGGAGAGATGGAAATTTATCTCACAGATTGTCTAGATTGTCTACCCTAAGTACATGAATGATTTAAGCCTTTTGGACTCCTTTAAGAAATATGTATACAATGAAATTTGTTCCGATATACTCTAGAAATGAAATTTGTTCTGATATACTCTAGAATAATATTCTAGGTTTTTATGAAGTAGACAAGCATAATTTCATTGTAAAATACTCAGAGCTTGAAAAAATCTTTAATGATAAATTTGAGATGATAGCTCTAGAAGTGTGTTTCATCCAGAGTAATCAATGAATAAACATATTTTTAAAAAAAAAATAAGTACTTTCCCTGTATGCATGCAGCTACACTGGACCTGACGAGGACTCCAACATGGCCATCATCACGGTAGTCCCTCCGTCTGGCTTCTCTCCGATCAAGTCGTCTCTTGAGTCCCTTCGTCTCTCCAACCCTGCCGTGAAGAGGTACGAGATTGAGGGAGAGCAGGTCATCTTCTACTTTGACAGCGTGAGTATACCTGGATTCTTAGGGCTACATGTGTGTGTACGTTCAACCAAAAGCCTGTTCTTTGTTGCTCTTGATTTCCTGGTGCGGAACAGTATAAAAATGAAACTCTAAGGTATTTGTTTCCATGTTGTTGTGTCTTAAACCGTGTACTAGAAATAGCTTGTGTGGTTAAGTTGCTGCTTGGTATGCAGTAGATTGTATATTGTATTATTTTGACTGGTCATGATTGTCTTGTTTTTGACAATTTGATTTTTATGCCTCCGCCACGAAGTGGCCGGAGGCATTATGTTTTCGGGTTGTCCGTCCGTCCGTCCGTCCGTCCGTCCGTCCGTCTGTCCGTAAGTCCGTCCGTCCGTCCGTCCGTCCGTCCGTCCGTCCCGAATCCGTTTAGACAATATCTTGAGAACCATTTAGCAGATTTGCTTCAAACTTGGTACATATATGTATTGCATGAAACTAATGAAGTGTGTAAAATTGGGGTCAAATCTGATTGAGGTAAAAGGTCAAAGGTCAATCAAATTGTGAAAATTTGCCAAAAATTGACCTTTTTCACAATAAATCCAAATCCAAGGATGCAATTCTCATTAGACATGGTACAAAGATAGATCACTACTTGGGGATAGACTTATGACATTTTTGGTAAAATTCCTGAAAGTTCAGAGGTCAAAGGTCAATGAACTTTGCCAAAATTGGCTCGAAATTGCCCCAAACTTTAAATTTTTCACAATAAATCCAATTCCAATGGTGCAATTCCAACCAAACATAGTGAAACGATGGATCACTACTTAGGGGTAGACTGGTGACATTGTTGGTGAAATTGCTGGAAGGTCAGAGGTCAAAGGTCAATGAACTTTGCAAAAATTGATATTTTTCACAATAGACCCAAATCCAGATCCAATGGTGCAATTCTAACCAAATATAGTACAGAGATGTTTCATGGAGGTAGACTGGTGAAAGTCTGAGTAAAACTCCTGACAGTTCAAAGGTGAAAGGTCAAAGGTCAATGAACTTTGCCAAAAATTAGCTAAAAATTCCCCCCAAAGTGATAATTTTCAAAATACAGTCAAACCTGGCTATGCGGCCACCTGGATTCAGCAGCCACCTGCCTATAGCAGCCACCTTCGACTCCTCCGCAGAGAAATTCAGTGTTAAAGACCCTGGATATAGCGGCCACCTGGCTAACGCGGCCAGCGGCCACCCATTTTGTCTCCCTCGGCCAAAATTTTACTGTGTATAGCGGCCACCAATTCTGAAATCACCCGTCCCTATCGGCATGGAAAGTTGGCTTTTTGCGATGCGACGTAACTTAAACGGCCGTGAAAAGCTAGAGGCATGAAAAGCCTGCTTTCTAGCTGCATGACGTAATACAGCTCATTAACACATTCTCGAATTGTATGAAACTTGTAAGAGACCTTGCCAAACAAAAAGCAGGATCTTAACTTGATTACCCTAATCAATGAAATCCTGATGTCCGGTGTTTTTTTTTTTCTTTTTTTAGTGAGTCTCTGCATCCCATGCTTTTATTGTTGTGATGAATAATACCCCGGATCCTCGCTCGGCCCTGAGGCCAGCGCAGCTCGGGTTCGCGCGCGCCCTCAGCCCATGCCCAGACCAATCTGGATCCGCGATATGCGCTACTGCAAGCTGGCAGCATAGCAGCGCGCGGTTCTTCAGCGTTCGCAATCTCAGAAGCACACAGCTAGGCTGTAACTCGAAACTCATCGATATGCCTATGGAACAAGTTGCTTTCTTCAATCAACTCCCGTTCGGAAATTATTGAGACAAAAATATTTTAAAAGACACGATAAAGAATATTTCTCGATTAAATAAAATATGTCAAGATAGAAGATATATTTTAATGTGCATTTGTAGCCGTATATATTTTTTTTCTTTTATTAATTGAAATCAATATTTATCGTGCTACCTTAGACGAAGTAAGAGTGCACTGCACTATGCTCGGCATTTGCACTAGCTGTCAATCGATCGGAGAGAGAAACAATAGACACAAAGATGAGGAGATTCTTACTAACAACGAAAAAGAGAACACTTGATTATCATTAACGTGGGTATTTTAATTCAAGATCCTGTTTTCGGCAAGTTGTCGTTCTTTTGAAATTGTTACGCCGTCTAATTACCAGTTGCTATTCACTATTCAAAGCAATGCCAATGCCCAAGCAAGCGGGCTTTTCATCATAAGCAGCCCTTGTTGCTATCTTTCCTATATCCGGTAGGCTGCCGGTGGAGCTCCATTCTCTTCTTTTCAAAATGTGGACATGAATAAGTTGCAGATTCTTGTAATGAACGAATGTTTCCGGGTTTTTTCAGAAGGGTATTTCAATTCAAGATTCTTTTTATTTGACAAGGTTAACAATTCTGTTCAAAGTTTTAAACGATTTACGCCCGCCCGTACTATTGTATGCATGTGGTTCCTCGCAGTGCTAGGTCGTGCAGTGCTGCATGGTCAAGACATTATGAATATCCCAAACGTAAGAAACTAAACGCACATTAAGTTGAGATTTTAAAGAAATCCGATAACATGTGTTTTCTCTGCTCAACCACATTTATTTCATCAGTTAGAATAGAAATTGTCTTTCGTGGCGTAAGATATCTAACATAGCATTTATCACCTAGACTCGCGAGAGTTGAGACAGCCGATGAAAATATGATATTGAATTAAGATATTCATCTGATAATGACGCATTTGATACAGTTTACATAAAATCACTTTCTACGAGTGATCTGCTTGATTATTAATTTTTGTTCGAACACTGAAGACAAATTTATGGCATGATACATGTATTGTGTTTCATTCTTCTTTTTGCAGATCTAGACTAAACAAACATACCCTTGGATGCTCATGGCCCTTTACCGTGCCAACTGGTTGGGCCCCTTTCAGGGCACAAAAGAAATAATACACAGATCTCACACAAAATCGCACACACAGAAATAATACACAGATAACGAAAATGTGCCTTCAGGTTTATTCACATTTCTCATTGAACGAAAACATGATAAAATACTATTTATATATCACATAAAAATAAGATGTATGTATATCATACGTAAGCAATAAATTATGTTGCAGCATGAAGGTTACATAGTGCAAAACATATCCATGCTCAAAATCAAAATGGCCGCCGACCTGTCTATAGTGGTCACCTGTCTATAGTGGTCACTTTTGTGGTTTCCCTTGAGCGGCCGCTATAGACAGGTTTGACTGTATATCCAAATCCAATGGAGCAATACCAACCAAACATGGTGCAAAGATGGATCACTACTAGACTGAGGACAATTTTGGTGAAATTTGTTAAAGGTCAGGGATCAAAGGTCAATGAACTTTGCCAAAATTGGCTAAAAATTGCCCCTAAATAGATATTTTTCACATTGAATCCAAAACTAATGATTCAATTCAAACGAAACGTAGGACAGATATGTATCATGTAATGGAGGTAGACTGGTGAAGTTGCCCACCAAACATACACATTTTCTGAGAATAGCAAAGAGGCGGAGGCATATTTATCGATTGCGTGGCAGTCGAATTGCTCTAGTTTTAATCAAATTTTACTAATAATTTTCCAGACCAGAAAGAAAACAGTGGAACTAAAAAAATCAACGTGGGGTTGGTTATTTTGATAACAGTGAATTACAGTATATTTGTAGCAGCGCGGGGTCATGTGTGTGTTGGCATTGTAGTTGTGGCAAGATTTTTATCATCCCTGTTTGTGTCCTCATTACTTTGCAGCTGAATAGCGACATCACAACTTTCAGCTTTGACTTCACCAAGGAGTTCAATGTGGAGGATGTGAAACCGGGCTATGTCACCGTCACAGACTACTACGAAAAGAGTAAGGAGCTTGTTTTTTTCCTTTTACACATTTGTGTTGAAAATGTAGCCATCAAGCTGGAATTTATCAAGTCGAGTGGGAAAGCAAAGAAATCTGTGTGAGCTCTATATGGCCACATGTTTACACCAGTAATGAGCACAAATCCTACAGACTACTGTCTTGTCTTGGCTACAAGAAGTTAATATCTTAAGTGGTGGATCAGAAGATCCAGACAATGAGACTAGGAGGTGAGAAAAGCAAGCATGGAAGGTCATTGCTCCAAGATAGGGCTGGGAAAAGCATTACTGCACTGCAAAAATGGATGTGTGCTGGATCTAGAATCTTTTGGGCTCTGTCCATCCACATGTCTGTCTGTCTGTCTATCTGATGGTCCTTTATGTCAATTGAGTTTTACACAAGAGAGAATCTGGCCATGTTTTAAACCTGGCGAGGAAAGGATCAGAAGTAGAATATACTGCATGAATCGGTGGAGAAGAGCAGTTTAGTTCATTATGATTTTCCTTATGTATATTGCCACCTTCAGATTTTGTGGTGCACGTCTTTGTATTGCCATCACCTTGTGTATGCACAGAATTGTCCTTCAAAAAAGGATGAATCTTTTTTTTTTTTATATCAAACTAAAAAAACATCCAGCATCCAAGATTTGGTGTTGATCACATGGATATTTTGTCTGGAGAGACCAGTTTTGTGAGGGATTCACCGTGTAATTGTCTGTTTATTCCACAGGCTTGACTGAATCAGTTGCCTTGGATCTGACATGCGATCCAGACAATGAAGGCATTGTGGATGTCGCCGACATACCCCCACCCCCACCTCCACCATTGGGAGAGGGAATCATTGAACTCCGTGATCCCGGTGCACGACCAGAGACTGATAGGGAGCCGGTGGTGATTGAGATAGGTGGTGAGGAAACCCAACTGTTCGATGAGGAAACCCAAAGGGGCGGAGAGGACGGCCCCACTGATGCACCTGTGGAAGAGCAGACGCCATTCCAAGGCTTTGGTCGCCCGTCTGGCGGCAAGAGCGGCGAACAGGAGGAGACCAAGCCTGAGGTCGACCCAGAGGAGAAACCAGGACTGGCTCAAAACAAGACAGGCGCCCAACAGCCGGACAAGGTTGGAGAGGGACCGCTACGTGGAACAGGTGGTAGCAATGAGGAGGTGGAGGCACCAGTAGAGGGCAAGGATAAGGAGGGAGGAGCAGGAGGAGGCCTTGGGGAAGGCCCCGCCGACAAGCCCGCTAAGACGGACGTGACGGCTGGAACGCCTGAGGAGCAGAAGACCGCTAACACCACCGACAAGCCTGATGAGAAGACGCAGGGCACGGCTACTGAGGCAGCTCCAGAGGTATTGGTAAACGCCACGGCCTCTGCAGGGCAGGACGCGACCACCGCAGCTGGAGCCGGCGCAGAGGAAGCTTCAACTGCAGCCAGCGCTGGAGCAGAAGGAGCTACCACCGCAGCCGGTGCTGGGGCAGACGGAGCTACCACTGCAGCCGGTGCTGGGGCAGACGGAGCTACCACCACAGCAGCCGAGGTACAAGAAGCCACCGAAGCAGCTGGAGCCGGTGCAGAGGAAGCTTCAACTGCAGCCGGTGCTGGGGCAGAAGGAGCTACCACCGCAGCCGGTGCTGGGGCAGACGAAGCTACCACCGCACCAGCCGGGGTACAAGAAGCCACCGAAGCAGTCACGGTTGGAGCGGATGCTACCACAGCATCCACACAGGAACCTACTATGGCCGACATTGACGAGTGCTCCTATGACAACATCTGCCCCGGTCTGGGATCCGTGTGTGTCAACTTCCCGGGGACCTACGAGTGTCAATGTGCCGAGGGCTACACCACTGATGACGAAGGAAACTGTCATGGTAAGTCACGTCGCTTTTGCAAAAGGTTATCCATTCTGTAAACCTCATGTGCCAGGTATGGATTATTTCACCATTAATGTACAGATATTTCATAGAGCAGCTTTCTTTCGGGCACACAAGAGATTAATGACATGATGCTATAGACCATGATTGATAAGTACACAAAGAAACACATTGTAGAATATTGGAGAATAACTTAAATGGTAAGAGACTTTTGAGATGTAGACAAGATGATTACCTGGTCCAATAAATATTTGTATGAACATGAAGCCTTTCATGCTTTTCCAAAGGGTGATATACATTTTACACCTATTAAAATGCTTCTTGGGGGACAAGCCTTGTACAAGTGTTGAAGTAACCACAAGCAATGCATACATATATTTAAATTCATATTTAAAAACATGTATTTTCCCTAGTAGTTGGATAGCATGGCAGCTATGCACATTTTTATAAGGGAGAGGAGCTTCACTATTAACTGCTTTCTTCGTTGTTTGTTCTTCTAAAGATTGTGCCTACTGTGAAGACACCCTACCAGAAGATGGCCAGCAACGCTTCTGCAATTCTACATTTGGTAAGCCATTGCCTGTTTTATGCCTCCGTCACAAAGTGGCTGGAGGCATTATGTTTTTGGGTTGTCCGTCCGTCCTTAGCTAAAAAGCTAAGGACGGACAACCCGAAAGCTAAATATTGCCCCAAAGCTTTATTTTCAAAATAAATCCAAATCCATTGGTGCAGTACCAACCAAACATAGTGCAAAGATGGATCACTACTTGGGGGTAGACTGATGACATTTTTGGTAAAATTTCTCAAAGGTCAATGAACTTTGTGAAAATTGGCTATTTTTCACATTGAATCCAAAGCTAATTATTCAATTCAAACCAAACATTGAACAGAGATATATCACTTCATGGAGGTAGACTGGTGAGAGTTTGGGTAAAATTCCTGAAAGCTCAGAGGTCAAAGGTTTTGAAATCTGCAAATATTGGCTAAAATTTGCCTCCAAATTGATATTTTTATGCCTCCGCCACGAAGTGACCGGAGGCATAATGTTTTCGGGTTGTCCGTCCGTCCGTCCGTCCGTCCGTCCCGAATCCGTTCAGGCAATATCTTGAGAACCGTTAAGCAGATTTGCTTCAAAATTAGTACATGTATGTATTGCATGAAACTAAAGAAATGTGTAAAATTGGGGTCAAATCTGATTGAGGTCAAAGGTCAAAGGTCAATGAAATTTGTTAAAATTTGCCAAAAATTGACCTTTTTATGCCTCCGCCACGAAGTGGCCGGAGGCATTATGTTTTCGGGTTGTCCGTCCGTCCGTCCGTCCGTCCCGAATCCGTTTAGGCAATATCTTGAGAACCGTTAAGCAGATTTGCTTCAAACTTAGTACATGTATGTATTGCATGAAACTAATGAAGTGTGTAAAATTGGGGTCAAATCTGATTGAGGTCAAAGGTCAAAGGTCAATGAACTTTGTAAAAATTGCCCCAAAATGACCTTTTCCACAATAAATCTAAATCCAAGGATGCAATTCTCATTAAACATGGTACAAAGATGTATCACTACTTGGGGATAGACTGGTGACATTTTTGGTAAAATTCCTGAAAGGTCAGAGGTCAAAGGTCAATGAAATTTGTGAAATTTTGCCAAAAATTGACCTTTTTCACAATAAATCCAAATCCAAGGATGCAATTCTCATTAAACATGGTACAAAGATAGATTACTACTTGGGGATAGACTGGTGACATTTTTGGTAAAATTCCTGAAAGTTCAGAGGTCAAAGGTCAACGAACTTTGCCAAAATTGGCTAGAAATTGCCCCAAACTTTCAATTTTTCACAATAAATCCAAACCCAATGGTGCAATTCCAACCAAACATAGTGAAACGATGGATCACTACTTTTGGGTAGACTGGTAACATTGTTGGTGAAATTGCTGGAAGGTCAGAGGTCAAAGGTCAATGAACTTTGCAAAATTGATATTTTTCACAATAAACCTAAATCCAAATCCAATGGCGCAATTCTAACCAAATATGATACAGAGATGTATCACTTCATGGAGGTAGACTGGTGAAAGTTTGGGTAACACTCCTGAGAGTTCAAAGGTCAAAGGTCAATGAACTTTGCCAAAAATTAGCTAAAAATTGCCCCCAAAGTGATAATTTTCAAAATATATCCAAATTCAATGGAGCAATACCAACCAAACATGGTGCAAAGATGGATCACTACTAGACTGATGACATTTTTGGTGAAATTTCTCAAAGGTCAGGGATCAAAGGTTAATGAACTTTGCCAAAATTGGCTAAAAATTGCCCCCAAATAGATATTTTTCACATTGAATCCAATACTAATGATTCAATTCAAACCAAAGATAGTACAGAGATGAATCTTTTCATGGAGGTAGACTGGTGAAGTTTGGGTAAAATTCCTGAAAGGTCAAAGGTCAATGAACTTCACCCAAAATTGGCTAATTTTAAACAAACTTTATACAAGGATGGATTTAGACAGACTGGTTAGATTGGAAGTCAAAGAGGTCAAAAGTCAATGAACATTGCCAAACTTGGCTAAACTTGAAAAAACAGAATGCGATATTTTCATTTCACATAGGAGCAATCATTGCCCACCAAACATGCACATTTTCTGAGAATAGCAAAGAGGCGGAGGCATATTTATCGACTGCGGGGCAGTCGAATTACTCTAGTTCACAATAAATCCAAATCCAAGGATGCAATTCTCATTAAACATCGTACAAAAATAGATCACTACTTGGGGATAGACTGGTGACATTTTTGGTAGAATTCCTGAAAGTTCAGAGGTCAAAGGTCAATGAACTTTGCCAAAATTGGCTAGAAATTACCCCAAACTTTAAATTTTACACAGTAAATCCAAATCCAATGGTGCAATTCCAACCAAACATAGTGAAACGATGGATCACTACTTGGGGGTAGACTGGTGACATTGTTGGTGAAATTGCTGGAAGGTCAGAGGTCAAAGGTCAATGAACTTTGCAAAAATGTATATTTTTTGCAATAAACCCAAATCCAAACCCAATGGCGCAGTTCTAACCAAACATGGTATAGAGATGTATCACTTCATGGAGGTAGACTGGTGAAAGTTTGGGTAAAACTCCTGAGAGTTCAAAGGTCAATGAACTTTGCCAAAAATTAGCTAAAAATTGCCCCCAAAGTGATAATTTTCAAAATATATCCAAATCCAATGGTGCAATACCAACCAAACATGATGCAAAGATGGATCACCCTTGGGGGTAGACTGATGACATTTTTGGTGAAATTTCTCAAAGTTCAGAGATCAAAGGTCAATGAACTTTGCCAAACTTGGCTAAACTTGGAAAAACAGAATGTGATATTTTCATTTCACATAGGAGCAATGGTACATTGCCCACCAAACATACACATTTTCTGAGAATAGCAAAGAGGCGGAGGCATATTTATCGACTGCGTGGCAGTCGAATTGCTCTAGTTTACAATAAATCCAAATCAAATTATGCAATTCCAACCAAACATGGTACAGAGATGAATTACTTTATGGAGATGGACTGATGGCATATTTGATAAAATCCATGAAAGTTCAGAGCTTAAAGGTCAATGAACTTTTTTTACTATTTTAAACAAACTTGATACAAGGATGGATTTAGAAACACTGGCTAGATAGGAAGTCAAAGAAGTAAGCGGTCAAAGGTCAATGAACATTGCCAAACCTGGCTAAACATGGAAAAACAGAATATGATATTTGCATTTCGCATACGAATTCAATGGTACATTCCCCACCAAACATACAGATTTTCTGAGAATAAATCTAAATAGAGCTAGCAAAGAGGCGGAGGCATATTTATTGACTGCCTGGCAGTCGAATTGCTCTTGTTTCTGACTTAGATGCACACAGAATATGTGTGTTGTGTATGTGTATTATCCCTTGTCGTATCACAAGAATTTGAATTGTGTAACAAATGATATGTCTTAGGTTAACAAGAATAGGTAAGAAATAGCTGCAAGGATGCAGTCTACCACACAATTTTTTCTACCATCAACTGTGGTGTGTTCTAATAAAAAAATGGGAAGTCTGAGTGATATTTGCTTGTTACAAAAAAGTCTATAAAAGGGGGGCTTTATCTCTAAAATTTGGATCTCTAAATGTATTCATATCCCATCTAGTGTAGCCTGATTTCCAAGAAATCACAAACTTTTTAACATTATAGAGCAGCAACTTGGCCCATTATTTGACTTGTAAACAAATTTCTTGGCATGATAGACTGATTGACTGCTAAACAAATTTCTTGGCATGGTTAAGACGTTGTTTACCCTTTACTCCTGCAGTGTACGTGGTGAAGCGACGAGCGAATGACTTCCGTTTGCTGAGAGAGAAGCGCTACTCTGACGTGGTTCTCAGTGGGAAGGTGTACAGAGGTTTTGAGGTGCCTGACGAAGAGTACTGCCAGTGCAACACAATAGCATTCAAAGCAGGTCAGTGTGTACCACCCTCTACCTTAATTTTATATTTTTTTATTTTTAAAACCTTTTTGAGGGGAATTGTCTTTTTTCAAAGGGATGGGCAAGTGATATGCTGATTTTTAAGTAAAACCTGAATTTTAATGCCAGTGCATTTTTATCTTGATGTTGTTTCAAGCATATTTTTTCAGTATTCACAAGCTGAAGTCAGTTATTTTTCAGGCCGAGGACAAAAAATAATTTGTTTTTTATCATGACTTTTTTGAAGGGGTAGGCAGTGTGCCATTTTTGAGGAGAATAACTAACCCAGGTCGATTTTTATCTACATATTGCAGGTTTTTTATATTTCTTCCAGCTTAATTTCAGCTTTACCCAAGTGATTTCTCAGCCGTAGGACACAAAATCGATATTTTCTTGTCGGGACGTTTTTTTCAGGGGGTGGGCAGGGGTATCCTAATTTTTAGGTAAAATTATGACTCTGGTTCATTTTACTGGCATGCCTGGATTTGGCGATGTGCTCTTTGTTCCAGAAGTGTGGCTGTCCATAAGTTTGTCTGCTAAATAGTAAGCAAATAATCAGCGTTGGTGAGGGTGATGGGACGAACTATCACTTCCGAGGCGATCTGGATGTAGCTATCTTTCCGAAGCGCAGCTGAGGAGAGACAGCGTATACATTCAGATCGCCGAGGAAGTGATAGCTCGTCTCATTGCTTGAAACCAAAAGTCGATTATTTGCTTTATATTCCACATCTGAAACCAACTATCTATACCAAAAATGAAAATTTGACGTAAAAAGGTAATGTTTACTTATCTCCATAACCCCGAGCCGCTGCCATGGGGAATACGCGTTAGGATGCGCGTTAGGATGCGCATTAGGACGCGTATTAGGACGCGTATTAGGACGCGCGTTAGGACGTGTTAGATGTCAAGTGATAGTCCGAGTGTAACGCACTTTTATTTTGCGCGTACTCAAAATATTAATCAGGCATTAGGACTGTGAGGAGTGAAGAGATCAGTGAAACCAAAAAGTACTATCACCTAGAGTGTAACGAACTTTTATTCTCAGGTGATCTGATAGGAAAAACTACGCCTCATCACGTGATCAACTCTTGACCAATCATATAGCAACATTTTTAGTATGTGGAATATAATGTAGTATAATTGCCAGAATGTCAAGCAATGATGTCAAGTTAGGAATCCTTTCTTTTGTTACGGTGTGGCTATACAGTATTTGATACTATTTTACTGGTCAAATAAATAATAGTGATTATAATGAGATACTAGTTCTAAATTATATTTCTTTTCTTTGATTGATAGTGGATCGCTTCGTCCTCTTTGCCAACGTTGATCCCGATAGTGATGAGCCTCTGGTCTTGGACCGGAACGCCGTCATCGTGCCTTTTACCGGCGACATCATTGCAAATCTGGACAACTGGCGATCAGAGTGCCCGTAAGGATTGAGAGAGCGATATCTGGCATTCTGTCCCATTATTCACCTCTTGTCCACTCACTTATTTTTTGCTGACCACATGTGTGTATTGACCTATGCCCTGTTACATAAAACTTACCATTGATGGTCACTTTACCACCAATGGCAATTTCTATGGATATCTTGAATTTCCTTTGGCTGTCAAGCGATGTTACTATGCTACTTACCATTGATGGCAGAGTTACCATTAATGGTAAGTTTTATGCAATGGGCCCATTCGTCTTGATATGCCATATAGTTTATGAGCTGGTGCTCATGTGACTTAGAAAAAAAATTAAAACAAGACTTCTGTAATAAACAATTGTCAAAAAATGTGTTATTTACTCATTTTAACATTAAGAATGTGCTTTACCTCATGTCATTGTCCTTTTATACAATGTTTTGTAATCTATCAATCCCGTTGAGTTACATATTTTAATGGAAGGCTTAAAAAAAAGGAGGAAGATTTAAACAAAAATGAAGTCAACGTTTCTCAAAAGATGGCTAACCCTTTCATGAATCCAAAGTATGTGCGGAATTCGGTTTATTTGTAATTGGCTTTGTCAGACTACTCTTCTATAATCTTAAAGTAATGAATACAAAATTAATATAAGATGGAGCAACACTTAATGTGATGAACATGACAATATGAAGTGTGATTTAAGTTATGAAATTACATTCAGTTTCTGTAAAGGGAAAGTGGTGGAATCATGCAAGGATATTCTAAACCTTTGTAAATAATAGGTTAATGAGGACTGTTTTGGGAACATTGCACATTATATTGCAAGCCTGTAATCATCTTTAACAGCTGCTTTTCAATTAATCTTTACATCTAGGAAATGTCCACTATACTTGTATCATTCATTATATGTTATGTCATTCATATTCATATCATATATGTTGTGACTGTTTTATCATACCATTTGTTTCAATTTGTCTTTGCCCAAGGGTCGAGTTGCTTTATCCTGTTTTGTTTTTTGCCCATAGCTCATGTTTATTCATCTTGCTCAAATACGTTTTACTCGTGTGGAGTTCTTCAAGTTATACCATGGTTTTAGTATTCGTTATTTCTGTTTGTCATTTGAGTTTGTGCATGTGTGTTTGTGTGTGTGTGTATGTTGGTAGTATGTAGATTCCCATCATTGAAAAGCCAAATAGTTTACCTCAAATTCATTCAATATCTACCCTTTGAACACATTTAGGTTCTTCTATATATCATTATGTTTTTTTTATTCCATAATTGATTGTAAAATGGATACCAATGAAAAAGGTATGTCTGGTTTATTGTTATCATGTAATCCATAGTGTTAGAAAACATTTGTAATCTCTTCTTTGTTTGGTGATGGGATGTTGAAAAATTAAAGTAGTTTAATAACCCCACTCCTCTGGATTGTGAGAAGTTATTCTTGTTACGATTTCTTAATGGTCTGCCAATGTGTTGTTAGTGTTTGATGTGTGCTTGTTAGTACACAAAGTAGCTTAGATGTAGTTAAGATTAGATTAGAATGTTGCATATTTATGTCTGCCATACAAACTGAAGAGACTGATTTGCCAAACACATTCAAAGTAAAGTAAGTTACTCTAAAGAAATATTGCCGATCTTTTACCTTTTCTTAAGTGAAAAGATTAAACACAGTAGGGCTCTGGGGATACATTATATCTTAAACTCCATTCTTTGGAAAGAATATGATTTTTAAGGACAAATGAATGCCTGTGTGTGTGTTTGTGTTTGTGTATGTGTGTGTGTGTCTGTGTGTGTGTCTGTGTGTGTGTGTGTGTGTATGTATGTGTGTGTGTATGTGTGTATGTGTGTGCATGTGACTGACTGGAAAGGTGTGTACAATTACATGTTTATGTTACATGATGAATTCTGATTGGATGACTGAGAGCTGACTATATCGAGTGGTATACTTTTTTATTGATGAGTATGTTGTGTGCCATTGTTTGTTATGTGTGTCATTATACATGTATGTCATTATATGTCATCATAACCTACATGTAATTAAAAAACCTTCTTTGTGACCGGTTGCTATGGAAATAAGATACTACAGGTTCAAAGCAAAATTCAAGTTTCTTTTAATTTTGCTGGTCCCGAATTTCTTTCTGGTGAAATTTGGCATTATTTTATTCTCTAAGTGTTGATTTATTGGGACAGGGACAAATACATTTAAAGAAAATCATTTTACCAATGTTCTCCACACTAGTGGAGGCGACTTGAAAAAGGTTTCGTAGGAACAGGTCACAAAGAGTTGAAATTCTTCTGATCTCGTACCTCTTCCAAGAACAGGAGATTTCAAGCTGTTCTTTATCAAATCAAACACACTTCTGAACAAAACCATACATTTTCAGTTAACCTGTAAGCCCCAAACAATGTGGAACGTCTTATGACAGACAGGTTTGTTGTTGATTATTTTTTAAAGTTTTTACAAAGGGACAATGTAAGTGATACTTCTGCTTGCATTCTGTAAAAGATTTCAAAAATGCAATCACACTGTCCATGCGATCAACATTTATTCTGCCATTGAGCCTTATTATTGCTGTCATATTTATGCACATTCAAATTCATGCACATTCTGAAAAATATTGACCTTGCTTTTAACATATACCAGGGAAAATGCGGCAACCACTATAGCCACCACAACAGGATCTGAAATGGAAGTAGATATCACTACTGTTGTTGGACCGGTTGCAGTTGAAGGAGATGGCACAACTGTAGAAACGGCTGTAATGGAAGGTACCACTGGTGATATAGGAGATGCCACAAGTAAACCAGAAGTTGCCCAGGAGGGTACCACTCAGTATATGATGCAGGATGGTACCACAAGTGTTGAGGGAGAAGTAACCACTAGAGTGATGCCGGAAGGTATCCGTGGTGTAACCACAGTGCCACCAGTTGCAGGGCTAACAAATGAAGGCACCGCTAGTCAAAGTGATCTGAAAGAAGGGTCAACTACGGCAGGGTTTGTGGAAGAAGGAACCGCTATTCCCACTAGTGTTGAGGGAGAAGTAACCACTAAAACAACACCAGAAGGTACCAGTGGTGTAACCACAGAACCATCAGTTACAGGGCTAACAGATGAAGGTACCCGTAGTTCCAGTGGTGTTGAGGGAAAAGGAACAACTAAAACAACACCAGAAGATACCAGTGGTGTAACCACAGAACCATCAGTTACAGGGCTAACAGATGAAGGTACCCGTAGTCCCAGTGGTGTTGAGGGAAAAGGAACAACTAAAACGACACTAGCAAGTACCAGAGGTGTAACCACAGAACCATCAGCTACAGGGCTAACAGATGAAGGTACCCGTAGTCCCAGTGGTGTTGAGGGAAAAGGAACAACTAAAACGACACTAGCAAGTACCAGAGGTGTAACCACAGAACCATCAGCTACAGGGCTAACAGATGAAGGTACCCGTAGTCCCAGTGGTGTTGAGGGAAAAGGAACCACTAAAACGTCTCCAGCAAGTACCAGAGGTGTAACCACAGAACCATCAGCTACAGGGCTAACAGATGAAGGTACCCGTAGTCCCGGTGGTGTTGAGGGAAAAGGAACCACTACAACGAAGCCAGAAAGTACCAGTGGTGTAACCACAGAACCATCAGCTGCAGGGCTTACGAACGAAGGTACCGCTAGTCCTAGTGGTCTTGAGGGAGAAGAATCAACCATAACGATGCCGGAAGGTACCACTCTTCCCACTGGTGTTGAGGGAGGAGGAACCACTAAAATGATGCTGGAAAGTACCAGTGGTGTAACCACAGAGCCACCAACAAGAGGTCTTACAAATGAAGGTACCGCTAGTCCCAGTGGTGTTGAGGAAGAAGAAACCACTAAAACGACACCAGAAAGTACCGGTGGTGTAACCACAGAACCATCATCTGCATGGCTGACGAATGAAGGTACCAGTGGTGCTGAGGCAGACGTAACAACTGCCAAAGGGGTCACTGATGGCGATGTAAGTGCAGGAACAGAAGCACAGAGTAGTACCAGTACCACAGAACCCACAGGAGTACCCTCTGAATCCTTGACAGATGCCCCAACACCATCACCTATGCCCTTAGAGAACACCACAGAAGCTGATGTGGATGAATGCATGTATGATAGTGTCTGCCCAGGCGAAGGATACAAATGTGTCAACTTTCCAGGTACCTACGAGTGCCAGTGTGCAGATGGCTATGTCAGTGATGAAATAGGAGACTGTCATGGTAAGTCACAGTCACTTCCTAAGAGAAGTTGAAAATTCATCTTGTATTTTTATGCCTCTAACACAGAGTGCTGATAGCTTGAGTTTTTTTTAGTTACATGTATCTGTTGGTCCGTCAGCAAGCATAACTATTTAGATTTACTTATTTCTTGTGGAGCAATTAATTATGCCTTCGCCACGAAGAGGCCCGAGGCATGTTTTCGGGTTGTTTCCGTCCCGAATCCATTTACACAATATCTTGAGAACCGTTACCAGATTTGCTTCAAACTTGGTACATGTGTGTATTGCATGAACCCCATGAAGTGTGTAAAAAAAGGGGTCAATTCTGATTGAGGTCAAAGGTCAATGAACGATGTGAAAAATTGTCAAAAATTGATCTTCAATGAGGCAATTCTAATCAAACATTGCACAAAGATGTATCACTACTTGGCAGTAAAATGGTGACATTTTTGTAAAATTCCTGAAAGTTCAGAGGGCAAAGGTCAATGAACTTTGCAGTACCTTGCCAAAACCTTCTCCATATAGATATTTTTCACAATAAATCCAATTTATTGTTAGTATTAGACTGAAACTGGACTATTTTATGAGCAGGATACTGAGATTCACTTGAGACTCAAGAAACTTAATATGCATATCCAACACCATGGTAGGGGTCAGTTGGTACACTTTGAAGCAAAAAGGCTAATGATTCTGGGGAGAGATCATATGAACATGTGTTTGCATACAAACGGGTCTAATGTCAAAGGTTAGTGGCCCATATATAGACTAAAGATACCATGTGTATGGAGAGAACAGGACGATTCTCTGTAAAGGTTAAAGGTCATAAGTCATGAACTCTTGGCCATCTCCATGTATTCTTTTCAACAGGATGCAATTTGATTGACATGTCCATTACCATAGAAGTTAAAAGTTTATGTTCCTTTGGAGTGAAGAGTCAATGGTCAAAGGCCACGTATCAAATGCCTTTGATTTATCATTTTGAAATAAATGTATTCCTTTCTCCAACTTTTACACCTTTCCCCTCTGAGTAGTTTGGTGAAAAGTATTTGCTCATAAATTGAGCTTGCTCGATTCTGAAATAGCATGTTGTACATTGATTAACACGTTTCCATGATTATCGTACACATTACCTGAAAGTATGTCCCTATGCCAAATGATACATGTCAAATAAGTAAACTACATGCAGGTAGTAGAGTTCTGTGTTTTCCTTTTGTTCTGAAGGCTGTGCCTATTGTGAAGATGAGTTGCCTGAGGATGGAAAAGAACGATTCTGCGAGTCAACATTTGGTAAGTATATTTGAGACTCATATAATATAAGTCTTTGTAAGCCAAAGCTATTATTGTTGACAAGTGATTTCCATCAAAACCAAATGTCATGTGATGTTTTAAAAGTGACACTATAAGACCTCCATATTATCCAAATACTTTACAGCCATGCTGAACCATAAACCAGGTATTACATTTGATGACTAGATGATTAGTCCATATTTTTGACATTTTGAAAGTATCTTCATGTATTCCTGCCCAAATCTGAAATTTTTGCTGTGAATTGTTTATTCAAGATTCTGGCAGTTATTCTCAAGTCACAAAAAATTGAAATAAAAACATGAATGGCTGTGTATAGAGACGTTGAAGAAAAAATTGTGACTAAAAATACTCCCATAAAACAGGAATATAGGCCTACTGAAATGGTAATGCATTCCTTTTTTTAGAGCAAACACCTTAAACCAAAGACAACTTTTTTTGAAATCTAGAATATTCACAGCTTGTAAGAAAATACCCAAGATGTGTTTTGAGTGTTATCACCAACTCTTTCATCTTCATTGGATCATATTTGCAAACAGAGATTGCTCTAAGACACATGGTTAAGACTATAGACTCTAGGTAATCTCAAAACAATACTATTATCAGGAGGCTGCAGATCGAGGGAAACCAGCACTAGCTAGTCACCACTCATTATGCAAATTTATGTTGATAAAAGTATTGACCGATATTAATGCTAATAAATATGATCTTTTGAAATGTCAATTTTGTGACATCATGTGTGAGGTGCTCTTCCGTACATGAGTGTTGTGTACGGTCTAATTACATTAATTGCTCTCTTTCTGTTTTTGACAATGCAATCCTTTTTTTTTTCATACAGGTATGAGTGTAAAAATATATTTTTAATGATGAGTCAAATGCACTGGTAACAGGATGCATATTTTTTTGAGATACTGTAAATTTTTGAAAAAAATTGTCCACAACATATAGGAGAGCACCTCGCATGTGACGTCACATAATCAAAATTTTAAAAGATCCTGACTTTCTTATCCTTTGATTTTCATCAAACTTTCACTTATATGTTTCTTTTATGTGTCTGTTTTTATTGAAATAAACTTAATTACTGAATGAACTATCCCTTTAAAATTTGTGTTACTTCCTCCCTACAGTATATATTGTCAAGCGGAGATCTCGAGACCTTCGTCTTATCAGAGAGAAGCGATACACAGATACGGTCCTGAGATGGAAAGCCTATAAAGACTTTGTCGTACCTGATGACTACTGCCAGTGCAACACATTAGAATGGAAAGCAGGTGAGAAAAAAGTAATATGTGACCTGCTGACAATAGGTCCATGGTCTAGTACTGATCATGTCAAGTTTCGATCCTTTTCATGAAATACTTGACAGGACGTGAAAGTTTTAAGAATTTGGATCAAGTGCAATGTAGGAAGCGCAAATGAAAGATGTTTTGTGTATGACCATGAAGATATTTTATACCAGTGCTTCATGGATTACAAATAATAGATATTCAACATATTATCAGAAAAAAAATGATTCCTTTCCCTATGAATAGTGGTTTAGTCCATGTACTCTCGCACTGGACTAAACTGAGAACATAACATAACTAAACAGAGTGCTGTATCTTTTGTAACTATCACAAGTTGAAAGATCAAATTCTAAAAACTTTTGAGGTTGCTGTCATCGTCATCATCATCATCATCACTGTATATCATCATATGTAAGTTCAAAAGAATTAAACTGTCGCATTTCTGTGGTACATTGATACAATTATGGGAGGAGAATGCTTTAATATTTGTAGATTTTGATTTTACAGTATGTATGTGATGTCATTTCTTTACTTAGCATGATCTAATAAAGGTGTAGAAATAAACAAGATCAAACAAAATCATTATGAATAAATCATTCATCCTTAATATGCTTATGGTAAAGATGTCTTGATGTAGAACAGATGGCAAATTGATGCATCTATAGAATGACATGAAATCTAATGTTTCAATAAGGAGATATCAACTGACTTGAAAGCAACCCAGTGCCAGTCTGTTTTGTCATGAAAAAATTATGGTAAGCTGTTATCATTGAAATTTTTCGGTGGGAGATTTGCAATGCAATTTTAGCTCCGTATATCCTGGAACACTAACACTTTTCCTTTTGCTTTGCAGCCGATCGTTTCATAGTCTTCGCAAGTGGTGATGATTTTGGTGATGACCCAATCATCTTTGACCAGACAGCGGTCATTTTGCCTTTCACAAGCAGCATTGTTGACATGCTGGACATCTGGAGGACAGAATGCGAGTAAGTAATCTAAATCTTATTTCGTTCATTTTATGATGGCAAAGTTTTTAATTTTGGTCATATGCATCTTTAAACAATTTCCTAAGCAAGCTTGAATCATGTCTTTTACTTTCATGTCTTTATCACAAAATGGCAGGAGGCATTATGAATTTTGGGTTGTCTGTAATAGATTCTCCATCTATTTGTTCGTCTGTCTGTCACACATCTGTTTACGCAATATCTTGAGAAATGTTCAGCAGAATTGCTTAAAACGTGGTACCTGTATGTACATGTTATACATAAAACCAATGAACTGTATACAATTGGGGTCAAATCAGATGAAGATCAAAGGTGAAAGATCAATGAAAATACAAAAAAATTGCATCTTTTGCGCGAGAATGATCAAATTATTAAACTATTCATATGCACAAATATCACTTCATGACTCATCCCAATGATATTTCACATGTACAGGGAAAATGTGCCCACTACAGGAGCTGTAACAGAGGTAGATATCACAACTGTTGTTGGACCGGTTATTGTTGAAGAAGATGCCACAAACACAACAGAAGCTGCCGTCCAGGAAAGTACCTCTACGGTCGTCCGTAAAGTGAGAGCTGTGAGGAGTGTAGTGTCACCCGAGCCTTTGCAGAATACCACTGATGCTGATACAAATGCATACAAATGCGTCAACATGTCTGGTACCTACGAATGCCAGTGTGCGGATGGCTATGTCACCGATGAATTCGGAGACTGTCATGGTAAGTCAGTTTGGTCATAACTTTCATCCTTCTAAAATGATTTCAAACTGATCTTTCAGTGTGTTTTGTGTTTTTCTAAAATAATTTCAAGCTTATCCATCAGTGTGTTTTGATAGCTCTGACACAAAGTGCAGATCTGATATTTTTAGAACTCAGAATATGCCCACATATGCATTTCTGTCAAGAAATGTCATCCAAAGTTTGGTCAAGTGTATCCATCAGTAATAGAAAAAAAACGGTATGGATATTTGGGCACAAAATGTCAAAGGTCAGGGGTCACATACATAGGTTGCATAATTTGTGAACCGGAGATTATAGTGAAATTAAACCATGTGTAAGGAGGAGAAGGAGCTAGCTAGTACACTTTAAGCAAAACGTGTTTGCTTGAAAATTCATTACAAATTATTAAGAAGTCTAAACCACGGTGTTTGACATGGGTTAGCATGTGACCAATTTCACTTGCAAAGTTGTCTCCATACCATTTCCAATGAATTCCATTGTAGAAATTGAGTGAAGTTTTGTCTTGTTTTATTCTGAAGGCTGTGCGTACTGTCAAGATGAGTTGCCAGAGGATGGAAAAGAAAGATTCTGCAAATCAACATTTGGTAAGCATTTTTTAGACTCTTAACCCGCTGGTTACTGTTAGATTTTCTGGCTTTGTGAACCCTGATCCAGTTTGGATGTCCAAATTTGCCATAGAACTGCAGTAACCAAAGGGTTGAACCTTGATTGGGTCCTATAAGGTATTTGAAGTTTATTCATGGCCTGTTTTCTATTGTTCAATCAGCTGATTGTACTGGAGTTGTGCTACTTAGTATCTGAGCGGAAAAATGCCAGCCCGCATATATGCAGGCTCAGGACAGAACAGGTTAGGACTTGACACTTTGTGGGATGAACAATTGTTTTAATTCATGAATGATAAAATAAAATTGATAAACCAGTTTTTAGTTCATATCACTTACGGCAATGTAGAACCCTTTATAAAATGGTTCAAAATCGTGAATTCATAAAATGTTATGACTGGATGATTTTTTCATGTCTTTTGACATTTCTGTGGCATTTGTTCTTGCCAAAGTTACGCCAAGGATTATGCGGGATTGTTCATCTAAGTAGTAGTCTTGCAGTTATTCTCCAATTTCTGTCAGAAGACATCTTGCAAATCTCTTGCAAATTGTTTAAAAAATGGTTCGAAAAAGAGCACTCTAAGCAGATATTTATGACTAAAATCCAAATACCATGAATTTAAGCAAAATGTTGATTCTTTCCTTTAATAGATTTAAACATTTCAGCCAAAGATAATTTTTGTTTTTAATGTGGAACATTAATTTTCTTAGTGAGAAATAATTCACAGTTTTTATATCTGAGAAATGCAGATTCCCTGTATCTCTCAACATTTAATTTGCTTCCTCCACACAGCGTACGTCGTCAGGCGCAGACCGGATGACCTCCGTCTTCTAAAAGAGATGAGGTATACATGTGAAGATGTCTTGCTTGGACAAAAGATGTTCAGAGACTTTGTCGTTCCTGATGACTACTGTCAGTGCCGCACAATGCAATACAGAGCAGGTGAATCAATACATTACAACAAGTTGTATTTACGATTACATCACAAGTTGAAGGATAAAAATTTATGAGACATTGTATGATATTACTATAGGAGGATAAAGTTACTCTAGATAAGCCTCAAATGATTTGAAAATCTCCACATGTTACAGCCTTTTTTTACAAACAAAATTTTTTTTGTTTACAAATGATTTAAATAATACAATACAATATCCTTCATCCTTACATGTACATCCTTGTTTGATATCTTTATGCCTCCGCAACGAAGTTGGTGGATGGCATCATGTTACGGGTTGTCTGTCCGTTCATCCGTCCGGATCTTGTTTATGTGATTTTGGGACAGATAGGTCAAAGGTAAAAAGTCATAGGTCAAGGTCTTGGGGCTCACGTCAAGATCATATTGTGAAATGTTGCTGTTTATGTGACAAATGGTGAAATATTTGACCAAATATCACGTAAAATAGTATGATAATGCCATTGACAAGTCTCTTTTGATAAAGGTATATGTTATAGCCAAGTAGCAAGTTTTCAAGGCATAAGTGGATGACATTTTACTACTTATTAGATTTTGGCAATACTTCAGTGTCTGCACAGGAGGATGGAGGTATACCAGTCGAATGCACACAGTCCAATTTCTCTAGTTTTTTGCAAATCAGATCGACATATATTTGCTCAAATCTTTACATGTCAGTTTTCTGACCAACTGGTGCCTTTCTGGAGTTACTTGTTACATCTATCTGCATGTAAACAGACTCATAAACAACACTAGTTTAATATCTTTTTGTTTTTTAAAAGCCATATTCCCTTTCACAAGAGAAAATGGGAATTGTGGTCTGTGGTCAGTTATGAGAAAGCACTGAAAATATTCCATAGGAAATGTTCAAAGTTTTTTTTTTCTATTTACATGCATCATGCATCACTGACCCTTTGCCTTTTGGTTTCGCAGCTACACGATTCATTGTCATTGCCAGCGCCGAATATTTTGGTGACGATGCAGTCATCTTTGACCAGACAGCACTCATTTTGCCTTACACTGACAGCATTGTTGATACCCTGGATATGTGGAGATCAGAATGCGGGTAAGGGTCATTGCACTCTTTCTATGTCTCCTTAAGGTGGCAAGAGGCAGTATGTTATTGGATCATACATCTCTTCTTCCCCAATCGATTTACACAATCAAGATGTTTGACGGATTTGGTTTCAGCTTGGTCTGTTACTCTGAAACTAACAATCTAGATACACTGTGGCTCAAAATCTATCAGAGGTTAAAGGTATATGAACTTAGGGAGCTCAACATGATACATGTATGTACATTGGCGAGATCTTCTTAAAAAATGGTACCTATATGTGATTCATGGCACGGCAGATTTTAAATCTTTATAAATATATGTGTTATAAGAATAAGTCTCTCCAACATTTCCTTCTCACTCCTCTTTACCCCTGTTTTAGGGAATATGAAACAAGTCCAGAGTTTTCCTCTGTTATTGAGTGGGATGTAACAACTACCAGAGGAGCTTCAGTTGATGAGGGAGTTGCTACCACACAGGGCCCAGTTGTCCAGGAAGGCACCACAGGAGATGCACCTCAGGAAGTTGTAACAACTGCTGGAGTTGCACAGGAAACAACCAAAGGTGCTTCAGTTGATGAGGGAGTTGCTACCACACAGGGCCCAGTTGTCCAGGAAGGCACCACAGGAGATGTACCTCAGGAAGTTGTAACAACTGCTGGAGTTGCACAGGAAACAACCACAGGGGCTTCAGTTGATGAGGGAGTTGCTACCACACAGGGCCCAGTTGTCCAGGAAGGCACCACAGGAGATGTACCTCAGGAAGTTGTAACAACTGCTGGAGTTGCACAGGAAACAACCACAGGTGCTTCAGTTGATGAGGGAGTTGCTACCACACAGGGCCCAGTTGTCCAGGAAGGCACCACAGGAGATGTACCTCAGGAAGTTGTAACAACTGCTGGAGTTGCACAGGAAACAACCACAGGGGCTTCAGTTGATGAGGGAGTTGCTACCACACAGGGCCCAGTTGTCCAGGAAGGCACCACAGGAGATGTACCTCAGGAAGTTGTAACAACTGCTGGAGTTGCACAGGAAACAACCACAGGTGCTTCAGTTGATGAGGGAGTTGCTACCACACAGGGCCCAGTTGTCCAGGAAGGCACCACAGGAGATGTACCTCAGGAAGTTGTAACAACTGCTGGAGTTGCACAGGAAACAACCACAGGGGCTTCAGTTGATGAGGGAGTTGCTACCACACAGGGCCCAGTTGTCCAGGAAGGCACCACAGGAGATGCACCTCAGGAAGTTGTAACAACTGCTGGAGTTGCACAGGAAACAACCACAGGGGCTTCAGTTGATGAGGGAGTTGCTACCACACAGGGCCCAGTTGTCCAGGAAGGCACCACAGGAGATGCACCTCAGGAAGTTGTAACAACTGCTGGAGTTGCACAGGAAACAACCACAGGGGCTTCAGTTGATGAGGGAGTTGCTACCACACAGGGCCCAGTTGTCCAAGAAGGTACAACAGGAGAGGCAACAACTGCAGGATCTGCACAGGAAACAACCACAGGGGCTTCAGTCGATGAGGGAGTTGCTACCACACAGGGCCCAGTTGTCCAGGAAGGCACAACAGGAGAGGCAACAACTGCAGAATCTGCACAGGAAACGACCACAGGGGCTTCAGTCGATGAGGGAGTTGCTACCACACAGCGCCCAGTTGTCCAAGAAGGCACAACAGGAGAGGCAACAACTGCAGGATCTGCACAGGAATCAACCACAGGGGCTTCAGTCGATGAGGGAGTTGCTACCACACAAGGCCCAGTTGTCCAAGAAGGCACAACAGGAGAGGCAACAACTGCAGGATCTGCACAGGAAACAACCACAGGGGCTTCAGTCGATGAGGGAGTTGCTACCACACAGGGCCCAGTTTTCCAAGAAGGCACAACAGGAGAGGCAACAACTGCAGGAACTGCACAAGAAACTACCACAGGTGCTTTGGTTAAAGAGGGAGTTGCTACCACACAGGGACCACTTGTTCAGGAAGGCACAACAGGAGAGACAACAACTGAGGGAACTGTGCAAGAAGGTTCCACAAAGGCTACCATTGTTGATATAGATATATCAACTCCAGCTGCCCCTGGAAAAGGAGAGATTACAGGAACCACTGACGCTGACCAAGGTACAGCAAGCCCGACAACTGCGACTGCAGCTGCAGCACAAGGGAGTACTGTTGGTACTGGTGTACCTACAGGAGATGGATCACCCACTGAATCCTCAACAGTTGCCCCTGTCACATCACCTGAGTCTTCACAGAATACTACTGAAGCTGATGTGGATGAGTGCATGTACGAGAGTGCCTGCCCAGGCGACGCATACAAATGTGTGAACTTCCCCGGTACTTACGAATGCCAGTGTGCAGATGGCTATGTGGGTGACGAGCTCGGAGACTGTCATGGTAAGTCATAGGTTAAAAATCAATTGTCTGATACAATGGGATTACTTCAGATGCTGATTATCAAAGAAGGTCACATTTAATGTCACATTTTGTAAGAATGAGAATATTGATATTAATATTCATGGTCTTTTGATGAGACATAGATGCACTGATAAATTAAGACTTTCTTACTGCCCCCCCCCCCCCATAGAAGTTTCTTGTGGCACAGTTCTTTAAACTGGGATACCTTATATCATTAGATGTCACATTTTGTAAAAAAAATTGCTGTTGATGATGCAACAACTGCAGCAACAGGAGATGCTACAACTCAAGTCACAGCTGCTGTTGATGATGCTACGACTGCAGTAGCAGGAGATGCTACAACACAGACCACAGCTGCTGTTGATGATGCAACAACTGCAGCAACAGGAGATGCTACAACACAGTCCACAGCTGCTGTTGATGCCACCACTGCACCAGCAAGTATGGTTAGAACAGATGCAACAACTGCAGCAACAGGAGATGCTACAACGCAGGCCACAGCTGCTGTTGATGATGCAACAACTGCAGCAGCAGGAGATGCTACAACTCAGGCCACAGCTGGTGTTGATGATGCAACAACTGCAGCAACAGGAGATGCTACAACTCAAGTCACAGCTGCTGTTGATGCTACGACTGCAGTAGCAGGAGATGCTACAACACAGGCCACAGCTGCTGTTGATGATGCAACAACTGCAGCAACAGGAGATGCTACAACACAGTCCACAGCTGCTGTTGATGCCACCACTGCACCAGCAAGTATGGTTAGAACAGATGCAACGACTGCAGCAGCAGGAGATGCTACAACACAGGCCACAGCTGCCGTTGATGATGCAACGACTGCAGCAGCAGGAGATGCTACAACACAGGCCACATCTGCTGTTGATGATGCAACAACTGCAGCAGTAATTACTCCTGAAAGTTCAACACAGTCTTCAGTTAAAGAAGTAGATTCAACAACAGCAGGAGCTGGAACTGAAACAGCCACAATGGAGGCCACTACTCTTGAAGCAGATGCAGCGACTGCCTCTCCATCACCTGAGGGCATTAGTGGATGTGCTAAGGGCTACACTACAGATGAGATGGGAGAATGCCATGGTATGTAAAGCTTACCAGAAGAAGTTATTCAATAATTGCTAATGAAACTACATCTTTAAATCTTTTTTTTTTGTTGCTTGCGCTTGCAAGATGGTTATGTTGGAGGATTCTTCTCTTTCTTTCTTTTTTTTTTTACCTACCATGATTTCATGAAATGTCAAAGATGATATATTTACTGTTTTAACATACCAACTTCAGTTCTATGAAGGGAAAGCAATAATCTGTTGTGAAGCGTACTTTAAAAACGACCCTTAATTTTCTGTAGACTGACACCGGTATGAGGGATAGTGTTGAATTGTTTGAGTATCCAGATATTGACAAAAAAGCATCGTTAATACTGAAAACTTGATTACATGTGCTCATGAAGAGTTACAAAGATATCTTCATTTCACACAGAAGCTCTGAATTTTGGGTCAAAGAAAGAAATGGTTTTCTCTCTTTCTTTTGAAGATTGTGCCTATTGTGAAGATGACCTGCCTGTGGATGGAAAGCAACGTTTTTGCAGCTCAACATTTGGTAAGCCATTTCTTTGCCTCTCATATGCATTGATTTTGTCATTTCATTTAGGATATTTGAGATTGAATCATTGGATATACTGCTGATTGAATTTTTTTACTATTTTGAATAATGGAATTTGTTTTCACTCTATCTTTGCAGTGTATATTGTGAAACGAAGAGCAAGAGATCTTCGTCTGCTCAGAGAGAAGCGATATATCGATGCAGCCATTAGCGGGAAAGTCTACCGAGACTTTGTCGTGCCTGATGACTTCTGCCAATGCAGCAGATTGGAATGGAAAGCGGGTAAGACATACTAGTAGTAATAATATTAGGTTGGGATTGTAGTACAGCCTATTAATGGCTGGTCATGAAACAATGTTGGTGGTCAAAAAATTCCAGGGTCTTGACTTATTTTAAGATGGGGATTGAATGCAATATCAGAAGGGGCAGTGGAAAATACCTTTTTTTTAAAAAAAATCACCTTGGCAAAAAGTGTATGGTAATCAAGTGTGAATCACATTGTACATGAAGATCAAAAAGGGGTAAGTTATTACAGAATTTTAAGGTGATTGTGGAATTGTGTTTGCTGCATAACATATGCATGAGATCAAAATAAAAAAAATTATCGCTCTTTAAAACTGACCAGCAGATAAACTTAATTTAGCTTAATGATTGGTTCAAGGTATGGTTTAAATTTAAATAGCTGATCAACTTAATTTAACTTGATGATAAGTTCAGGATGTACCTTGTAACATACCCTTGTTCACCCAGTACCTCCCCCTTCTTTGTCTGCAGTGTCTCGCTTTGTGGTCTTTGCCAATGCTGATCCTGAAGGTGATGAGCCAATCGTCCTGGACCACTCAGCTCTCATTTTGCCAGTGTCGGGCAAACTTCTGGACACACTGGACAACTGGAGATCAGAATGCGGGTAAGGATTCAGAGGGCAGTTGAAGAATTTAGGGTGTGGTCCCTTTTTATGGATGGGCGGTACATGTTTACGTTTGGAACAACCCATTTTGTAGTAACCATTGTACACATATATATATATATATATATCTTACTGGACCAGTCGGTGCATTGATTTGCAGTGCACTGCTCATCTCAGTGCATTACTGTGGTGTGGAGAGCAGTGATGTGCACTTTTGCAGTCTATATCCTGTAGGAACCACCCATACAAAACTCAACTCAAAATCTATCGATCAGTATATTTCAACTTCAAACAGTTCTGAGACACTATGCTCTTCCATTTTGTGTGGTATTGATACAATTTACACTCATGTGCCATGTTTTGAATGATGCAAATCCTTAATACCTCACAGTTTAATTGAAATACCAACCTGAACTGTTTTCAAAAAATGTGTAAAAACATTACATATTTTGTTAATGTTATATATTACATACAGGATGAAATAATATCTGTCAGGTTTTCTTAAAGAACAACATGTCTAAATCTTACAAATAACAAGTATCAATATGAAATGGAGTGTTTGTGTACTCACTTTTAGGTATCCATTTGGTAATAATGCAAAATATTTCTTCAAACACCTATTTTGTTCCTAGTAAAAGAATGATTTCTAAGTGTTTCACATCCCTTCTTTTCTTTCACAAATGTGTCAGAGCTACGTGCATAATGATATCATAATTTTGCTGTTGTTTTTCTGTTTTACAGGGTTTTTGACACAACTTCTAAGCCAGAGATAACCACAACAGAGACAGTGACAGCTGTTGAGGACGATGCAACTACGGCAGCAGGAGGAGATGCTACAACACAGTCCACAGCTGCTGTTGATGATACAACAACTGCAGCAGCAGGAGATGCAACAACACAGGCCACAGCAGCCATTGATGATGCAACAACTGTAGCAACAGAAGATGCTACAACACAGGCTACAACTGCTGTTGATGATGGATCAACTGTAGCAGCAGGAGATGCTACACCACAGGCCACAGCCGCTGTTGATGATGCCACCACTGCAGCAGCAGGAGATGCTACGACACAGTCCACAGCTGCTGTTGATGATACAACAACTGCAGCAGCAGGAGATGCAACAACACAGGCCACAGCAGCCATTGATGATGCAACAACTGTAGCAACAGGAGATGCTACAACACAGGCTACAACTGCTGTTGATGATGGATCAACTGTAGCAGCAGGAGATGCTACACCACAGGCCACAGCCGCTGTTGATGATGCCACCACTGCAGCAGCAGGAGATGCTACGACACAGGCCACAGCTGCTGTTGATGATGCAACAACTGCAGCAGGACATGCTACAACACAGGCTACATCTCCTGTTGATGATGCAACGAGTGCAGCAGCAGGAAATGCTACAACACAGGCCACAACTGCTGTTAATGATGCCACCACTGCAGCAGCAGGAGATGCTACAACACAGGCCACAGCTGCTGTTGATGATGCCACCACTGCAGCAGTAGGAGATGCTACAACACAGGCTACAGCTCTTGTTGATGATGCAACAACTGCAGCAGCAGAAGATGCTACAACACAGGCCACAGCTGCTTTTGATGATGCCACCACTGCAGAAGCAGGAGATGCTACAACACAGGCCACAGCTGCTGGTGATGGTGTCACATCTGCAGCAGCAGGAGATGCTACTACACAGGCCACAGCTGCTGTTGATGATGCAACGACTGCAGCAGCAGGAAATGCTACAACACAGGCCACAACTGCTGTTGATGATGCAACAACTGCAGCAGCAGGAGATGCTACAACACAGGCCACAGCTGCTGCTGATGATGCAACAACTGCAGCAGCAGGAGATGCTACAACACAGGCCACACCTGCTGTTGATGATGCCACCACTGTAGCAGCAGGAGATGCTACGACACAGGCCACAGCTGCTGTTGATGGCGTCACAACTCCAGCAGAAGGAGATGCTACAACACAGGCCACAGCTACTGTTGATGATGCAACAACTGCAGCAGCAGGAGATGCTACAACGCAGGCCACAGCCGCTGTTGATGATGCAACAACTGCAGCAGCAGGAGATGCTACAACGCAGGCCACAGCTGCTGATGATGGCGTCACAACTGTAGCAGCAGGAGATGCTACAACACAGGCTACAGTTGCTATTGATTCCACAACTGCACCAGCAAGTATGGTTAGAACAGATCCAACATCTGCAGCAGTAGGAGGTGCCACAACACAGGCAATAGCTGCTGGTGACGATGCAACAACTGCAGCAGCAGGAGATGCTACAACACAGGCTACAACTGCTCTTGATGATGGATCAACTGTAGCAGCAGGAGATGCTACACCACAGGCCACAGCTGCTGTTGATGCTACAACACAGGCCACACCTGCTGTTGATGATGCCACCACTGTAGCAGCAGGAGATGCTACAACACAAGCCACAGCTGCTGATGATGATTCAACAACTGCAGCAGCAGGAGATGCTACAACACAGGCCACACCTGCTGTTGATGATGCCACCACTGTAGCAGCAGGAGATGCTACAACACAGGCCACAGCTGCTGTTGATGATGCAACGACTGCCGCAGCAGGAGATGCTACAACACAGGCCACAGCCGCTGTTGATGATGCCACCACTGCAGCAGCAGGAGATGCTACAACACAGGCCACAGCCGCTGTTGATGATGTCACAACTGTAGAAGCAGGAGATGCTACAACACAGGCCACAGCTGCTGTTGATGATTCAACAACTGCAGCAGCAGGAGATGCTACAACACAGGCCACACCTGCTGTTGATGATGCCACCACTGCAGCAGCAGGAGATGCTACAACACAGGCTACAGCTGCTGATGATGGCGTCACAACTGTAGCAGCAGGAGATGCTACAGCACACGCCACAGCTTCTGTTGATGATGCCACCACTGCAGCAGCAGGAGATGCTACAACACAGGCTACAGCTGCTGTTGATGATTCAACAACTGCAGCAGCAGGAGATGCTACAACACAGGCCACAGCTGCTGATGATGATTCAACAACTGCAGCAGCAGGAGATGCTACAACACAGGCCACAGCTGCTGCTGATGATTCAACAACTGCAGCAGCAGGAGATGCTACAACACAGGCGACAGCTGCTGTTGATGATTCAACAACTGCAGCAGCAGGAGATGCTACAACACAGGCCACAGCTGCTGATGATTCCACCACTGCACCAGCAAGTATGGTTAGAACAGATGCAACAACTGCAGCAACAGAAGGTGCTACAATACAGGCCACAACTGCTGTTGATGATGCCACAACTGCAGCAGCAGGAGATGCTACAACACATGCCACAGCTGCTGTTGATGATGCCACCACTGCAGCAGCAGGAGATGCTACAACACAGGCCACAGCTGCTGTTGATGATGCAACTACTGCAGCAGCAGGAGATGCTACAACACAGGCCACAGCTGCTGTTGATGATGCAACTACTGCTGACGTAGGATATGCTACAACACAGGCCACAGCTGCTGTTGATGATGCAACAACTGCCGCAGCAGGAGATGCTACGACAAAGGCCACAGCTGCTGATGATGATTCAACAACTGCAGCAGCAGGAGATGCTACAACACAGGCCACAGCTGCTGCTGATGATTCAACAACTGCAGCAGCAGGAGATGCTACAACACAGGCCACAGCTGCTGTTGATGATTCAACAACTGCAGCAGCAGGAGATGCTACAACACAGGCCACAGCTGCTGATGATTCCACCACTGCACCAGCAAGTATGGTTAGAACAGATGCAACAACTGCAGCAACAGAAGGTGCTACAATACAGGCCACAACTGCTGTTGATGATGCCACAACTGCAGCAGCAGGAGATGCTACAACACATGCCACAGCTGCTGTTGATGATGCCACCACTGCAGCAGCAGGAGATGCTACAACACAGGCCACAGCTGCTGTTGATGATGCAACTACTGCAGCAGCAGGAGATGCTACAACACAGGCCACAGCTGCTGTTGATTCCATCACTGCACCAGCAAGTATGGTTAGAACAGATGCAACAACTGCAGCAACAGAAGGTGCTACAATACAGGCCACAGCTCCTGTTGACGATGCAACAACAGCAGCAGCAGGAGATGCTACAACACACGCCACAGCTGCTGTTGATGATGCCACCACTGCAGAAGCAGGAGATGCTACAACACAGGCCACAACTGCTGTTGATGATGCCACAACTGCAGCAGCAGGAGATGCTACAACACATGCCACAGCTGCTGTTGATGATGCCACCACTGCAGCAGCAGGAGATGCTACAACACAGGCCACAGCTGCTGTTGATGATGCAACTACTGCTGACGTAGGATATGCTACAACACAGGCCACAGCTGCTGTTGATGATGCAACAACTGCCGCAGCAGGAGATGCTACAACAAAGGCCACAGCTGCTGTTGATGATGCAACAACTGCTGCAGTAGGAGATGCTACAACACAGGCCACAGTTGCTGTTGATGATGCAACAACTGCTGCAGTAGGAGATGCTACAACACAGGCCACAGCTGCTGTTGATGATGCAACGACTGCAGCAGCAGGAGATGCTACAACACAGGCCACAGCTGCTGTTGATGATGCAACAACTGCAGCAGCAGAAGATGCTACAACACAGGCCACAGCTGCTGTTGATGATGCAACAACTGCTGCAGTAGGAGATGCTACAACACAGGCCACAGCTGCTGTTGATGATGCAACGACTGCAGCAGCAGGAGATGCTACAACACAGGCCACAGCTGCTGTTGATGATGCAACGACTGCAGCAGCAGCAGGAGATGCTTCAACTCAGGCCACAGCTGCTCCTGAAGATGCTACAACTACAGCAGCTGTTACTTCTGTAGGTTCAACACAGTCTATAGTTACAGAAGTAGATTCAACAACAGCAGGAGCTGAAACAGCCACAATGAAAGCCACCACTCTGGAAGCAGATTCAACGACTGCCTTTCCATCACCTGACGGCATTGCCGGGTGCGCTGAGGGCTACACTACAGATGAGATGGGAGGATGTCATGGTATGTGAGACTGCAAACTGCCAGATCATTGTTTTTATGCCTCTGCCACTAAATGGCTGGAGGCATTGTGTTTTCGGGTTGTCCATCTATCCGTCCGTCTGTCTGTCCGTCCGACCCGTTTAGGCAATATCTTGAGAACCGTGAACCAGATTTGCTTAAAAGTTGGTACATGTGTGTATTGCATAAAACCAATGAAGTGTATAAAATTGGGGTCAAATCTGATTGAGGTCAAAGGTCAAAAGTCAATGAACTTTGTGAAAAATTGCCCCAAATTTACCTTTTTCACATTAAATTCATATCCAAGGATACAATTCTCATCAAACATGGTACAAAGATGGATCAGTACTTGGGGGTAGACTAGTGACATTTTGGGTAAAATTCCTGAATGGTCAGAGGTCAAAGGTCAATGAACTTTGTGAAAAAATGCAAAAATTTGACCTTTTTCACAATAAATCGAAGTCCAAGGATGCAGTTCTCGTTAAACATGGTACAGAGATGGATCACTACTTGGAGATAGACTCGTGAAATTTTTGGTAAAATTCCCGAAAGATCAGAGGTCAAAGGTCAATTAACTTTACAAAATTGGCTAAAACTGCCCCAAACTTTATATTTTTTACAATAAATCCAAATCCAATAGCGCATTTCCAACCAAACATGGTGCAAAGATGGATCACTACTTGAGGCTAGACTGGTGACATTTTTGGTGAAATTGCTGAAAGGTCAGAGGTCAAAGGTCAAAGAACTTTGCCAAGAATTACCTAAAAATTGCCCCCAAAGTGATATTTTTTCAAAGTAAATCCAAATCCAATGGTGCATTCCCAACCAAACACGGTGCAAAGATGGACCACTACTTGGGGATAGACTGATAACATTTTTGGTGACATTTCTCAATGGTCAGAGGTCAAAGGTCAATGAACTTTGCCAAAATTGGCTATTTTTCACATTGAATCCAAATCTAATGATTCAATCCAAACAAAACATGATACAGAGATGTGTCACTTCATGAAGGTAGACTGGTGAAAGTTTGGGTAAAATTCATGTAAGGTCAGAGGTCAAAGGTCTATGAACTTTGCCAAAATTTGCTGAAAATTGCCCCTAATTTGACATTTTTCACAATAAATCCCAATCCAATTATGCATTTCAAGAAAACATGGTACATAAATGAATCACAAGGATACAAGGATGGATTTAGACAGACTGGTTAGATTGGAAGTCAAAGAAGTAAGAGGTCATAGGTCAAGTGAACATTGCCAAACCTCACTAAACATGGAAAAACAGAATATGATATTTTTATTTCATATAGAAATTCACTGGAACATTCCCAACCAAACAAACAGATTTTCTGAGAATAATCTAAATAGAGCTAGCAAAGAGGCGGAGGCATATTTATCGACTGCGTGGCAGTCGAATTGCTCTAGTTTTGTCTTTTGATTAATCAAAATTGGTATAAATCTCTCTCTCTCTCTCGACCGGTCACTTTCCAATACAATGGAAAAATGCTCTTATTACTCCGTTATTGAAAAAATCTGGTCTTGATGCAGACTTTAAGAACTTACGACCTATAAGCAATCTGAAATACATATCAAAGTTGGTCGAGGGTGCAGCAACCCAACAGATTATGGAACATCTTAGATGCAACTCTTTTTTGCCATGTACTCAGTCTGCATATAGACAATTCTACAGCATTGAAACTGCACTGCTAAGAACAAAAAGTGATCTGTTAATGGCTATGGATTCTCAGCAAGTCACCCTTTTACTTTTAATGGATCTAAGCAGTGCATTTGACACCATAGACCACTCTCGCTTGCTAGAAATGTTAAAGACCCATTACGGTATAAATGGTCTTGTCCGTATGTCACTACTGTTTGATAATCGGCATATTACATGGTCTATAACATTCGTCGTATCCGAAAATATTTAGATATGGATGTCACAAAAGAGATTGTTCATGCATGCATCATTAGCAAATTGGATTATAGTCTACTGTATGGAATACCTGACTCTCAATTATTGAAATTGCAGAGTGTGCAAAACACCTGTGCAAGGCTTACATTTGGTTGCATGAAATATACACGCATCACACCAATGAAATATACACGCATCACACCAATGGTAAGAAACCTACATTGGTTACCAATATAGCAGAGAATAGCATACAAGGTCTTACTAATTGTATACAAAGCACTTCTTTGTCAAGCTCCTGGCTACATTACAGAATTATTGAGGTATAAAACCAGGAATCATGGTCGCAATTTGCGCAGTTCAATGAATCCTCTCCTCTCCATATTCCATCCTTCAAAATAAAAGTAACGCTAGGTGATCAAGCATTTGCTTGTGTAGCACCCAAGCTCTGGAATAGCTTACCCCTGGAAGTTAGGAAAGCACCATCTGGAAACACCTTTAAATCAAAGCTCAAAACACATCTATTTAATTGATAACAAGCGTTTTAGGAGTCCTATAAAGCGCAGTAGAGTATATACTTTAAGGAGTTACGTAGTTTCTGCGCTCTATAAATATATATATTATTAATATAATTATAGCTCTGTTTCAATTTGCAAGTATCATTTCATAAGCAGTACAGTTGATTACATTTCTGTTGAAGCAAAAGAAACGGCCTAGTCTTCAGTACAGATTTGGAACAAAGCCAACAAACAAATTCTCCAACTTGAAGATCTCAGTGTTCGGATGATACTTTAGGTGGTTAAGCATAGTCAATTAAACTTGCTGATGAATACTGACATTTTTCTTACACTGGTAGATCAGTTTTAATGTGTAATTGAACAAAGAGACCCACTGCTGGGGAAGAGCTTTCCTTGAAAGTATTATTTTATACCAGCTGAGTCAATAGTACAACCACAGATTGATTGCACTTAGTGATCACAGGTAATAAAATATTCTTAATGTTCAACTTTATCTGATCTGTAGATTAAGCAACAAATTGTTTTCTGTTATTCTTTTAAAGATTGTGCCTATTGTGAAGATGACCTGCCAGTGGATGGAAAACAACGTTTCTGCAGCTCAACATTTGGTAAGTTATGAATTAGCCTCACATAAGCATTGATCTGGTCATTTCTTTGAGATGAATTTGACATCAAATTAAAATACTGCCAAAGAATTTTATTCCCATTTGAGACAATATATTTCTCTCCTGTTTCTGCAGTGTATGTTGTGAGACGAAGAGCAAGAGATCTTCGTCTGCTCAAAGAGAAGCGGTATGAAGATGAACTCATTACCGGAAAAGTCTACAGAGACTTTGTCGTGCCTGATGACTTCTGCCAGTGCAGCATATTGGAATGGAAAGCAGGTAAGATATAGTACTACTAATGGTGGACAAGAATGTAGGAGGCTATATCAAGAATTGATTGAAAACCAATGTTTGTGTTCAAGCATTACCCGGGTCTTGACTTGTAACAATATGGATCAAACACACTGTCAGAAGTGCCATTGGATAATACTTATTTTGTAAATCCTCTTGAATTAAACTGTATAATAATCAAATCCTAAATTGTGTCCATATTAAAGATATTCTAAGCTCGAGTTATTGGAGAACTTGGAAATTATTGTCTTATTGTGTATTCTGAACAACAAACACATAGAATCAAAATTTCACTGTTTACTTATAAAAACGAATCAGGATATTTGTCAAGATATAGCTTGTAACTTACCTTTGTTCATCAAGTACCTCCCCCTTCTTTGTCTCCAGTGGTTCGCTTTGTGATCATTGCCAATGCTGATCCGGATCCTGAAAGTGATGAGCCAATCGTCCTGGACCGATCAGCTCTCATTTTGCCTGTGTCACGCCATGATATTAACACACTGGACACCTGGAGATCGCAATGCGGGTAAGGATTGAGAGGGCAGTTGAACTTTTTAAAGACAATGTTGCTTTTACAAAACTCCTAAAACTTGGCATGGATCAGCAGTACACCATAATGATTAAATGTGTGAGATCTCACAATCAAAGCTTCACAAATCCTTTCCGGAAAAATGACAAAATATCCTTGTTTATGCAAACATAGTTTACATTTGCTGTATGTACATGCACCATATTGCACTGTTCACTGCATCAGTCAGCAGTGCAGTGCATGTTGTGCATTGGGTTTTGGACGACTCATCAAAGACTTGACTCAGATTATATTTCAATCAATATACGTCCACTACTATCATTGTGGAGGAACTCCTCATACATTATTTTCCTCCATTTTCTGTGGTATGGACACAATACAACATAAAGGCACATATTTAAAATTGTGTAAACACTTTTTACTACACACATGATGAGGTGATACCTGCCAGGTCTTCTCAAAAGGTTATAGAAGAAAAATCTAACTTTTTTCAAGCATTTAATATTTATATGAAATCAATGTTGTAAAGTTCGTTTTAGTATATAACTGATGCATAATGTTTCCTCCTGTACTTCTTTTGTGACTTGAGACTGTGTTCTTCATCAAGTGCTTCACATCCCTTCCTCTATTTTGAAAATGGGTCAAAAATGAAATGTAATCATAATCTCACCATTCGTTTTTGTTTCATAGAATAAATGACACAACTTCCAAGCCAGAGCTAACCACAACAGAGGCAGTGACAGAGCCACAAGCAACAACCATTGTAGATGATGCAATGACTGCAGGAGTAGGAGATGCGACGACACAAGCCGCAGCTGTTGTTGATGATGCCACAACTGCAGCAACGGGAGATGCTACAACACAGGCCACAACCGCTGTTGATGATGCCACAACTGCAGCAGCAGGAGATGCGACGACACAAGCCACAGCTGTTGTTGATGATGCCACAACTGCAGCAACGGGAGATGCTACAACACTGGCCACAGCTGCTGTTGATGATGCCACCACTGCAACAGCAGGAGATGCAACAACACAGGCCACAGCTGCTGTTGATGATCCTACAACTGCAGCAGCAGGAGATGCTACAACACAGGCCACAGTTGCTGTTGATGATGCAACGACTGCAGCAGCAGGAGATGCTACAACACAGGCCACAGCTGCTGTTGATGATGCCACAACTGCAGCAGCAGGAGATGCTACAACACAGGTGACAGCTGCTGTTGATGATGCCACCACTGCAGCAGCAGGGGATGCTACAACACAAGCCACAGCTGCTGTTGATGATGCAACGACTGCAGCAGCAGCAGATGCTACAACACAAGCAACAGCTGCTGTTGATGATGCCACCACTGCAGCAGCAGGGGATGCTACAACACAGGCCACAGCTGCTGTTGATGATGCTACAACTGCAGCAGCAGGAGATGCTACAACACAGGTGACAGCTGCTGTTGATGATGCAACAAAACAGGCAACAGCTGCTGTTGATGATGCAACAACTGCAGCAGCAGGAGATGCGACAACACAGGCCACAGCTGCTGTTGATGATGCAACAACAGAGGCCACAGCCGCTGTTGATGGTGCCACAACTGCAGCAGCAGCAGATGCTACAACACTGGTCACAGCTGTTGTTGATGATGCCACAACTGCAGCAGCAGGAGATGCTACAACACATGCCACAGCCGCTGTTGATGGTGCCACAACTGCAACAGCAGGAGATGCTACAACACAGGCCACAGCTGCTGTTGATGTTGCAACAACTGCAGCAGCAGGAGATACTACAATACAGACCACAGCTGCTGTTGATGAAGGAAAACCTGCTTTCACCACTGCACCAGCAAGTATGGTGAGAACAGATGCAATCACTGCAGCAGCAGGAGATACTACCACACAGGCCACAGCTGTTGTGGATGATGCAACAACTGCAGCAGCAGGAGATGCTACTACACAGGCCACAGCTGCTGTTGATGATGCAACAACTGCAGCAGCAGGAGATGCTACAACACAGGCCACAGCTGCTGTGGATGATGCAACAACTGCAGCAGCAGGAGATGCTACTACACAGGCCACAGCTGCTGTTGATGATGCCACAACTGCAACAGCAGGAGATGCTATAACACAATCCACAACTGCTGTTGATGATGCCACCACTGCAACAGCAGGAGATGCTACAACACAGGCCACAGCTGCTGTTGATGATGCCACCACTGCAATAGCAGGAGATGCAACAACACAGGCCACAGCTGCTGTTGATGATGCAACAACTGTAGCATTAGGAGATACTAAAACACAGGCCACAGCTGCTGTGGATGATGTCACCACTGCAACAGCAGGAGATGCAACAACACAGGCCACAGCAGCCATTGATGATGCAACAACTGTAGCAACGGGAGATACTACAACACAGGGCACAGCTGCTGTCGATGATGCAACAACACAGGCCACAGCCACTGTTGATGATGCAACAACACAGGCCACAGCCACTGTTGATGATGCCACAACTGTAGCAGCAGGAGATGCTACAACACAGGCCACAGCTGCTGTTGATGATGCAACAACTGAAGCATTAGGAGATACTAAAACACAGGCCACAGCTGCTGTGGATGATGTCACCACTGCAACAGCAGGAGATGCAACAACACAGGCCACAGCAGCCATTGATGATGCAACAACTGTAGCAACAGGAGATACTACAACACAGGGCACAGCTGCTGTCGATGATGCAACAACACAGGCCACAGCCACTGTTGATGATGCAACAACACAGGCCACAGCCACTGTTGATGATGCCACAACTGCAGCAGCAGGAGATGCTACAACACAGGCCACAACTGCTGTTGATGATGCCACCACTGCAATAGCAGGAGATGCAACAACACAGGCCACAGCTGCTGTTGATGATGCAACAACTGTAGCATTAGGAGATACTAAAACACAGGCCACAGCTGCTGTGGATGATGTCACCACTGCAACAGCAGGAGATGCAACAACACAGGCCACAGCCACTGTTGATGATGCAACAACACAGGCCACAGCCACTGTTGATGATGCCACAACTGCAGCAGCAGGAGATGCTACAACACAGGCCACAGCTGCTGTTGATGATGCCACCACTGCAATAGCAGGAGATGCAACAACACAGGCCACAGCTGCTGTTGATGATGCAACAACTGTAGCATTAGGAGATACTAAAACACAGGCCACAGCTGCTGTGGATGATGTCACCACTGCAACAGCAGGAGATGCAACAACACAGGCCACAGCAGCCATTGATGATGCAACAACTGTAGCAACGGGAGATACTACAACACAGGGCACAGCTGCTGTCGATGATGCAACAACACAGGCCACAGCCACTGTTGATGATGCAACAACACAGGCCACAGCCACTGTTGATGATGCCACAACTGTAGCAGCAGGAGATGCTACAACACAGGCCACAGCTGCTGTTGATGATGCAACAACTGAAGCATTAGGAGATACTAAAACACAGGCCACAGCTGCTGTGGATGATGTCACCACTGCAACAGCAGGAGATGCAACAACACAGGCCACAGCAGCCATTGATGATGCAACAACTGTAGCAACAGGAGATACTACAACACAGGGCACAGCTGCTGTCGATGATGCAACAACACAGGCCACAGCCACTGTTGATGATGCAACAACACAGGCCACAGCCACTGTTGATGATGCCACAACTGCAGCAGCAGGAGATGCTACAACACAGGCCACAACTGCTGTTGATGATACCACCACTGCAGCACCAGCAGATGCTACAACACAGGCCACAGCCGCTGTTGATGATGCCACAACTGCAGCAGCAGGAGATGCTACAACACAGGCCACAGCTGCTGTTGATGATACCACCACTGCAACAGCAGGAGATGCAACAACACAGGCCACAGCAGCCATTGATGATGCAACAACTGTAGCAACAGGAGATACTACAACACAGGGCACAGCTGCTGTCGATGATGCAACAACACAGGCCACAGCCACTGTTGATGTTGCAACAACACAGGCCACAGCCACTGTTGATGATGCCACAACTGCAGCAGCAGGAGATGCTACAACACTGGCCACAGCCGCTGTTGATAATACCACCACTGCAGCACCAGCAGATGCTACAACACAGGCTACAGCCGCTGTTGATGATGCCACAACTGCAGCAGCAGGAGATGCAACAAGACAGGCCACAGCCGCTGTTGATGATGCCACAACTGCAGCAGCAGGAGATGCTACAACACAGGCCACAGCTGCTGTTGATGATACCACCACTGCAACAGCAGGAGATGCAACAACACAGGCCACAGCAGCCATTGATGATGCAACAACTGTAGCAACAGGAGATACTACAACACAGGGCACAGCTGCTGTCGATGATGCAACAACACAGGCCACAGCCACTGTTGATGTTGCAACAACACAGGCCACAGCCACTGTTGATGATGCCACAACTGCAGCAGCAGGAGATGCTACAACACTGGCCACAGCCGCTGTTGATAATACCACCACTGCAGCACCAGCAGATGCTACAACACAGGCTACAGCCGCTGTTGATGATGCCACAACTGCAGCAGCAGGAGATGCAACAAGACAGGCCACAGCCGCTGTTGATGATGCCACAACTGCAGCAGCAGGAGATGCTACAACACAGGCCACAGCTGCTGTTGATGATGCCACAACTGCAGCAACAGGAGATGCTACAACACAGGCCACAGCTGCTGTTGATGATGCCACAACTGCAGCAGCAGGAGATGCTACAACACAGGCCACAGCTGCTGTGGATGATGCTACAACTGCAGCAGCAGGAGATGCTACAACACAGGCCACAGCTGCTGTTGATGATGCCACAACTGCAGCAGCAGGAGATGCTACAACACAGGCCACAGCTGCTGTTGATGATGCAACGACTGCAGCAGCAGGAGATGCTACAACACAGGCCACAGCTGCTGTTGATGATGCCACAACTGCAGCAGCAGGAGATGCAACAACACAGGCCACAGCCGCTGTTGATGATGCCACAACTGCAGCAGCAGGAGATGCTACAACACAGGCCACAGCTGCTGTTGATGATGCCACAACTGCAGCAACAGGAGATGCTACAACACAGGCCACAGCTGCTGTTGATGATGCCACAACTGCAGCAGCAGGAGATGCTACAACACAGGCCACAGCTGCTGTGGATGATGCCACAACTGCAGCAGCAGGAGATGCTACAACACAGGCCACAGCTGCTGTTGATGATGCCACAACTGCAGCAGCAGGAGATGCTACAACACAGGCCACAGCTGCTGTTGATGATGCAACGACTGCAGCAGCAGGAGATGCTACAACACAGGCCACAGCCGCTGTTGATGATGCCACAACTGCAGCAGCAGGAGATGCTACAACACAGGCCACAGCTGCTGTGGATGATGCCACAACTGCAGCAGCAGGAGATGCTACAGCACAGGTCACAGCTGCTGTTGCTGATGCCACCACTGCAACAGCAGGAGATGCTACAACACAGGCCACAGCTACTGTTGATGATGCCACCACTGCAACAGCAGGAGATGCAACAACACAGGCCACAGCAGGAGATACTACAACAGAGGGCACAGCTGCTGTTGATGATGGAACAACTGCAACAGCATTTACCCCTGAAGGTTCAACACAGTCTTCAGTTAAAGAAGTTGATTCAACAACAGCAGGAGCTGGTACTGAAACAGCCACAATGAAGGCCACCACTCTGGAAGCAGATTCAGCGACTGCCTCTCCATCACCTGACGGCATTACTGGATGTGCTGAAGGCTACACTACAGATGAGATGGGAGGATGTCATGGTATGTGAGAATGCACACTGGCAGACTTTTTAGGTGGTCTGTCATAACCGACAGATCACCTTCTAATTTTGTTAGAATTTTCTTTCTTCTTATTTTTATTCATGCCCCCCACTTTTTTGTGGCATCTATATCTCAACAATGCACATGTCATGTTTCATCAAATTTTCACCATGTATAGGTATGTATGTGAGCATGATCCCCTAACAATTCCAAGGTCATTACATAATCGTGACGTCATCTACGAGCAATTTAATGAAAATCGATTATTAGATATATCTCTTGAGCCAATCATTTATATGCTTTGAAATTTGACATACATAAAATTTATGACGTGACAATTAATATCAATGAATAAAAACGCGCGCACAAAATTTAAAAATGCTCCAAATCAACTAAAAATTGTTTTGCATATGCTGTAGACCACTTTGAGCATTTCAAAAATTTCCTTTTCGTGCGGCTACGTTGAAAGTCTGCGCATGCATCAATACGCTTTTGTGCAAATATTGCAAAAAACGTGACTGTCTTCAATCGGCCATAGCTCCTCAGAATGGCTGGTGACCCCCAATTTTTTTTAATATTCGAAAAGAGTATGAAATATAGATGTGATTTCATGTGTCATTTTACTGTTAAGTACATCATGACTTCATCATATTGCCATATGAATAAAAAAAATGAATTTTCATGTATGACGTCACAAACTTTTTTACTCGTTTTTACGTGACATGTAGATAAAGGAGCAAACTGTTTCCTGTCCTTTTATTTTGAAGATTGTGCCTATTGTAAAGATGACCTGCCTGTGGATGGAAAGCAACGTTTCTGCAGCTCAACATTTGGTAAGCCATTTCTTTGCCACTCATATGCATTGATTTTGTCATTTCATTTAGAATATTTGAGATTGAATCATTGGATATACTGCTGATTGATTTTTTTTTATTATTTTGGTAAGCCAAAATCAATTTGTTTTCACTCTATCTTTGCAGTGTATATTGTGAAACGAAGAGCAAGGGATCTTCGCCTGCTCAGAGAGAAGCGATATATCGATGCAGCCATTAGCGGGAAAGTCTACAGAGACTTTGTCGTGCCTGATGACTTCTGCCAATGCAGCACATTGGACTTTAAAGCAGGTAAGATGTAGTACTAGTATTCTGTCAAGATTGTAGTATGGCATATTATAAGTGCCCATGAATAGTACCTTTTTTTGTGGAATCACCTTGACAAAAATTATAGAATAAACAACTTCTGGGTCATTTACAGATTCTACAAATTGAACATGTACGTTCAAGTCATGAGATAACTTGATCGACATTATGGATATAGTATTGTTATGCAAGGGTAAACAAAAATGTTAAATAAGACTTCTAAAAACTGTTCAGCAGATTACCTAATTCAACTTGATAAGTTCAGGATGTACCTTGTAACATACCCTTGTTCACACAACACCTCCCCCTTCTTTGTTTGCAGTGTCTCGCTTTGTGGTCTTTGCCAATGCTGATCCTGAAGGTGATGAGCCAATCGTCCTGGACCACTCAGCTCTCATTTTGCCTGTGACGGGCAAACTTCTGAACACACTCGACAACTGGAGATCAGAATGCGGGTAAGGATTGAGAGGGCAGTTGAAGAAGTTAGAGTGTGGTACCTCTTGCTGGATTGGCAGTATACGATAATGTTAGGACCAGCCCGTTTCATAGCGATCATACTGCTGACGTGTTTTGAATGATACAAATCCACAATACCTACCATCCATCAGCAGCAAAAGCCAAAAATAATTATGTAGAAAGAGAGAAATTACATTTATTTTAAGTATCGTTGACTATTTACAAGATGAAGTCTCATATGTCAGTTTTTTTTTCAAAAATAAAAGAGGAAATATTTTAATCTTATAAACATTAGGCCTCAATTTAGAATGAAGTGATTGTAAAAAAAACGTTCAGTATCAAACTAGACATCACGATAAATATTTCGTTTGGTACTGACTCTATTCTTTGAATGCTTGACATCCATTCCATCTCATCAACAAATGGTTCAGTGCTATGATATAATCATGATCTTGGATTTGGTTTTGGTTTTACAGGGAATTTGACACGACTTCTAAACCAGTGATAACCACAACAGAGGCAGTGACAGAGACACAAGCCACAACCATTGTAGAAGATGCAACAACTACAGTAGGAGGAGATGCTACAACACAGTCCACAGCTGCTGTTCATGATGCTACAACTGCAGCAGCAGGAGATGCTACAACACAGGCCACAACCGCTGTTGATGATGCAACAACTGCAGCCACAACTGCACCAGCTGGAGATGCTACTACACAGGCCACAGCCGCTGTTGATGATGCAACAACTGCAGCCACAACTGCACCAGCAGGAGATGCTACTACACAGGCCACAGCCGCTGTTGATGATGCAACAACTGCAGCAGCAGGAGATGCTACAACACAGGCCACAGCCGCTGTTGATGATGCAACAACTGCAGCCACAACTGCACCAGCAGAAGATGCTATTACACATGCCACAGCCGCTGTTGATGATGCAACAACTGCAGCAGCAGGAGATGCTACAACACAGGCCGCAACCGCTCTTGATGATGCAACAACTGCAGCCACAACTGCACCAGCAGGAGATGCTACTACACAGGCCACAGCCGCTGTTGATGATGCAACAACTGCAGCCACAACTGCACCAGCAGGAGATGCTACTACACAGGCCACAGCCGCTGTTGATGATGCAACAACTGCAGCAGCAGGAGATGCTACAACACAGGCCACAGCCGCTGTTGATAATGTAACAACTGCAGCCACAACTGCACCAGCAGGAGATGCTATTACACAGGCCACAGCCGCTGTTGATGATGCAACAACTGCAGCAGCAGGAGATGCTACTACACAGGCCACAGCCGCTGTTGATGATGCAACAACTGCAGCCACAACTGCACCAGCAGGAGATGCTACTACACAGGCCACAGCCGCTGTTGATGATGCAACAACTGCACCAGCAGGAGATGCTACAACACAGGCCACAGCCGCTGTTGATGATGCAACAACTGCAGCAGCAGCAGATGCTACAACACAGGCCACAACCGCTGTTGATGATGCAACTACTGCAGCAGCAGCAGTAGGAGATGCTACAACACAGGTTACAGCTCCTGTTGATGATGCAACATCTGCAGCAGCAGGAGATGCTACAACACAGGCCACAACCGCTGTTGATGATGCAACAACTGCAGCAGCAGCAGCAGGAGATGCTACAACACAGGTTACAGCTGCTGTTGATGATGCCACAACTGCAGGAGCAGGAGATGCTACAACACAGGTCACAGCTGCTGTTGATGATACCACCACTGCACCAGCAGCAGATGCTACAACACAGGCCACAACCGCTGTTGATGATGCAACTACTGCAGCAGCAGGAGATGCTACAACAGAGGCTACAGCTGCTGCTGATGATACCACAACTGCAGCAGCAAGAGATGCTACTACACAGGCCACAGCTGCTGTTGATGATGGCACAACTGCAGCAGCAGGAGATGCTACAACAGAGGCTACAGCTGCTGCTGATGATACCACAACTGCAGCAGCAAGAGATGCTACTACACAGGCCACAGCTGCTGTTGATGATGGCACAACTGCAGCAGCAGCAGATGCTACAACACAGGCCACAGCCGCTGTTGATGATGCTACAACTGCAGCCACAACTGCACCAGCAAGTATGGTCAGAACAGATGCAACTACTGCAGCAGCAGGAGATGATACCACGCAGGCTTCATCTGCTGTTGATGATGGAGCAACACAGGCCACAGCAGCTGTTGATGATGCCACAACTGCAGCAGCAGAAGATGCTACAACAAAGGCCACAGCTGCTGTTGATGATGCAACAACCGCAGCAACAGGACATGCTACCACACAGGCCACAGCTGCTGTTGATGATGGAGCAACACAGGCCACAGCAGCTGTTGATGATGCCAAAACTGCAGCAGCAGGAGATGCTACAACACAGGCCACAGCTGCTGTCGATGATACCACCACTGCAGCAGCAGGAGATGCTACAACAGAGGCTACAGCTGCTGCTGATGATACCACAACTGCAGCAGCAAGAGATGCTACTACACAGGCCACAGCTGCTGTTGATGATGGCACAACTGCAGCAGCAGCAGATGCTACAACACAGGCCACAGCCGCTGTTGATGATACCACCACTGCAGCAGCAGGAGATGCTACAACACAGGTCACAGCTGCTGTTGATGATACCACCACTGCACCAGCAGCAGATGCTACAACACAGGCCACAGCCGCTGTTGATGATGCAACAACTGCAGCCACAACTGCACCAGCAAGTATGGTCAGAACAGATGCAACTACTGCAGCAGCAGGAGATGATACCACGCAGGCTTCATCTGCTGTTGATGATGGAGCAACACAGGCCACAGCAGCTGTTGATGATGCCACAACTGCAGCAGCAGAAGATGCTACAACAAAGGCCACAGCTGCTGTTGATGATGCAACAACCGCAGCAACAGGACATGCTACCACACAGGCCACAGCTGCTGTTGATGATGGAGCAACACAGGCCACAGCAGCTGTTGATGATGCCAAAACTGCAGCAGCAGGAGATGCTACAACACAGGCCACAGCTGCTGTCGATGATACCACCACTGCAGCAGTGGGAGATGCTACAACACAGGCCACAGCTGCTGTCGATGATACCACCACTGCAGCAGTGGGAGATGCTACAACACAGGCCACAGCTGCTGTTGATGATACCACCACTGCAGCAGCAGAAGATGCTACAACAAAGGCCACAGCTGCTGTTGATGATGCAACAACCGCAGCAACAGGACATGCTACCACACAGGCCACAGCTGCTGTTGATGATGGAGCAACACAGGCCACAGCAGCTGTTGATGATGCCAAAACTGCAGCAGCAGGAGATGCTACAACACAGGCCACAGCTGCTGTCAATGATACCACCACTGCAGCAGTGGGAGATGCTACAACACAGGCCACAGCTGCTGTTGATGATACCACCACTGCAGCACCAGCAGATGCTACAACACAGGCCACAGCTGCTGTTGATGATGCAACAACCGCAGCAACAGGACATGCTACCACGCAGGCCACAGCTGCTGTTGATGATGGAGCAACACAGGCTACAGCAGCCGTTGATGATGCCACAACTGCAGCAGCAGGAGATGCTACAACACAGGCTAAAGCAGCCGTTGATGATGCCACAACTGCAGCAGCAGGAGATGCTACAACACAGGCCACAGCCGCTGTTGATGATGCAACAACTGCAGCAGGAGCAGGTGCTACAACCCAGGTTACAGCTGCTGTTGAAGATGAAACAACTTCAGCAGCAGGAGATGCTACAGCGCAGGCTACAGCTCGTGTTGATGATGCAACAACTGCAACAGCATTTACCCCTGAAGATTCAACACAGTCTTCAGTTACAGAAGTAGATTCAAAAACAGCAGGAGCTGGAACTGAAACAGCCACAATGGAGGTCACCACTCTGGAAGCAGATTCAGCGACTGCCTCTCCATCACCTGACGGCATTGCTGAGTGCGCTGAAGGCTATACTACAGATGAGATGGGAGGATGTCATGGTATGTGAGAATGCACACTGCCAGACTTTTGTTGTTTTGTCTTCTGATCAACCAAATTTTTTTATAAATCTCCCAACATTGTGTAATTTATAAATATTTTGTTTAAGTCACACAAGAGTAAGAGTTTGGGATGGTTCTTTGGTTTTTACTTTTGAATGTCATTTTATGTAAGGAAATTGATAATGTCATTAGCAGTACCACTTATGACCCCACTAGTGAAGGTAAAACAGCCGTTCATCTTGATATGCAAATTTTAGTTGCGATAAATTGCTCAGTACAGTCAGGGGAACATGAAGATGGATGAATGGATTACACTCACATTTGTGTAATGATGAAAGATTGGTTTTGAGGTGTGAATTAAGTAAAGAAGAGCCATTTTGGGGGACATGTCATCATATTATTATTTGCTAAAAAAAAAAAGACCCCAGAGTCAATAAATGTAACAACAGATTGCTTGCCCTACGTGATCATCACAAGTAACAAAAAATTGTTAATATTCAACTGTGATTCATGACTTGTAGATAAAGGAGCAAACTGTTTTCTCTCTTTCTTTTGAAGATTGTGCCTATTGTGAAGATGACCTGCCTGTGGATGGAAAGCAACGTTTTTGCAGCTCAACATTTGGTAAGCCATTTCTTTGCCTCTCATATGCATTGATTTTGTCCTTTCATTTAGAATATTTGAGATTGAATCATTGGATATACTACTGATTGATTTTTTTAAAACTATTTTGAATAATGAATTTGTTTTCACTCTATCTTTGCAGTGTATATTGTGAAACGAAGAGCAAGAGATCTTCGCCTGCTCAGAGAGAAGCGATATATCGATGCAGCCATTAGCGGGAAAGTCTACAGAGACTTTGTCGTGCCTGATGACTTCTGCCAGTGCAGCACATTGGAATGGAAAGCAGGTAAGTTGTACTAGTACTAGTATTAGATCAAGATTTTAGTATGGCATATCAGACGTGCCCATGTTTAGTACCTTTTTTTGGTTGACAAAATTGTATAATAATCATCTTCTGAATCATGTACAGATTGTACAAATTGTACATGTACGTTCAAGTCATGAGATAACTTGATCGACATTATGGATATAGTATTGTTATGCAAGGGTAAACAAAAATGTTAAATAAGACTTCTAAAAACTGTTCAGCAGATTACCTAATTCAACTTGATAAGTTCAGGATGTACCTTGTAACATACCCTTGTTCACCCAGTACCTCCCCCTTCTTTGTCTGCAGTGTCTCGCTTTGTGGTCTTTGCCAATGCTGATCCTGAAGGTGATGAGCCAATCGTCCTGGACCACTCAGCTCTCATTTTGCCTGTGACGGGCAAACTCCTGAACACACTGGACACCTGGAGATCAGAATGCGGGTAAGGATTGAGAGGGCAGTTGAAGAAGTTAGAGTGTGGTCCCTCTTGCTGGATTGGCAGTATACGATAATGTTAGGACCAGCCCGTTTCATAGTGATCATACTGCTGACATGTTTTGAATGATACAAGTCCGCAATACCTACCATCCATCAGCAGCAAAAGCCAAAAATAATTTATGTAGAAAGAGAGAAATTACATTCATTCTAAGTATTGTTGACTATTTATAAGATGAAGTCTCATACGTCAGTTCTCTTTTTTTTTCAAAAATAAAAGGGGAAATATTTCAATCTTATAAACATTAGGCCTCAATTTAGAATGAAGTGATTGTAAAAAAACGTTCAGTATCAAACTAGACATCACAATAAATATTTCCTTTGGTACTGACTCTATTCTTTGAATGCTTGACATCCATTCCATCTCATTAACAAATGGTTCAGTGCTATAATGTAATCATGATCTTGGATTTGGTTTTGGTTTTACAGGGAATTTGACACGACTTCTAAACCAGTGATAACCACAACAGAGGCAGTGACAGAGACACAAGCCACAACCATTGTAGAAGATGCAACAACTGTAGCAGGAGGAGATGCTACAACACAGGCCACAACCGCTGTTGATGATGCAACAACTGCAGCAGCAGCAGATGCTACAACACAGGCCACAACCGCTGTTGATGATGCAACTACTACAGCAGCAGGAGATGCTACAACACAGGCCACAGCTGCTGTTGATGATGTGACAACTGCAGCCACAACTGCACCAGCAAGTATGGTCAGAACAGATGCAACAACTGAAGCAGCAGGAGATGCTACAACAGAGGCTACAGCTGCTGCTGATGATGCCACAAGTGCAGCAGCAGGAGATGCTACAACACAGGCCACAGCCGCTGTTGATGATGAAACAACTGCAGCCACAACTGCACCAGCAAGTATGGTCAGAACAGATGCAACTACTGCAGCAGCAGGAGATGCTACAACACAGGCCACAACCGCTCTTGATGATGCCACAACTGCAGCAGCAGGAGATGCTACTACAGAGGCCACACCAACTGTTGATGATACCACCACTGCACCAGCAGCAGATGCTACAACACAGGCCACAGCCGCTGTTGATGATGCCACAACTGCAGCAGCAGGAGATGCTACTACACAGGCCACAGCTGCTGTTGATGATGCCACAACTGCAGCAGCAGCAGATGCTACAACACAGGCCACAGCTGCTGTTGATGATACCACCACTGCAACAGCAGGAGATGCAACAACACAGGCCACAGCAGCCATTGATGATGCAACAACTGTAGCAGCAGCAGATGCTACAACACAGGCCACAACCGCTGTTGATGATGCAACTACTACAGCAGCAGGAGATGCTACAACACAGGCCACAACCGCTGTTGATGATGCAACTACTACAGCAGCAGGAGATGCTACAACACAGGCCACAGCAGCCATTGATGATGCAACAACTGTAGCAGCAGCAGATGCTACAACACAGGCCACAACCGCTGTTGATGATGCAACTACTACAGCAGCAGGAGATGCTACAACACAGGCCACAGCTGCTGTTGATGATACCACCACTGCAATAGCAGGAGATGCAACAACACAGGCCACAGCTGCTGTTGATGATGGAACAACTGTAGCAGCAGGAGATGCTACAACACAGGCCACAGACGCTGTTGATGATGCCACAACGGCAGCAGCAGCAGATGCTACAACACAGGCCACAGCTGCTGTTGATGATGCAACAACTGCAGCAGCAGCAGATGCTACAACACAGGCCACAACCGCTGTTGATGATGCAACTACTACAGCAGCAGGAGATGCTACAACACAGGCCACAGCTGCTGTTGATGATACCACCACTGCAATAGCAGGAGATGCAACAACACAGGCCACAGCTGCTGTTGATGATGGAACAACTGTAGCAGCAGGAGATGCTACAACACAGGCCACAGACGCTGTTGATGATGCCACAACTACAGCAGCAGGAGATGCTACAACACAGGCCACAGCTGCTGTTGATGATGCCACCACTGCAACAGCAGGAGATGCTACAACACAGGCCACAGCTGCTGTTGATGATGCCACCACTGCAACAGCAGGAGATGCTACAACACAATCCACAACTGCTGTTGATGATGCCACCACTGCAACAGCAGGAGATGCTACAACACAGGCCACAGCTGCTGTTGATGATGCCACCACTGCAATAGCAGGAGATGCAACAACACAGGCCACAGCTGCTGTTGATGATGCAACAACTGTAGCATTAGGAGATACTAAAACACAGGCCACAGCTGCTGTGGATGATGTCACCACTGCAACAGCAGGAGATGCAACAACACAGGCCACAGCAGCCATTGATGATGCAACAACTGTAGCAACGGGAGATACTACAACACAGGGCACAGCTGCTGTCGATGATGCAACAACACAGGCCACAGCCACTGTTGATGATGCAACAACACAGGCCACAGCCACTGTTGATGATGCCACAACTGTAGCAGCAGGAGATGCTACAACACAGGCCACAGCTGCTGTTGATGATGCAACAACTGAAGCATTAGGAGATACTAAAACACAGGCCACAGCTGCTGTGGATGATGTCACCACTGCAACAGCAGGAGATGCAACAACACAGGCCACAGCAGCCATTGATGATGCAACAACTGTAGCAACAGGAGATACTACAACACAGGGCACAGCTGCTGTCGATGATGCAACAACACAGGCCACAGCCACTGTTGATGATGCAACAACACAGGCCACAGCCACTGTTGATGATGCCACAACTGCAGCAGCAGGAGATGCTACAACACAGGCCACAACTGCTGTTGATGATACCACCACTGCAGCACCAGCAGATGCTACAACACAGGCCACAGCCGCTGTTGATGATGCCACAACTGCAGCAGCAGGAGATGCTACAACACAGGCCACAGCTGCTGTTGATGATACCACCACTGCAACAGCAGGAGATGCAACAACACAGGCCACAGCAGCCATTGATGATGCAACAACTGTAGCAACAGGAGATACTACAACACAGGGCACAGCTGCTGTCGATGATGCAACAACACAGGCCACAGCCACTGTTGATGTTGCAACAACACAGGCCACAGCCACTGTTGATGATGCCACAACTGCAGCAGCAGGAGATGCTACAACACTGGCCACAGCCGCTGTTGATAATACCACCACTGCAGCACCAGCAGATGCTACAACACAGGCTACAGCCGCTGTTGATGATGCCACAACTGCAGCAGCAGGAGATGCAACAAGACAGGCCACAGCCGCTGTTGATGATGCCACAACTGCAGCAGCAGGAGATGCTACAACACAGGCCACAGCTGCTGTTGATGATACCACCACTGCAACAGCAGGAGATGCAACAACACAGGCCACAGCAGCCATTGATGATGCAACAACTGTAGCAACAGGAGATACTACAACACAGGGCACAGCTGCTGTCGATGATGCAACAACACAGGCCACAGCCACTGTTGATGTTGCAACAACACAGGCCACAGCCACTGTTGATGATGCCACAACTGCAGCAGCAGGAGATGCTACAACACTGGCCACAGCCGCTGTTGATAATACCACCACTGCAGCACCAGCAGATGCTACAACACAGGCTACAGCCGCTGTTGATGATGCCACAACTGCAGCAGCAGGAGATGCAACAAGACAGGCCACAGCCGCTGTTGATGATGCCACAACTGCAGCAGCAGGAGATGCTACAACACAGGCCACAGCTGCTGTTGATGATGCCACAACTGCAGCAACAGGAGATGCTACAACACAGGCCACAGCTGCTGTTGATGATGCCACAACTGCAGCAGCAGGAGATGCTACAACACAGGCCACAGCTGCTGTGGATGATGCTACAACTGCAGCAGCAGGAGATGCTACAACACAGGCCACAGCTGCTGTTGATGATGCCACAACTGCAGCAGCAGGAGATGCTACAACACAGGCCACAGCTGCTGTTGATGATGCAACGACTGCAGCAGCAGGAGATGCTACAACACAGGCCACAGCCGCTGTTGATGATGCCACAACTGCAGCAGCAGGAGATGCAACAACACAGGCCACAGCCGCTGTTGATGATGCCACAACTGCAGCAGCAGGAGATGCTACAACACAGGCCACAGCTGCTGTTGATGATGCCACAACTGCAGCAACAGGAGATGCTACAACACAGGCCACAGCTGCTGTTGATGATGCCACAACTGCAGCAGCAGGAGATGCTACAACACAGGCCACAGCTGCTGTGGATGATGCCACAACTGCAGCAGCAGGAGATGCTACAACACAGGCCACAGCTGCTGTTGATGATGCCACAACTGCAGCAGCAGGAGATGCTACAACACAGGCCACAGCTGCTGTTGATGATGCAACGACTGCAGCAGCAGGAGATGCTACAACACAGGCCACAGCCGCTGTTGATGATGCCACAACTGCAGCAGCAGGAGATGCTACAACACAGGCCACAGCTGCTGTGGATGATGCCACAACTGCAGCAGCAGGAGATGCTACAGCACAGGTCACAGCTGCTGTTGCTGATGCCACCACTGCAACAGCAGGAGATGCTACAACACAGGCCACAGCTACTGTTGATGATGCCACCACTGCAACAGCAGGAGATGCAACAACACAGGCCACAGCAGGAGATACTACAACAGAGGGCACAGCTGCTGTTGATGATGGAACAACTGCAACAGCATTTACCCCTGAAGGTTCAACACAGTCTTCAGTTAAAGAAGTTGATTCAACAACAGCAGGAGCTGGTACTGAAACAGCCACAATGAAGGCCACCACTCTGGAAGCAGATTCAGCGACTGCCTCTCCATCACCTGACGGCATTACTGGATGTGCTGAAGGCTACACTACAGATGAGATGGGAGGATGTCATGGTATGTGAGAATGCACACTGGCAGACTTTTTAGGTGGTCTGTCATAACCGACAGATCACCTTCTAATTTTGTTAGAATTTTCTTTCTTCTTATTTTTATTCATGCCCCCCACTTTTTTGTGGCATCTATATCTCAACAATGCACATGTCATGTTTCATCAAATTTTCACCATGTATAGGTATGTATGTGAGCATGATCCCCTAACAATTCCAAGGTCATTACATAATCGTGACGTCATCTACGAGCAATTTAATGAAAATCGATTATTAGATATATCTCTTGAGCCAATCATTTATATGCTTTGAAATTTGACATACATAAAATTTATGACGTGACAATTAATATCAATGAATAAAAACGCGCGCACAAAATTTAAAAATGCTCCAAATCAACTAAAAATTGTTTTGCATATGCTGTAGACCACTTTGAGCATTTCAAAAATTTCCTTTTCGTGCGGCTACGTTGAAAGTCTGCGCATGCATCAATACGCTTTTGTGCAAATATTGCAAAAAACGTGACTGTCTTCAATCGGCCATAGCTCCTCAGAATGGCTGGTGACCCCCAATTTTTTTTAATATTCGAAAAGAGTATGAAATATAGATGTGATTTCATGTGTCATTTTACTGTTAAGTACATCATGACTTCATCATATTGCCATATGAATAAAAAAAATGAATTTTCATGTATGACGTCACAAACTTTTTTACTCGTTTTTACGTGACATGTAGATAAAGGAGCAAACTGTTTCCTGTCCTTTTATTTTGAAGATTGTGCCTATTGTAAAGATGACCTGCCTGTGGATGGAAAGCAACGTTTCTGCAGCTCAACATTTGGTAAGCCATTTCTTTGCCACTCATATGCATTGATTTTGTCATTTCATTTAGAATATTTGAGATTGAATCATTGGATATACTGCTGATTGATTTTTTTTTATTATTTTGGTAAGCCAAAATCAATTTGTTTTCACTCTATCTTTGCAGTGTATATTGTGAAACGAAGAGCAAGAGATCTTCGCCTGCTCAGAGAGAAGCGATATATCGATGCAGCCATTAGCGGGAAAGTCTACAGAGACTTTGTCGTGCCTGATGACTTCTGCCAGTGCAGCACATTGGAATGGAAAGCAGGTAAGTTGTACTAGTACTAGTATTAGATCAAGATTTTAGTATGGCATATCAGACGTGCCCATGTTTAGTACCTTTTTTTGGTTGACAAAATTGTATAATAATCATCTTCTGAATCATGTACAGATTGTACAAATTGTACATGTACGTTCAAGTCATGAGATAACTTGATCGACATTATGGATATAGTATTGTTATGCAAGGGTAAACAAAAATGTTAAATAAGACTTCTAAAAACTGTTCAGCAGATTACCTAATTCAACTTGATAAGTTCAGGATGTACCTTGTAACATACCCTTGTTCACCCAGTACCTCCCCCTTCTTTGTCTGCAGTGTCTCGCTTTGTGGTCTTTGCCAATGCTGATCCTGAAGGTGATGAGCCAATCGTCCTGGACCACTCAGCTCTCATTTTGCCTGTGACGGGCAAACTCCTGAACACACTGGACACCTGGAGATCAGAATGCGGGTAAGGATTGAGAGGGCAGTTGAAGAAGTTAGAGTGTGGTCCCTCTTGCTGGATTGGCAGTATACGATAATGTTAGGACCAGCCCGTTTCATAGTGATCATACTGCTGACATGTTTTGAATGATACAAGTCCGCAATACCTACCATCCATCAGCAGCAAAAGCCAAAAATAATTTATGTAGAAAGAGAGAAATTACATTCATTCTAAGTATTGTTGACTATTTATAAGATGAAGTCTCATACGTCAGTTCTCTTTTTTTTTCAAAAATAAAAGGGGAAATATTTCAATCTTATAAACATTAGGCCTCAATTTAGAATGAAGTGATTGTAAAAAAACGTTCAGTATCAAACTAGACATCACAATAAATATTTCCTTTGGTACTGACTCTATTCTTTGAATGCTTGACATCCATTCCATCTCATCAACAAATGGTTCAGTGCTATAATGTAATCATGATCTTGGATTTGGTTTTGGTTTTACAGGGAATTTGACACGACTTCTAAACCAGTGATAACCACAACAGAGGCAGTGACAGAGACACAAGCCACAACCATTGTAGAAGATGCAACAACTGTAGCAGGAGGAGATGCTACAACACAGGCCACAACCGCTGTTGATGATGCAACAACTGCAGCAGCAGCAGATGCTACAACACAGGCCACAACCGCTGTTGATGATGCAACAACTGCAGCCACAACTGCACCAGCTGGAGATGCTACTACACAGGCCACAGCCGCTGTTGATGATGCAACAACTGCAGCCACAACTGCACCAGCAGGAGATGCTACTACACAGGCCACAGCCGCTGTTGATGATGCAACAACTGCAGCAGCAGGAGATGCTACAACACAGGCCACAGCCGCTGTTGATGATGCAACAACTGCAGCCACAACTGCACCAGCAGAAGATGCTATTACACATGCCACAGCCGCTGTTGATGATGCAACAACTGCAGCAGCAGGAGATGCTACAACACAGGCCGCAACCGCTCTTGATGATGCAACAACTGCAGCCACAACTGCACCAGCAGGAGATGCTACTACACAGGCCACAGCCGCTGTTGATGATGCAACAACTGCAGCCACAACTGCACCAGCAGGAGATGCTACTACACAGGCCACAGCCGCTGTTGATGATGCAACAACTGCAGCAGCAGGAGATGCTACAACACAGGCCACAGCCGCTGTTGATAATGTAACAACTGCAGCCACAACTGCACCAGCAGGAGATGCTATTACACAGGCCACAGCCGCTGTTGATGATGCAACAACTGCAGCAGCAGGAGATGCTACTACACAGGCCACAGCCGCTGTTGATGATGCAACAACTGCATCCACAACTGCACCAGCAGGAGATGCTACTACACAGGCCACAGCCGCTGTTGATGATGCAACAACTGCACCAGCAGGAGATGCTACAACACAGGCCACAGCCGCTGTTGATGATGCAACAACTGCAGCAGCAGCAGATGCTACAACACAGGCCACAACCGCTGTTGATGATGCAACTACTGCAGCAGCAGCAGTAGGAGATGCTACAACACAGGTTACAGCTCCTGTTGATGATGCAACATCTGCAGCAGCAGGAGATGCTACAACACAGGCCACAACCGCTGTTGATGATGCAACAACTGCAGCAGCAGCAGCAGGAGATGCTACAACACAGGTTACAGCTGCTGTTGATGATGCCACAACTGCAGGAGCAGGAGATGCTACAACACAGGTCACAGCTGCTGTTGATGATACCACCACTGCACCAGCAGCAGATGCTACAACACAGGCCACAACCGCTGTTGATGATGCAACTACTGCAGCAGCAGGAGATGCTACAACAGAGGCTACAGCTGCTGCTGATGATACCACAACTGCAGCAGCAAGAGATGCTACTACACAGGCCACAGCTGCTGTTGATGATGGCACAACTGCAGCAGCAGGAGATGCTACAACAGAGGCTACAGCTGCTGCTGATGATACCACAACTGCAGCAGCAAGAGATGCTACTACACAGGCCACAGCTGCTGTTGATGATGGCACAACTGCAGCAGCAGCAGATGCTACAACACAGGCCACAGCCGCTGTTGATGATGCTACAACTGCAGCCACAACTGCACCAGCAAGTATGGTCAGAACAGATGCAACTACTGCAGCAGCAGGAGATGATACCACGCAGGCTTCATCTGCTGTTGATGATGGAGCAACACAGGCCACAGCAGCTGTTGATGATGCCACAACTGCAGCAGCAGAAGATGCTACAACAAAGGCCACAGCTGCTGTTGATGATGCAACAACCGCAGCAACAGGACATGCTACCACACAGGCCACAGCTGCTGTTGATGATGGAGCAACACAGGCCACAGCAGCTGTTGATGATGCCAAAACTGCAGCAGCAGGAGATGCTACAACACAGGCCACAGCTGCTGTCGATGATACCACCACTGCAGCAGCAGGAGATGCTACAACAGAGGCTACAGCTGCTGCTGATGATACCACAACTGCAGCAGCAAGAGATGCTACTACACAGGCCACAGCTGCTGTTGATGATGGCACAACTGCAGCAGCAGCAGATGCTACAACACAGGCCACAGCCGCTGTTGATGATACCACCACTGCAGCAGCAGGAGATGCTACAACACAGGTCACAGCTGCTGTTGATGATACCACCACTGCACCAGCAGCAGATGCTACAACACAGGCCACAGCCGCTGTTGATGATGCAACAACTGCAGCCACAACTGCACCAGCAAGTATGGTCAGAACAGATGCAACTACTGCAGCAGCAGGAGATGATACCACGCAGGCTTCATCTGCTGTTGATGATGGAGCAACACAGGCCACAGCAGCTGTTGATGATGCCACAACTGCAGCAGCAGAAGATGCTACAACAAAGGCCACAGCTGCTGTTGATGATGCAACAACCGCAGCAACAGGACATGCTACCACACAGGCCACAGCTGCTGTTGATGATGGAGCAACACAGGCCACAGCAGCTGTTGATGATGCCAAAACTGCAGCAGCAGGAGATGCTACAACACAGGCCACAGCTGCTGTCGATGATACCACCACTGCAGCAGTGGGAGATGCTACAACACAGGCCACAGCTGCTGTCGATGATACCACCACTGCAGCAGTGGGAGATGCTACAACACAGGCCACAGCTGCTGTTGATGATACCACCACTGCAGCAGCAGAAGATGCTACAACAAAGGCCACAGCTGCTGTTGATGATGCAACAACCGCAGCAACAGGACATGCTACCACACAGGCCACAGCTGCTGTTGATGATGGAGCAACACAGGCCACAGCAGCTGTTGATGATGCCAAAACTGCAGCAGCAGGAGATGCTACAACACAGGCCACAGCTGCTGTCAATGATACCACCACTGCAGCAGTGGGAGATGCTACAACACAGGCCACAGCTGCTGTTGATGATACCACCACTGCAGCACCAGCAGATGCTACAACACAGGCCACAGCTGCTGTTGATGATGCAACAACCGCAGCAACAGGACATGCTACCACGCAGGCCACAGCTGCTGTTGATGATGGAGCAACACAGGCTACAGCAGCCGTTGATGATGCCACAACTGCAGCAGCAGGAGATGCTACAACACAGGCCAAAGCAGCCGTTGATGATGCCACAACTGCAGCAGCAGGAGATGCTACAACACAGGCCACAGCCGCTGTTGATGATGCAACAACTGCAGCAGGAGCAGGTGCTACAACCCAGGTTACAGCTGCTGTTGAAGATGAAACAACTTCAGCAGCAGGAGATGCTACAGCGCAGGCTACAGCTCGTGTTGATGATGCAACAACTGCAACAGCATTTACCCCTGAAGATTCAACACAGTCTTCAGTTACAGAAGTAGATTCAAAAACAGCAGGAGCTGGAACTGAAACAGCCACAATGGAGGTCACCACTCTGGAAGCAGATTCAGCGACTGCCTCTCCATCACCTGACGGCATTGCTGAGTGCGCTGAAGGCTATACTACAGATGAGATGGGAGGATGTCATGGTATGTGAGAATGCACACTGCCAGACTTTTGTTGTTTTGTCTTCTGATCAACCAAATTTTTTTATAAATCTCCCAACATTGTGTAATTTATAAATATTTTGTTTAAGTCACACAAGAGTAAGAGTTTGGGATGGTTCTTTGGTTTTTACTTTTGAATGTCATTTTATGTAAGGAAATTGATAATGTCATTAGCAGTACCACTTATGACCCCACTAGTGAAGGTAAAACAGCCGTTCATCTTGATATGCAAATTTTAGTTGCGATAAATTGCTCAGTACAGTCAGGGGAACATGAAGATGGATGAATGGATTACACTCACATTTGTGTAATGATGAAAGATTGGTTTTGAGGTGTGAATTAAGTAAAGAAGAGCCATTTTGGGGGACATGTCAACATATTATTATTTGCTAAAAAAAAAAAGACCCCAGAGTCAATAAATGTAACAACAGATTGCTTGCCCTACGTGATCATCACAAGTAACAAAAAATTGTTAATATTCAACTGTGATTCATGACTTGTAGATAAAGGAGCAAACTGTTTTCTCTCTTTCTTTTGAAGATTGTGCCTATTGTGAAGATGACCTGCCTGTGGATGGAAAGCAACGTTTTTGCAGCTCAACATTTGGTAAGCCATTTCTTTGCCTCTCATATGCATTGATTTTGTCCTTTCATTTAGAATATTTGAGATTGAATCATTGGATATACTACTGATTGATTTTTTTAAAACTATTTTGAATAATGAATTTGTTTTCACTCTATCTTTGCAGTGTATATTGTGAAACGAAGAGCAAGAGATCTTCGCCTGCTCAGAGAGAAGCGATATATCGATGCAGCCATTAGCGGGAAAGTCTACAGAGACTTTGTCGTGCCTGATGACTTCTGCCAGTGCAGCACATTGGAATGGAAAGCAGGTAAGTTGTACTAGTACTAGTATTAGATCAAGATTTTAGTATGGCATATCAGACGTGCCCATGTTTAGTACCTTTTTTTGGTTGACAAAATTGTATAATAATCATCTTCTGAATCATGTACAGATTGTACAAATTGTACATGTACGTTCAAGTCATGAGATAACTTGATCGACATTATGGATATAGTATTGTTATGCAAGGGTAAACAAAAATGTTAAATAAGACTTCTAAAAACTGTTCAGCAGATTACCTAATTCAACTTGATAAGTTCAGGATGTACCTTGTAACATACCCTTGTTCACCCAGTACCTCCCCCTTCTTTGTCTGCAGTGTCTCGCTTTGTGGTCTTTGCCAATGCTGATCCTGAAGGTGATGAGCCAATCGTCCTGGACCACTCAGCTCTCATTTTGCCTGTGACGGGCAAACTCCTGAACACACTGGACACCTGGAGATCAGAATGCGGGTAAGGATTGAGAGGGCAGTTGAAGAAGTTAGAGTGTGGTCCCTCTTGCTGGATTGGCAGTATACGATAATGTTAGGACCAGCCCGTTTCATAGTGATCATACTGCTGACATGTTTTGAATGATACAAGTCCGCAATACCTACCATCCATCAGCAGCAAAAGCCAAAAATAATTTATGTAGAAAGAGAGAAATTACATTCATTCTAAGTATTGTTGACTATTTATAAGATGAAGTCTCATACGTCAGTTCTCTTTTTTTTTCAAAAATAAAAGGGGAAATATTTCAATCTTATAAACATTAGGCCTCAATTTAGAATGAAGTGATTGTAAAAAAACGTTCAGTATCAAACTAGACATCACAATAAATATTTCCTTTGGTACTGACTCTATTCTTTGAATGCTTGACATCCATTCCATCTCATCAACAAATGGTTCAGTGCTATAATGTAATCATGATCTTGGATTTGGTTTTGGTTTTACAGGGAATTTGACACGACTTCTAAACCAGTGATAACCACAACAGAGGCAGTGACAGAGACACAAGCCACAACCATTGTAGAAGATGCAACAACTGTAGCAGGAGCAGATGCTACAACACAGGCCACAACCGCTGTTGATGATGCAACAACTGCAGCAGCAGCAGATGCTACAACACAGGCCACAACCGCTGTTGATGATGCAACTACTACAGCAGCAGGAGATGCTACAACACAGGCCACAGCTGCTGTTGATGATGTGACAACTGCAGCCACAACTGCACCAGCAAGTATGGTCAGAACAGATGCAACAACTGAAGCAGCAGGAGATGCTACAACAGAGGCTACAGCTGCTGCTGATGATGCCACAAGTGCAGCAGCAGGAGATGCTACAACACAGGCCACAGCCGCTGTTGATGATGAAACAACTGCAGCCACAACTGCACCAGCAAGTATGGTCAGAACAGATGCAACTACTGCAGCAGCAGGAGATGCTACAACACAGGCCACAACCGCTCTTGATGATGCCACAACTGCAGCAGCAGGAGATGCTACTACAGAGGCCACACCAACTGTTGATGATACCACCACTGCACCAGCAGCAGATGCTACAACACAGGCCACAGCCGCTGTTGATGATGCCACAACTGCAGCAGCAGGAGATGCTACTACACAGGCCACAGCTGCTGTTGATGATGCCACAACTGCAGCAGCAGCAGATGCTACAACACAGGCCACAGCTGCTGTTGATGATACCACCACTGCAACAGCAGGAGATGCAACAACACAGGCCACAGCAGCCATTGATGATGCAACAACTGTAGCAGCAGCAGATGCTACAACACAGGCCACAACCGCTGTTGATGATGCAACTACTACAGCAGCAGGAGATGCTACAACACAGGCCACAACCGCTGTTGATGATGCAACTACTACAGCAGCAGGAGATGCTACAACACAGGCCACAGCAGCCATTGATGATGCAACAACTGTAGCAGCAGCAGATGCTACAACACAGGCCACAGCTGCTGTTGATGATGCAACAACTGCAGCAGCAGCAGATGCTACAACACAGGCCACAACCGCTGTTGATGATGCAACTACTACAGCAGCAGGAGATGCTACAACACAGGCCACAGCTGCTGTTGATGATACCACCACTGCAATAGCAGGAGATGCAACAACACAGGCCACAGCTGCTGTTGATGATGGAACAACTGTAGCAGCAGGAGATGCTACAACACAGGCCACAGACGCTGTTGATGATGCCACAACGGCAGCAGCAGCAGATGCTACAACACAGGCCACAGCTGCTGTTGATGATGCAACAACTGCAGCAGCAGCAGATGCTACAACACAGGCCACAACCGCTGTTGATGATGCAACTACTACAGCAGCAGGAGATGCTACAACACAGGCCACAGCTGCTGTTGATGATACCACCACTGCAATAGCAGGAGATGCAACAACACAGGCCACAGCTGCTGTTGATGATGGAACAACTGTAGCAGCAGGAGATGCTACAACACAGGCCACAGACGCTGTTGATGATGCCACAACTACAGCAGCAGGAGATGCTACAACACAGGCCACAGCTGCTGTTGATGATGCCACCACTGCAACAGCAGGAGATGCTACAACACAGGCCACAACCGCTGTTGATGATGGAACAACTGTAGCAGCAGGAGATGCTACAACACAGGCCACAGCTGCTGTTGATGATGCAACAACTGTAGCAATAGGAGATGCTAAAACACAGGCCACAGCTGCTGTTGATGATCCCACCACTGCAATAGCAGGAGATGCAACAACACAGGCCACAGCTGCTGTTGATGATGGAACAACTGTAGCAGCAGGAGATGCTACAAGACAGGCCACAGCTGCTGTTGATGATGGAACAACTGTAGCAGCAGGAGATGCTACAACACAGGCCACAGCCGCTGTTGATGATTCCACAACTACAGCAGCAGGAGATGCTACAACACAGGCCACAGCTGCTGTTGATGATGATGGAACAACTGTAGCAGCAGAAGATGCTACAACACAGGCCACAGCTGCTGTTGATGATGCAACAACTGTAGCAATAGGAGATGCTAAAACACAGGCCACAGCTGCTGTTGATGATCCCACCACTGCAATAGCAGGAGATGCAACAACACAGGCCACAGCTGCTGTTGATGATGGAACAACTGTAGCAGCAGGAGATGCTACAACACAGGCCACAGCCGCTGTTGATGATGCCACAACTACAGCAGCAGGAGATGCTACAACACAGGCCACAGCTGCTGTTGATGATGCAACGACTGTAGCAATAGGAGATGCTAAAACACAGGCCACAGCTGCTGTTGATGATCCCACCACTGCAATAGCAGGAGATGCAACAACACAGGCCACAGCTGCTGTTGATAATGGAACAACTGTAGCAGCAGGAGATGCTACAAGACAGGCCACAGCTGCTGTTGATGATGGAACAACTGTAGCAGCAGGAGATGCTACAACACAGGCCACAGACGCTGTTGATGATGCCACAACTACAGCAGCACTAGATGCTACAACACAGGCCACAGCTGCTGTTGATGATACCACCACTGCAACAGCAGGAGATGCTACAACACAGGCCACAGCTGCTGTTGATGATGGAACAACTGTAGCAGCAGGAGATGCTACAACACAGGCTACAGCTGCTGTTGATGATGCAACAACTGTAGCAATAGGAGATGCTAAAACACAAGCCACAGCTGCTGTTGATGATCCCACCACTGCAATAGCAGGAGATGCAACAACACAGGCCACAGCTGCTGTTGATGATGGAACAACTGTAGCAATAGGAGATGCTACAACACAGGCCACAGCCGCTGTTGCTGATGCCACCACTGCAACAGCAGGAGATGCTACAACACAGGCCACAGCTACTGTTGATGATGCCACCACTGCAACAGCAGAAGATGCAACAACACAGGCCACAGCAGTCATTGATGATGCAACAACAGTAGCAGCAGGAGATACTACAACAGAGGGCACAGCTGCTGTTGATGATGGAACAACTGCAAGAGCATTTACCCCTGAAGGTTCAACACAGTCTTCAGTTAAAGAAGTTGATTCAACAACAGCAGGAGCTGGAACTGAAACAGCCACAATGCAGGCCACCACTCTGGAAGCAGATTCAGCGACTGCCTCTCCATCACCTGACGGCATTACTGGATGTGCTGAAGGCTACACTACAGATGAGATGGGAGGATGTCATGGTATGTGAGAATGCACACTGGCAGACTTTTTAGGTGGTCTGTCATAACTGACAGATCACCTTCTAATTTCGTTAGAATTTTCTTTCTTCTTATTTTTATTCATACCCCCCACTTTTTTGTGGCATCTATATCTCAACAATGCACATGTCATGTTTCATCAAATTTTCACCATGTATAGGTATGGATGTGAACATGCTCCCCTAACAATTCCAAGGTCATTACATAATCGTGACGTCATCTACGAGCAATTTAATGAAAATCGATTATTAGATATATCTCTTGAGCCAATCATTTATATGCTTTGAAATTTGACATACATAAAATTAATGACGTGACAATTAATATCAATGAATAAAAACGCGCGCACAAAATTTAAAAATGCCCCAAATCAACTAAAAATTGTTTTGCATATGCTGTAGACCACTTTGAGCATTTCAAAAATTTCTGCGTGTACGCGCTTGTAAGCGCTCATTCGCGCGTTTTTCAGTGCGTAACGCGTATCCAGCCTCGAAATTCCGTTTCTTTACTGATTTCATGTTTCTGACACTACAAGCATCATACCCTGCAATTATGAGCCATTTCCATGCAATAACAAGGTCGTGCGGCTACGTCAAAGTTGAAAGTCTGCGCATGCGTCAATACGCTTTTGTGCAAATATTGCAAAAAACGTGACTGTCTTCAATCGGCCATAGCTCCTCAGAATGGCTGGTGACCCCCAATTTTTTTTTAATATTCGACAAGAGTATGAAATATAGATGTGATTTCATGTGTCATTTTACTGTTAAGTACATCATGACTTCATCATATTGCCATATGAATAAAAAAAATGAATTTTCATGTATGACGTCACAAACTTTTTTACTCATTTTTAAGTGACATGTAGATAAAGGAGCAAACTTTTTCCTTTCCTTTTATTTTGAAGATTGTGCCTATTGTAAAGATGACCTGCCTGTGGATGGAAAGCAACGTTTCTGCAGCTCAACATTTGGTAAGCCATTTCTTTGCCACTCATATGCATTGATTTCGTCATTTCATTTAGAATATTTGAGATTGAATCATTGGATATATTGCTGATTGATTTTTTTTTTTATTATTTCGAATGATCAATTTGTTTTCACTCTATCTTTGCAGTGTATATTGTGAAACGAAGAGCAAGGGATCTTCGCCTGCTCAGAGAGAAGCGATATATCGATGCAGCCATTAGCGGGAAAGTCTACAGAGACTTTGTCGTGCCTGATGACTTCTGCCAGTGCAGCACATTGGAATGGAAAGCAGGTAAGTTGTTGTAGTACTAGTATTAGATCAAGATTTTAGTATGGCATATCAGACGTGCCCATGTTTAGTACCTTTTTTTGGTTGACAAAATTGTATAATAATCATCTTCTGAATCATGTACAGATTGTACAAATTGTACATGTACTTTCAAGTTATGAGAGAACTTGATCGACATTATGGATATAGTATTGTTATGCAAGCGTCCTTGTTCACCCAGTACCTCCCCCTTCTTTGTCTGCAGTGTCTCGCTTTGTGGTCTTTGCCAATGCTGATCCTGAAGGTGATGAGCCAATCGTCCTGGACCACTCAGCTCTCATTTTGCCTGTGACGGGCAAACTCCTAAACACACTGGACACCTGGAGATCAGAATGCGGGTAAGGATTGAGAGGGCAGTTGAAGAAGTTAGAGTGTGGTCCCTCTTGCTGGATTGGCAGTATACGTTAAAGTTAGGACCAGCCCGTTTCATAGCGATCATACTGCTGACGTGTTTTGAATGATACAAATCCACAATACCTACCATCCATCAGCAGCAAAAGCCAAAAATAATCATGTAGAAAGAGAGAAATTACATTTATTCTAAGTATCGTTGACTATTTACAAGATGAAGTCTCATATGTCAGGTTTTTTTTCAAAAATAAAAGAGGAAATATTTTAATCTTATAAACATTAGGCCTCAATTTAGAATGAAGTGATTGTAAAAAAAAACGTTCAGTATCAAACTAGACATCACAATAAATATTTCCTTTGGTACTGACTCTATTCTTTGAATGCTTGACATCCATTCCATCTCATCAACAAATGGTTCAGTGCTATAATGTAATCATGATCTTGGATTTGGTTTTGGTTTTACAGGGAATTTGACACGACTTCTAAACCAGTGATAACCACAACAGAGGCAGTGACAGAGAAACAAGCCACAACTATTGTAGACGATGCAACAACTAGAGCGGCAGGAGATGCTACAACTCAAGCCATAGCTGCTGTTGATGATGCCACAACTGCAGCAGCAGGAGATGCTACTACACAGGCCACAGCTGCTGTTGATGATACCACCACTGCAGCAACAGGAGATGCTACAACACAGGCTACAGCTGCTGTTGATGATGTGACAACTGCAGCTGCAGGAGATGCTACAACGCCGGCCACAGGTGCTGTTGATGATACCACCACTGCAGCAGCAGGAGATGCTACAACACAGGCCACAGCTACTGTTGATGATGCAACAACACAGGTCACAGCCACGCTTGATGATGGAACTACTGCAGCAGCAGGAGATGCTACAAAGCCGGCCACAGCTGCTGTTGATGATGCAACAACACAGGCCACAGCCGCTGTTGATGATGAAACAACTGCAGCAGCAGGAGATACTACCACTCTGACCACAATAGCTGTTGATGATGCAACAACTGTAGCAGCAGGAGATGCAACAACACAGGCCACAGCTGCTGTTGATGATGCAACAACTGTAGCAGCAGGAGATGCTACAACACAGGTCACAGCTGCTGTTGATGATACCACCACTGCAGCAGTGGGAGATGCTATTACGCAGGCCACAGCTGCTGTTGATGATGGAGCAACACAGGCCACAGCAGCCGTTGACGATGCCACAACTGCAGCAGCAGGAGATGCTACAACACAGGCCACAATAGCTGTTGATGATGCAACAACTGCAGCAGCAGGAGATACTACCACACAGGCCACAGCTGCTGTTGATGATGTGACAACTGCAGCTGCAGGAGATGCTACAACGCCGGCCACAGGTGCTGTTGATGATACCACCACTGCAGCAGCAGGAGATGCTACAACACAGGCCACAGCTACTGTTGATGATGCAACAACACAGGTCACAGCCACGCTTGATGATGCAACAACTGCAGCAGCAGGAGATACTACCACTCTGACCACAATAGCTGTTGATGATGCAACAACTGCAGCAGCAGGAGATGCTACCACGCAGGCCACAGCTGCTGTTGATGATGGAGCAACACAGGCCACAGAAGCTGTTGATGATGCCACAACTGCAGCAGCAGGAGATGCTACAACACAGGCCACAGCAGCCGTTGATGATGCAACAACTGCAGCAGCAGGAGATACTACCACTCTGGCCACAGCCGCTGTTGATGATGCAACAACTGCAGCAGCAGGAGATACTACCACTTTGGCCACAATAGCTGTTGATGATGCAACAACTGTAGCAGCAGGAGATGCAACAACACAGGCCACAGCCGCTGTTGATGATGCATCAACTGCAGCCACAACTGCACCAGCAAGTATGGTCAGAACAGGTGCAACAACTGCAGCAGCAGGAGATGCTACAACACAGGCCACAGCAGCTGTTGATGATGCAACAACTGCGGCAGCAGGAGATGCTACAACACAGGCAACAGCAGCTGTTGATGATGCCACAACTGCAGCAGTGGGAGATGCTACAACACAGGCCACAGCTGCTGTTGATGATGCCACAACTGCGGCAGCAGGAGATGCTACAACACAGGCAACAGCTGCTGTTGATGATGCCACAACTGCAGCAGCAGGAGATGCTACAGCACAGGCCACAGCCGCTGTTGATGATACCACCACTGCAGCAGTGGGAGATGCTACAACACAGGCCACAGCAGCTGTTGATGATGCCACAACTGCGGCAGCAGGAGATGCTACAACACAGGCCACAGCCGCTGTTGATGATACCACCACTGCAGCAGTGGGAGATGCTACAACACAGGCCACAGCAGCTGTTGATGATGCCACAACTGCGGCAGCAGGAGATGCTACAACACAGGCAACAGCTGCTGTTGATGATGCCACAACTGCAGCAGCAGGAGATGCTACAACACAGGCCACAGCAGCTGTTGATGATGCCACAACTGCGGCAGCAGGAGATGCTACAACACAGGCCACAGCTGCTGTTGATGATACCACCACTGCAGCAGTGGGAGATGCTACAACACAGGCCACAGCTGCTGTTGATGATGCCTCCACTGCAGCAGCAGGAGATGCTACAACAAAGGCCACAGCCGCTGTTGATGATGCAACAACCGCAGCAGCAGGAGATACTACCACACAGGCCACAGCCGCTGTTGATGATGCAACAACTGCAGCAGCAGGAGATGATACCACGCAGGCCACAGCTGCTGTTGATGATGGTACAACACCGGCCACAGCTGCTGTCGATGATACCGCCACAGCTGCTGTCGATGATACCGCCACAGCTGCTGTCGATGGTACCACCACTGCAGCAGTGGGAGATGCTACAACAAAGGCCACAGCCGCTGTTGATGATGCAACAACCGCAGCAGCAGGAGATACTACCACACAGGCCACAATAGCTGTTGATGATGCAACAACTGCAGCAGCAGGAGATACTTCCACACAGGCCACAGCCGATGTTGATGATGCAACAACTGCAGCAGTGGGAGATACTACCACACAGGCCACAACAGCCGTTGATGATACCACAACTGCAGCAGCAGGAGATGATACCACGCAGGCTTCAGCTGCTGTTGATGATGGAGCAACACAGGCCACAGCAGCTGTTGATGATGCCACCACTGCAGCAGTGGGAGATGCTACAACACAGGCCACAGCTGCTGTTGATGATACCACCACTGCAGCAGCAGAAGATGCTACAACAAAGTCCACAGCTGCTGTTGATGATGCAACAACCGCAGCAACAGGACATGCTACCACACAGGCCACAGCTGCTGTTGATGATGGAGCAACACAGGCCACAGCAGCTGTTGATGATGCCAAAACTGCAGCAGCAGGAGATGCTACAACACAGGCCACAGCTGCTGTCGATGATACCACCACTGCAGCAGTGGGAGATGCTACAACACAGGCCACAGCTGCTGTTGATGATACCACCACTGCAGCAGCAGAAGATGCTACAACAAAGGCCACAGCTGCTGTTGATGATGCAACAACCGCAGCAACAGGACATGCTACCACGCAGGCCACAGCTGCTGTTGATGATGGAGCAACACAGGCTACAGCAGCCGTTGATGATGCCACAACTGCAGCAGCAGGAGATGCTACAACACAGGCCACAGCAGCTGTTGATGATGCAACAACTGCAGCAGGAGCAGGTGCTACAACCCAGGTTACAGCTGCTGTTGAAGATGCAACAACTTCAGCAGCAGGAGATGCTACAACGCAGGCTACAGCTGGTGTTGATGATGCAACAACTGCAACAGCATTTACCCCTGAAGGTTCAACACAGTCTTCAGTTACAGAAGTAGATTCAAAAACAGCAGGAGCTGGAACTGAAACAGCCACAATGCAGGTCACCACTCTGGAAGCAGATTCAGCGACTGCCTCTCCATCACCTGACGGCATTGCTGAGTGCGCTGAAGGCTACACTACAGATGAGATGGGAGGATGTCATGGTATGTGAGAATGCACACTGCCAGACTTTTGTTGTTTTGTCTTCTGATCAACCAAATTTTTTTATCAATCTCCCAACATTGTGTAATTTATAAATATTTTGTTTAAGTCACACAAGAGTAAGAGTTTGGGATGGTTCTTTGGTTTTTTCTTCTGAATGTCATTTTATGTAAGGAAATTGATAATGTCATTAGCAGTACCACTTATGACCCCACTAGTGAAGGTAAAACAGCCGTTCATCTTGCAGTACATGTTAAGAACGTAGCCAGAGTCAAAGCTTTTGAACTTGTAAAGCTTGATATGCAAATTTTAGTTGCGATAAATTGCTCAGTACAGTCAGGGGAACATGAAGATGGATGAATGGATTACACTCACATTTGTGTAATGATGAAAGATTGGTTTTGAGGTGTGAATTAAGTAAAGAAGAGCCATTTTGGGGGACATGTCAACATATTATTATTTGCTAAAAAAAAAGAGTCAATAATGTAACAACAGATTGCTTGCCCTACGTGATCATCACAAGTAACAAAAAATTGTTAATATTCAACTGTGATTCATGACTTGTAGATAAAGGAGCAAACTGTTTTCTCTCTTTCTTTTGAAGATTGTGCCTATTGTGAAGATGACCTGCCTGTGGATGGAAAGCAACGTTTTTGCAGCTCAACATTTGGTAAGCCATTTCTTTGCCTCTCATATGCATTGATTTTGTCATTTCAATTAGAATATTTGAGATTGAATCATTGGATATACTACTGATTGATTTTTTTTTTACTATTTTGAATAATGAATTTGTTTTCACTCTATCTTTGCAGTGTATATTGTGAAACGAAGAGCAAGAGATCTTCGCCTGCTCAGAGAGAAGCGATATATCGATGCAGCCATTAGCGGGAAAGTCTACAGAGACTTTGTCGTGCCTGATGACTTCTGCCAGTGCAGCACATTGGAATGGAAAGCAGGTAAGTTGTAGTAGTATAATAATCATCTTCTGAATCATGTACAGATTGTACAAATTGTACATGTACTTTCAAGTTATGAGAGAACTTGATCGACATTATGGATATAGTATTGTTATGCAAGGGTCCTTGTTCACCCAGTACCTCCCCCTTCTTTGTCTGCAGTGTCTCGCTTTGTGGTCTTTGCCAATGCTGATCCTGAAGGTGATGAGCCAATCGTCCTGGACCACTCAGCTCTCATTTTGCCTGTGACGGGCAAACTTCTGAACACACTGGACACCTGGAGATCAGAATGCGGGTAAGGATTGAGAGGGCAGTTGAAGAAGTTAGAGTGTGGTCCCTCTTGCTGGATTGGCAGTATACGATAATGTTAGGACCAGCCCGTTTCATAGCGATCATACTGCTGACGTGTTTTGAATGATACAAATCCACAATACCTACCATCCATCAGCAGCAAAAGCCAAAAATAATTATGTAGAAAGAGAGAAATTACATTTATTCTAAGTATCGTTGACTATTTACAAGATGAAGTTTCATATGTCAGTTTTTTTTTTCAAAAATAAAAGAGGAAATATTTTAATCTTATAAACATTAGGCCTCAATTTAGAATGAAGTGATTGTAAAAAAAACGTTCAGTATCAAACTAGACATCACAATAAATATTTCCTTTGGTACTGACTCTATTCTTTGAATGCTTGACATCCATTCCATCTCATCAACAAATAGTTCAGTGCTATAATGTAATCATGATCTTGGATTTGGTTTTGGTTTTACAGGGAATTTGACACCACTTCTAAACCAGTGATAACCACAATTGAGGCAGTGACAGAGACACAAGCCACAACTATTGTAGACGATGCAACAACTACAGCAGGACGAGATGCTGCAACACAGGCCACAGCTGCTGTTGATGATACCACCACTGTAGCAGCAGGAGATGCTACAACACAGGCCACAGCTGCTGTTAATGATGTGACAACTGCAGCTGCAGGAGATGCTACAACACAGGCCACAGCCGCTGCTGATGATGCAACAACTGCAGCAGCAGGAGATGCTACAACAGAGGCTACAGCTGCTGCTGATGATGCCACAACTGCAGCAGCAGGAGATGCTACAACACAGGCCACAGCCGCTGTTGATGATGCAACAACTGCAGCCACAACTGCACCAGCAAGTATGGTCAGAACAGATGCAACTACTGCAGCAGCAGGAGATGCTACAACACAGGCCACAGCTGTTGTTGATGATGCAACAACTGCAGCAGCAGGAGATGCTACAACACAGGCCACAACCGCTGTTGATGATGCAACTACTGCAGCAGCAGCAGGAGATGCTACAACACAGGTCACAGCTGCTGTTGATGATGCCACAACTGCAGGAGCAGGAGATGCTACTACACAGGCCACAACCGCTGTTGATGATGCAACTACTGCAGCAGCAGGAGATGCTACTACAGAGGCCACAGCTGCTGTTGATGATGCCACCACTGCAGCAGCAGGAGATGCTACAACACAGGCTACAGCCGCTGTTGATGATGCCACAACTGCAGCAGCAGGAGATGCTACAACACAGGTCACAGCCGCTGTTGATGATGCCACAACTGTAGCAGCAGCAGATGCTACAACACGGGCCACAGCCGCTGTTGATGATGCCACAACGGCAGCCACAATTGCACCAGCAAGTATGGTCAGAACAGATGCAACTACTGCAGCAGCAGGAGATGCTACAACACAGGCCACAGCCGTTGTTGATGATGCAACAACTGCAGCAGCAGGAGATGCTACAACACAGGCCACAACCGCTGTTGATGATGCAACTACTGCAGCAGCAGCAGGAGATGCTACAACACAGGTCACAGCTGCTGTTGATGATGCCACAACTGCAGGAGCAGGAGATGCTACAACACAGGCCACAACCGCTGTTGATGATGCAACTACTTCAGTAGCAGGAGATGCTAAAACGCAGGCCACAGCCGCTGTCGATGATGCCACAACTGCAGCAGCAGCAGATGCTACAACACAGGCCACAACCGCTGTTGATGATGCAACGACTACAGCAGCAGGAGATGCTACAACACAGGCCACAGCAGCTGTTGATGATGCCACAACTGCAGCAGCAGGAGATGCTACAACACAGGCCACAGCCGCTGTTGATGATGCAACAACTGCAGCCACAACCGCTGTTGATGATGCAACGACTGCAGCAGCAGGAGATTCTACAACACAGGCCACAGCTGCTGTTGATGATGCCACAACTGCAGCAGCAGGAGATGCTACAACACAGGCCACAGCTGCTGTTGATGATGCCACAACTCCAGCAGCAGGAGATGCTACAACACAGGCCACAGCCGCTGTTGATGATGCAACAACTGCAGCCACAACCGCTGTTGATGATGCAACAACTGCAGCCACAACCGCTGTTGATGATGCAACGACTGCAGCAGCAGGAGATGCTACAACACAGGCCACAGCTGCTGTTGATGATGTTACAACTGCAGCAGCAGGAGATGCTACAACACAGGCCACAGCCGCTGTTGATGATGCAACAACTGCAGCCACAACTGCACCAGCAAGTATGGTCAGAACAGATGCAACTACTGCAGCAGCAGGAGATGCTACAACACAGGTCACAGCTGCTGTTGATGATGCCACAACTGCAGGAGCAGGAGATGCTACTACACAGGCCACAACCGCTGTTGATGATGCTACTACAGAGGCCACACCAACTGTTGATGATGCCACAACTGCACCAGCAGCAGATGCTACAACACAGGCTACAGCCGCTGTTGATGATGCCACAACTGCAGCAGCAGGAGATGCTACAACACAGGCCACAGCCGCTGTTGATGATGCCACAACTGCAGCAGCAGGAGATGCTTCTACACAGGCCACAGCTGCTGTTGATGATGCAACTACTTCAGCAGCAGGAGATGCTACAACACAGGCCACAGCTGCTGCTGATGATGCCACAACTGCAGCAGCAGCAGATGCTACAACACAGGCCACAGCCGCTGTTGATGATACCACCACTGCAGCAGCAGGAGATGCTACAACACAGGCCACAGCTGCTGTTGATGATGCAACTACTTCAGTAGCAGCAGATGCTAAAACGGAGGCCACAGCCGCTGTCGATGATGCCACAACTGCAGCAGCAGCAGCTGCTACGACACAGGCCACAACCGCTGTTGATGATGCAACGACTGCAGCAGCAGGAGATGCTACAACACAGGCCACAGCTGCTGTTGATGATGCCACAACTGCAGCAGCAGGAGATTCTACAGCACAGACCACAGCTGCTGTTGATGATGCAACAACTGCCACAGCAGGAGATGGAACCACACAGGCAACAGCTGCTGTTGATGAAGCCACAACTGCAGCTGTAGGAGATGCTACAACACAGGCCACAGCTGCGGTTGATGATGCCACAACTGCAGCAGTAGGAGATGCTACAACACAGGCCACAGCGGCTTTTGATGATGCCACAACTGCAGCAGCAGGAGATGGAACCACACAGGCCACAGCTGCTGTTGATGATGGAGCAGCACAGGCCACAGCTGCTGTTGATGATGCCACAACTGCAGCAGCAGGAGATGCTACAACACAGGCAACAGCTGCTGTTGATGATGCCACAACTGCAGCAGCAGGAGATGCTACAACACCACCCACAGCTGCTGTTGATGATGCCACTGCAGCAGCAGGAGATGCTACAGCACAGACCACAGCTGCTCCTGAAGATGCAACAACTGCAGCAACTGTCCCATTAGAAGTTACAACACAGCGCACTACTGAAGCAGATTCAACTACTGCCATCTCAGGGTGTCCTGAGGGCTACACCACAGATGAGATGGGTGGATGTCATGGTATGTGAGACTTTAAATCGGTCTTTGAGGTTGCATTATAGGGCATCTGCTATTTATGAAAGTAAGATTGTTGATCTTACTTCAAGCAAATAATGATAGGATAAATATGTGGTGCTTACTTCAGTTGGTCAAGCCCCCTAGTCCACCAAAATGGTGAAAAAACTCTTGGATTGCTGACCAGCCTTTAGGCACAGAAATGTTTTAGTTATAAGAGGAGCTTTACATGCTCAATGATGAACTTGCTTGGGGAAAAAATACTTTTTAAAAATCTGAGTTGATATATTTTCATCTCAAACATAATGAATCTTAACCTCTCATCTCTGACTTGAAGGTAAAGGAGCAAATTGTTTCCTCTCTTCCTTTTAAAGATTGTGCCTATTGTGAAGATGACCTACCCGTAGATGGAAAGCAACGTTTCTGCAGCTCAACATTTGGTAAGCCATTTCTTTGCCTCTCATATGCTTTGATTTGATAATTGTCTTGAGATAAGTCATGAGGTCCTTATACTGGTTATACTGCTCAGAAATGTGCTATTTGATTACCGTACCGACTGGAGTGTATGCTGCATGCTTTTTTTCTTAAAAATCACGCATAACTTGGGGTGCGGCCTTTACGTGGTGTTTACAAATGTCGGATCTTTTACACATGTATGGGACTATGCATTGTATGATAACATTCAATGAGACAAAATAGATGGCTTTAATAGGCATCCAATGTGACACAATTGACGTACCGGTAATACAATCTCAATCACATCACCAGCATAATTACCGGTACTAATGCTCTTGCCATTTGCAAGACGCACCTCTTGACCCCCGGGGATGGTGTGTCATTGTACCGATGTGAGTCATACATTTTCATACCATGACGCACCCTCCGTCGCAGAAAGTGACACATCATTACTTACATCGACATACATCTGAGTCAAATATATGACACACGATTTCATGAAAATGATGAGCCAATGACGCACCGACAAGCTCAAAGAAGAGTGATGGTCCCATTGACACACCAACGTTGTAAAGTGACTTACTATGACACACATATGGGTCAGTCTTGTGACGGACATTTTGCGTCCATGATGGACCTGTGCATTACAAGGCTGGGGAACATGATGCAACCATGACGCACCATCCCCGGGGATCGATCAAGAGGTGCGTCTTGCAAATGAAAAGTGCATAAGAAAGCATCAGGAGTAGTATTTGTCCGAGACAGCTCAAAGATACCACTAATGAGAAAGCTACAGCTCAAACTCCATTAGATTGGGGCCGCCATTGTTTCTTTGATCTGTGGCGGCCTCCAGTATAGTACATGCTAACCAATGAACGTTGAGGCGTAAACACTTATATGTTACGATCTTGTGTTTACGCCCTCTATGCCGCAGATCAAAGAAATGATGGCAGCCCCCATCTAACAGTGTTTGAGCCGTAGCTTTCTTATTATTGGTATCTTTGAGTTGTCTCAGACAAATGCTACTCCTGGTGCTTTCTAAGTACCGGTAATTATGCTGGTGATGTGATTGAGAATGTATTACCGATACGTCAATTGTGTCACACTTGATGCCTATCAAAGGCATTTATTTTGTTGCTGAATGTTGTCACACGGCAGTGCTGCGATCCCGTTCTGGTTTTTGAAATTTATTCATAGCCTGTTGTCTATTGTCCAAACAGCAGATTGTATGGGAGTCATGCTGTTAAGTATATGAGTCAAAAGAAGCCTATAAAAATTCCAGTAGAGAACGTGTTGAGAAGATTTAATGTATACATCATCGCTGTCCAAAATTTATAGAAGCATGTTATACAGAAATGTTAATAAGTATATCCATGATTAAGTTCATAAACATATGTAAAAGTATCTGTATATATATATATATATATGGGTTATAATCTATATGTCTTTTAAATGCATTCCTCTTTATATTAATTCATCTCATCTGTAATAATCATGTGCACATAGACATTCAGGATGTTATCAATACATTTCCCATTTGTTTCTGCAGTCTACATCGTCGCAGTACAAGGAAATAATCTCCGTCTGATTCGAGAGAAGCGATATGATAATGTGGAGATTAGCGGGAGAGTCTCAAGAGAATTTGTTGTGCCCGATGACTACTGCAATTGCCACACATTGTCCTGGTGGTCAGGTAAGATATATTGCTGATATTGGGTCAAGAATCTACAAGGGTAGATTAACTGTTTGTGTGCCAGATAATGTCATCAAAATGTGTAAAAAAAACTGCACTTAAGTTTCATCGAGCAGCATTTTATCTAGCACAGGAAGAGGAAATGACAGGTCGTAGATCAATGTTTGCGTTTGAGAAATGACAGGGTCTTGGCTTGTTTCAAATGAGGATTAAATTCACTTTCATGAGGATAGTTTTAACTTTTGTATATCACCTAGAGGAATCATATGATAATCAAGTGTTGATTAAGTTCATATTGTATCTATTCCAATAGAAGTCATGAGAGAACTTGTAGAAGATTTTTGATGAGTGTTCATATTGTTTATATTCTCATGTCATAAGAGAACTTGTAGATGATTTTTGATGAGGTGCATAACACATGCATGAGTTGCATGGTTCAAAATCAGAAATGAAAATCACTTCTGAAAGAGGAATGAGCCGGACCCTAATGCAGCTCAATCATTAGATTGAGATGTAGTTTGTGACTTTCTTTTGCTCATCAAGTACACCTCCCCTCTTCTATTTCTGCAGCACATCGCTTTGTGGTCTTTGCCAATGCTGATCCTGATCCTGAAAGTGATGAGCCAATTGTCCTGGACCACACAGCTGTCATTGCGACGAACACAGATCATGGCATAATGAACACCTGGAGATTGGAATGCGAGTAAGGATTGAGAGAGAAAATGGAACATTTCAACTAAAGATATTTTGTGACACTTTTCAATGGATGTAAATTCTAAATAAATGACTTTAAGATAAGACTACCATTTGAAACTAATACAAGTAATTCTAAAAACAGATTACAAAATTTATCAACATTATTTACCAAATGCATGATTAAAGGAGTTTTCCCACATTTTCTCAATCATAGAAATTATTCTCCAATCTTTTAGAGCGATCAAAGTCATACAGTCATACAATTTCTTCTACTGATAGTGAAACTGTTTTGTCCATAAAGAGTATTCCAGCAGCCTTATTAGCTATATCTGAGTGTTATCAAAACTAACAGAAATTGAATATTATGCTTGGTTTTTGTTTTCCAGTGAATTTGACACCACTTCTAAACCAGAGATAACCACAACACAGGGAGTGACAGAGACACAAGCAACAACCATTGTAGACGATGAGACAACTGCAGCAGCAGGGGATGCTACAACACCAGCCACAGCTGCTGTTGATGATGCTACAACTGCGGCAGCAGGAGATGCTACAACACAGGCCACAGCTGCTGTTGATGATGCCACAACTGCTGCAGCAGAAGCTGCTACAACACAGGCAACAGCTGCTGTTGATGATGCAACGACTGCGGCAGCAGGAGATGCTACAACACAGGCCACAACCGCTGTTGATGATACCACAACTGCAGCTGCAGGAGATGCTACCACACAGGCAACAGCTGCTGTTGATGATGCCACAACTGCTGCAGCAGGAGATGCTACAACACAGGCACCAGCTGCTGTTGATGATGCAACAACTGCAGCTGCAGGAGATGCTACAACACCACCCACAGCTGCTGTTGATGATGCCACAACTGCAGCAGTAGGAGATTCTACAACACAGGCCACAGCTGTTGTTGATGATGCAACGACTGCAGCAGCAGAAGCTGCTACAACACAGGCAGCAGCTGCTGTTGATGATGCCACAACTGCTGCAGCAGGAGATGCTACAACACAGGCCACAGCTGCTGTTGATGATGCAACGACTGCAGCAGCAGGAGATGCTACCACACAGGCAACAGCTGCTGTTGATGATGCCACAACTGCTGCACCAGGAGATGCTACCACACAGGCACCAGCTGCTGTTGATGATGCCACAACTGCAGCTGCAGGAGATGCTACAACACAGGCCACAGCTGCTGTTGATGATGCAACAACTGCAGCAGCAGAAGCTGCTACAACACGGGCCACAGCTGCTGTTGATGATGCAACAACTGCAGCAGCAGGGGATGCTACAACACCAGCCACAGCTGCTGTTGATGATGCTACAACTGCAGCAGCAGGAGATGCTGCAACACAGGCCACAACCGCTGTTGATGATACAACAACTGCAGCAGCAGGAGATGCTACAACACCACCCACAGCTGCTGTTGATGATGCCACAACTGCAGCAGTAGGAGATGCTACAACACAGGCCACAGCTGCTGTTGATGATGCAACGACTGCAGCAGCAGAAGCTGCTACAACACAGGCAAGAGCTCCTGCTGATGATGCAACAACTGCTGCAGCAGGAGATGCTACAACACAGGCCACAGCTGCTGTTGATGATGCAACGACTGCAGCAGCAGAATCTGCTACAACACAGGCAACAGCTGCTGTTGATGATGCAACAACTGCAACTGCAGGAGATGCTACAATACAGGCCACAGCTGCTGTTGATGATGCCACAACTGCTGCAGCAGGAGATGCTACCACACAGGCACCAGCTGCTGTTGATGATGCAACAACTGCAGCTGCAGGAGATGCTACAACACAGGCCACAGCTGCTGTTGATGATGCAACAACTGCAGCAGCAGAAGCTGCTACAACACAGGCCACAGGTGCTGTTGATGATGCCACAACTGCTGCAGCAGGAGATGCTTCCACACAGGCACCAGCTGCTGTTGATGATGCAACAACTGCAGCTGCAGGAGATGCTACAACACAGGCCACAGCTGCTGTTGATGATACAACGACTGCAGCAGCAGAAGCTGCTACAACACAGGCAACAGCTGCTGTTGATGATGCCACAACTGCTGCAGCAGGAGATGCTACAACACAGGCACCAGCTGCTGTTGATGATGCAACAACTGCAGCTGCAGGAGATGCTACAACACAGGCCACAGCTGCTGTTGATGATGCAACGACTGCAGCAGCAGAAGCTGCTACAACACAGGCAACAGCTGCTGTTGATGATGCCACAACTGCTGCAGCAGGAGATGCTACCACACAGGCACCAGCTGCTGTTGATGATGCAACAACTGCAGCTGCAGGAGATGCTACAACACAGGCCACAGCTGCTGTTGATGATGCCACAACTGCAGCAGTAGGAGATGCTACAACACAGGCCGCAGCTGCTGTTGATGATGCCACAACTGCTGCAGCAGGAGATGCTACAACACAGGCCACAGCTGCTGTTGATGATGCAACGACTGCAGCAGCAGAAGCTGCTACAACACAGGCAACAGCTGCTGTTGATGATGCCACAACTGCTGCAGCAGGAGATGCTACAACACAGGCCACAGGTGCTGTTGATGATGCCACAACTGCTGCAGCAGGAGATGCTTCCACACAGGCACCAGCTGCTGTTGATGATGCAACAACTGCAGCTGCAGGAGATGCTACAACACAGGCCACAGCTGCTGTTGATGATGCAACGACTGCAGCAGCAGAAGCTGCTACAACACAGGCAACAGCTGCTGTTGATGATGCCACAACTGCTGCAGCAGGAGATGCTACAACACAGGCACCAGCTGCTGTTGATGATGCAACAACTGCAGCTGCAGGAGATGCTACAACACAGGCCACAGCTGCTGTTGATGATGCAACGACTGCAGCAGCAGAAGCTGCTACAACACAGGCAACAGCTGCTGTTGATGATGCCACAACTGCTGCAGCAGGAGATGCTACAACACAGGCACCAGCTGCTGTTGATGATGCAACAACTGCAGCAGCAGGAGATGCTACAACACCACCCACAGCTGCTGTTGATGATGCCACAACTGCAGCAGTAGGAGATGCTACAACACAGGCCACAGCTGCTGTTGATGATGCAACGACTGCAGCAGCAGAAGCTGCTACAACACAGGCAACAGCTGCTGTTGATGATGCCACAACTGCTGCAGCAGGAGATGCTACAACACAGGCCACAGCTGCTGTTGATGATGCAACAACTGCAGCAGCAGAAGCTGCTACAACACAGGCCACAGCTGCTGTTGATGATGCCACAACTGCAGCAGCAGAAGCTGCTACAACACAGGCCACAGCTGAGAGAATGACTAGTAGGCTACTGACTCTTCTTGGAAATGCTACGACTGTAGGACGATTTACTGACCAAAGCACCACGCAGGCCACTTCTAAAGCAGGTGCATCAACTGGAGCAGTAGTAGTATCAGCGGAAGGTACACAACCAACTGCTCAGGGAAGTACCAGTAAACTATTGATTGCTCTTCAAAGCACCATAAGTCCCACTGCTGTTGAGTTGGATGCGACGACTGTTGTGGGAACGCTGCTGGAAGGAACAACCGTGACACTCCCTGTACAAGACGCTACAACTGGTGCTGTGGATTCAACATCGTCACCAGAGCAAAACACCACCGAACCTGACTTTGATGAGTGCATATATGACGTTTGCCCGGGAGAGGGCTCTAAATGCGTCAATGTTCCTGGAACGTACGAGTGTCAGTGTATCGAAGGATATGCTAGCGACCAGCTGGGAGACTGTCATGGTAAGTGGTACTGCACATTTAAATTCTTAGGGAACATTATGGTAGACCAAATGCAAGGAATTTTTAGGGTCTCTTTTTACTTTAGCGTTCCACCCTGATCGTGTTCTTAGCTTCAGTAATGATTCAAACCTTTTAAAGTATTGTGAATGCTACCCAGTATGTCACTTGCAAGCTTGACATTAAAGACGGGACTACCCATATGAGAAATACTGTACAACTGAATTTCTATTTAGAAGGATATCATTAATATTATTCAGTGTGGTCTTCCCTTGTGCTCGATCAAATTTAATAGTTAAATTTGCGATGGAAAATTATGTGCCATAATATTTGATTCTCTGTAATTAGATATGTGCATAACTGGATGTCTTAACTGCAATGTATACATTAAATCTTATCTTCTTAACAGGGGTTCAATGCAAACAGTTTTCTAATTGTAGACCAATTTTATGGGGCACAAAATAAATCATCTGCTGTCACAAGATCAGTTATTTTCATCACAGAATCCGAATAGTGGGTGATTTCAATTATTTGCTGCAATTATTATGTGGACAAACTCAGTATACCATATTGATTCCAAGGATAAAATCAATGTCATTGAAATAATTTTCATATTTTTATGCCTATGCCACGAAGTGGCCAGAGGCATTATGTTTTCGGGTTGTCCATCTGTATGTCCGTCCGTCCGTCCCAAATCCGTTTACCGTAGACAATATCTTGAGAACCGTGAACCAGATTCAAAGCTTGGTACATGTGTGTATTGCATAAAACCAATAAAGTATGTAATATTAGGGTCAAATCTGATTGAGGTCAAAGGTCAATGAACTTTGTGAAAAATTGCCCAAAATTGACCTTTTTCACATTATATCCAAATCCAAGAATGCAATTCTCATCAAACATGGTACAAAGACGGATCACTACTTGGAGGTAGACTGGTGACATTTTGGGTATTCCTGAAAGGTCAGAGGTCAAAGGTCAATGAATTTTGTGAAAAATTGCAAAAATTTGACCTTCTTCACAATAAATCCAAGTCTAAGGATGCAGTTCAAGAAAACATGGTACAGAGATCAATCACAAGGATGGATTTAGACAGACTGGTTAGATTGGAAGTCAAAGAAATAAGAGGTCAAGGGTCAAATGAGCATTGCCAAACTTCGCTACGCATGGAAAAACAGAATATGATATTTTCATTTCACATAGGAATTCAATGGTACATTCCCAACCGAACAAACAGATTTTCTGAGAACAATCTAAATAGAGCTACCAACGAGGCGGAGGCATATTTATCGAATGCGTGGCAGTCGAATTTCTCTAGTTTTATTTTGTGTCCCATCAAGTTAGCCCAGGTTTAGTGCACATATTAAGTTCAATCACTGTTGCGAATATGGGCCAATGCCTTTCACTACACAGGCAAGCCTATTATTATAGAGCAATACCTTATCCATGTGATATCCCTTTGAAACCTATAAAATCAGTATCAAAGGAATTGGATTTTGCTGTTGCTTGTTATCATTGAATTAGTGTATGATATGAGAAATACTGCTTATAAAATGTCATGGCTTTCTGTTTCTATATTTTCTTTGCAGCTTTTGAGGATGTCTGCGCCGTTTGTGTAAACCAGCTGCCAGAGGATACCAAAGAACGTTTCTGCAATGCTTCATTCGGTAAGCCATATTTGCAAACTTATATTCCTTTTTTACATGTATTTAGAATCAAAATAATATATGGTATTACTCACAAAAATGTCATCACCCACTCAGCTCAATTTTATCGATTTAAAGCTGTCAGGACGGCAATGATAAATAATTAGATGTATTGTGCCGAAACTATAATGCAACATCTTCATGCAGATTCCATGCTCATGCTAGGGTAGTTACAAGATCTGTGTATGACCTTAATACAGACTCTATATGCTTGATTAACAAAAGTTCTGCGTGAAGTTTACAGATGTGTACATGGAATCTGCGTAGAGTGTTTTCATACATGCTTCCTTTTAACTTGCTTTCCTGAGGAATTCAGTATATTCCAATCAATGAAGCTCAGAGGAGCATAACATCAATTGCATTTTCATCTAGAATGCGACTCAGATTCGAATGAACGTGTCAGAAGAAATTATTTGTATCGTGTCCTTTAACTATATAATAATGACAAAACATTCCTTCCAATTCAATCTTGCAGTGTACACCGTGAGGCGCAGAGAGTTTGAACTCCGTCTGCTGAGAGAGAAACGCCACAGCAATGAAATCCTAGAGACGAGATACTACCGAGACTTTGTGGTTCCTTACGAGGAGTGCCCATGCACCATGCTAGAATTTGAAGCAGGTAAAGTATGGTCACGATGTGCATTCTGTGTGATCTATACCATCAGGTTTCTAATGCAAAGAAGCGGCATGTGACTTGTAAAAATTATGGCTTTTACTTAAAGACAGCCCGTCCCTTTTTCAGATCACCACAAAACCATCGAAACATTGGCAAACATATAGAGAAGTGTTAGCAAGCTGTATATTCAGAATTTGAAACTGATACGTAGTGTAAAATTCAAATAATGCACGTAAACAACGTCTGATTAATAGTCTTTACCTCAGGCTCTTAGCAGTTTGTGTTGAAATATTTGCTTTATTGATTAATCTGTTTATTAAATTATACAACGCATTATGAAAAAAATGTTCTATAGAAGGAATCATCTCCAAAGTTTGGTAATTACTCATAAAATTAGGATTTCACACATGCATAATAACCACATAGATACTGTAACAAAGACTAATACTTTTTTCGTAGTACGAAAAAAGTCGGTTTGAAATTTAACGGCTGAAATTTTTACATATACAGAAAACTTCGACATGCTATATTCTTAGAAATGGTCTTGAATCACACTTTCTTCAATTTACGATCGTGAAAGACGATTTCAAATTTTAAGCTTGCAAAAGGGACGGACAATCTTTAACAACTTAGCATTTTTAACCCTTTCAGTACCGAGCTCTAAAAACCTTTTTGGTTTGCTGCATATAATGAATGCCAATGGGACTAAGAAAGTAAAGAGCAAAGTTGCCATGATTTTTTGCATTGGATGGTTTTCAATATACCTTGTGAAATAATTTTGTAATTTGTATGTATCTGTATCTTTCATATTTGTTTTTATGTCCTGAATTATATATGCTTAAGTAGTTACTAATTAAATTAGAAACCTGCCTTGTTTACATTTCTTTCATAAAGAAAATTTACTTAATGTTACAGCAACATATTTATGCATGTGATAAGCCACATTGTAAATGACTGCTCTGGATAAACTGTCAAAAGTCATATTTCTGACAGGTTATGGTAACGTTTGTGTAATTGCTGCCCTGTACACAGCAAATGTAACCACGAAATAAAAGTATGAAAGCAAATCTAACATTTTACCAACTAACCATCACCTTGATACAGTGAAAACCTGTACTTTAAGACTACTCAAGGGAGTCATAAAGTTGTGTTTTGATAAGGAGGTTCCCTTACGGGAATTTATTTAGAGGTGTCGAAAATTATAGCTTAAGGGAAACTACAAATGTGATCTATGTGTTAGGGTAAGGGTTAGGTTTAGGGTGATGAACCTGTCAATACAAGTGGTTTTTCTGTGCTGATGGTAGTTAAGTAGGTTTCACTGTATTGAATTTGATCATCGCTTTGCTTTAAACCAATGATTTCATTTTTTTTCATTTGGCAGTGAATCGCTTCATCCTCATCGCTGATGCGGATCCTGATCCTGCGAGCGATGAACCTATCGTCATCGACGTCAACGCACTCCTCATTCCGTACAACCAAAAGATCGCCAGCACCATAGACGCCTGGAGAGAAGAATGCCCATGATCGCTGACGAGACCGCCCATCAAACCTGTTAATACCAGGCCTTCAAAACCCCATTGGCGTACTACACATCTTCATGTCAATGGTAATGAGAGAGTTAACCCTTAAATTACCAGGCCTTGAAAACCCCATTGGCATACTACATATCTTCATGTCAATGGTAATGAGAGAGTTAAACCTTTACATTACCAGGCCTTGAAAACCCCATTGGCGTACTACACATCTTCATGCCACTGCTACTGAGAGATTTAAGACTTCTCATACCACTGACTAGTTGATTTCATTAAGTCAGTATTCCCCTGTAGATGATATAGAAATGTTCAGATATGACATGATGAGTTTTATGTTGTATTATTGAGATTATTCCACAAGTACCTCAACACCCATTTCTCAAAATGGTGGAATGTTTTTTCGTTTGTGTAATCATTCACCATGAGCGAATTTTTTTTAGCATGATTGTCATAATTGTATCAACTGATAGTGGAATCGCTTTTTTAGACCAAATCTTAAGGTTTTAATCTTTAAAGATGCTGGTCCCAAGTTATTTATTTCACCATTAACCATTGATACTATTAATAGGCTCTCTTCTTGTTACAGTTTTAGATAGGTGTGTTCTGTTGTGGTTTTGAAATCTTCATAGATTATATTGATGCCTTTAATTTCATCACTTGCTTTGAATTTACCAAGTGATTCATTTATATACATGCATTGTGATGCATACACTAAATTCAACGTCTCATGTGTATGTAGTGTTATTTATTTACCTCTCAAACTCATTTTCTGTCAGTGAATTGATTCATCCATAAAAAGAACTATTTTTATAAGGTTAAATGTAGTCAATTTATCATAGAGTCAAGTTTACAGGCCTAGTACAACCAATAGTAATATTAGCAAAGATCGGTGCAGCTAAACATGATCCGAAAGTGAAAACCTACCTGCTTGTGTTCTATATTCCTCTGACTGTTGAATGGTTTATTTATGTAACATTTGTCATTCAGACAAAACCAAAGCACATAGTACATATGATATTTGTGCTTGGAGGTTTCAAACAATGTACAAATGAATTTTGTGTAGGACAAGCACGCAAATGGAGATATCATCTTGATCATGATATAAGAGATTATTTTGCTTAGCTTTAATAACTAAGTTCTTCTTTTTCAACGATGCATTAGCATGATAAGGGATTACTTTGATTAACTTCAATGCCTCACTCTTATGATATGCTTCGTTTTTTCTTAAATTAGCTCCGTTAATAGTTACAACATGCGCTGCATGAATACCGGTATGTACATCTTATGGCAGGTCTGGCAGTGTACACTGAACAGTATTATAACCTTGAAGGCAGGTGCAAATTTGCTTGTGACAAGTATCTTTTGTGATAGATATTGGGATTAGTGCTAGAGTCATTATTCCATGTATTTTGCATGTCTTGCAATCACTCTCGTCAGAAGGAGTGTAATTGTGAACTGTTTATAAATTGTTTATGAATCATGTATTTTACATGATTCTGTTCTATTTTTTCTTCATTGATTCTATCACCTGGTTTAAGACTCAGGACTGGAACTTAACGGGGGGGGGGGGGGGGTTGATAATTTGATCACTGTATGGAACATTTGAAATTCATGCCCTCTAATATCTCTTGACGACAGCTGAATACATTTGATATCGCTGCTATATCATTTATGATATACCTATTCATCCATTTTTGTGATTTACACAACACTGTTTTGTTTTTGAATATACAAATGATATAAGTGGAATGTTGATTTGTTTTTAAACCAGTTTTTATATGCTGCATTATCTCTTGTCAGAAAGAATATAATCTATAAAATATTTATTCATTCATTGTGTGTATGTTACACGATGCTTCTTTCTTGTACAAAAATCTTCTTAGTGGATTAGTTCTTTTTCTGTTTCAGCCAACTGGCTTGAAAATGCTGCAATGACTCTCGTCATAAAGAACATTCTTTATCAAGTATTTATTTTTCCACTGTGTATTTTATGTGATGCGGATTGCATATCCAGTGTTCCTATGGAATATTGAATCTCCTGACTTGGGTGAGCCCTGGCGCACTAAGTTTACAGAGCTTCCAGATTCCCATACACTGCTGTGTATCAAGGGTATTTGAATTCATATTTGACTCGCTATGGCACTATAATGGTATGTTGAGACTATATGATATCTGTTTGGAATATTTATGAAGATTTAAAAAGATGGACAGTCTATTGTCATGGTAACATGTGAAAAATAGGAGCCGAGAGATGTATATGATGTCAATGACATTTGGATATGTATTATTATTTTGACCATGAGAGAGTTGATTTTAATATCAAGTGCGAACCCATGGAAAACAACATGCATTTTTATAGTTAGAAAGAAAAGGATATATTGAAAAAAATACAATGACTGATTTGATTTTAAGTTTTTACCCATCCAATGAGGTGAGAAAATCGTGAGAAAACTTATGTTATGTGTGGTGCATTGGATGTGAACGATTAAAATTTGTATGATGATAAACAAGTCTTTGTTACTCGTTTTACTCATTGCTTCCATTATGTCATCACTTCATTGCAAGAAATATAAAGAGCTAACAGAAAGTATGTATTTTTGGGTTTTCTGGGGTGATTTCAATTTTCAAAGGTAATTTTTAGGCATACACCTAGAGTATAAGCCATTTCGTAATTGCGATTGCGCATGAGCAGATTATTGCTTTTAGTAAATGACCTCGGGTCAATTTCCAACCTCACAGAGAAAAATAGGTATTCATTGGATAGTCGATCACATCTCAATCTATATTCATGCAAATATGGTAAGAGCTATTCAGCTCTGAGAAGGTAGTGAAAGAACATTCCACTATGTGCATCTGCTTCTATTGTTGTTCCGGGCACACTGTAAAATGTCTTTACATCCATCATCCAACACAACTTCATGAAAAACAATCCCAGTGAGCAGTCTGGTAGTACATTGTATTTATTCAGTGCATTGTTCGACCATGGTGTAATTACAAAATGGTCTACAATGTATTAAGAATCGCATGCTCCATTCTGCAAATGAATGAAAAACAAGTCAGACAAAAATCTTGGAACCAGAGGGGATTTGAACCTGCAATCTACTGCTTACCTGCCGCGGGCAGCGACGTAACCACGCAAGCTATTTTTATTTTACGGATCAAGACATGGTAACATTGAAACAATTGCCTACACTAAAAGTCCAATTTACAGGATGGAACACGCTATCTTTACTACTACTGGGTGTATGCCTAAAATTTCCTTTTAGAATAAAAAGTATGTACATGTAGTTTGCATCATATGCACATGAGAAGTAAAACACACGCACACACACACACACACAAACACACGCCCAATATGCCCGCATATGCACACTGTGGTGTCTTAGGGGAACAACGCCACAAAACAAACTTGAGGAGGTGATTGACCACTTAATTTTTTAGGGAAATTGAACTTTATAGTAAAATGTATTCACAGAAAAAAATCACTGGCCCTATTTAAGAGTTATTAAAGGTAGTGTGGCCAACTTGAAAAAGGCATCGGCAGTATACCCTCACAAAATGTACATATGAATATACACACACGCACGGACACACATCCATATGCATAATTATATCATCATGATCATAATTGGTACATTCCCATATACGCACATGTATACAAACACATATGTAACACATTCCCACACATACGTACACACCATAGTTACAGACAACCAAAAAGTAGATCCCCCTAGCATTAATTTTGTTCATATATTTCAAGGAGTATTTTTCTGATTTGCTCATTCAAATGGCAATGGACAAAGAATTGTCTTACGCCAAAAGAAATGAGATGTGTTTTCCAATTGATAGCATTATGGTGTGAAATCGTACATTTTATGAAAAAAAACGTGTGAACAAATGATTGCATGTTTGTGAATTTAGTCAACTTGTACACGAATAACAAGAGAATCACGTATAGGTACGCCAATGAAGTTTCCAGGACATACAGTTGTCCTCAAAATTATTCATACCCTTGTTAATTTTTATGATTCTTTTATTTTTGTGATGAAATGAATGCATTTTGTCAAGTGTGTATATCAGTTATATGTGACCAACATGTGAAGGAATAACAACAATACACAATTCAAGAAATTCATCATTTCAGGGGTATTTTATTCATGGATTTTCAAAAAATGCCATGTTCAAAATTATTCATACCCTAGGTTTACTGAGTCCAATGTCTTTCTTTAATAGTCAATAGCATAGCCTTTGTTTCTTATGACTGCTTCTAGACGGTTCTTGTATGTGTCCACAAGCTTCCTGCATGTCTTCTGGGGGATGTTGGCCCACTCTTCCTTGGCAAAAGCCTCAAGCTGGGACAGGTTGGTCGGTTTCCTAGCCAACACTCTGGTCTTCAAGTCTCGCCACAAGTTCTCAACTGGATTCAGGTCAGGACTCTGACTTGGCCATTCGAGGACTTTGACATCATTGTCCTTGAACCATTTCTTTACTACCTTGGCGGTATGTTTTGGATCATTGTCCTGCTGGTACTTCCAATTAGGGCCAAGCTGGAGTTTCTCAGCGGATTCCTTCACGTTTTCATCAAGGATCGTGATGTAATCCTCCTTTCTCATAATTCCTTGGACCTTGACGAGGTTGCCTGTGCCACTGGAAGAGAAGCATCCCCATAGCATTATGTTTCCACCACCATGCTTGACGGTGGGCACAGTGTTCTTTGGAGTGTATGCTTCTCCTTTTTTTTCCTCCAGACGTATTCAACATCCATATGGCCAAATACCTCCAACTTTGTCTCATCAGACCACAGGATGGTTGACCAAAAGCTGGAATCTTGCTTTAGATGACCTTTAGCAAAGGCTAGGCGAGCCTCCAGATGCTTCTTCCTGAGCAGCGGGGTCTTCCGAGGCCTACGTCCATGGAGACCTCCTCTGTGCAAGACTCGCTCAATAGTGGACCGTGACATCTTCGTCCCTGCCTGGTCAAGCGTTCGAAGTAGGGCCTTGGTTGTGGTCCGGGGGTTGTTGTTGACCTCTCGGCAGATTTTCCTGGCAAGTTTGGGGGACACCTTTCTCTTCCGGCCACGCCCACAGAGGTTTTTAACAGTATTGAACTTCTTGTGCTTGTTGATAATGCTCTGCACGGTTGCCACAGGGACATCATATTGCTTCGAAATGGCCTTATAACCCTTTCCTTCAATGTGGGCACGCACAAGACGTTGCCGTAGGTCCTCACTGAGCTCCTTCTTCTTGGCCATGATGATCAGAAACTGAGAATGACCAGAACACGTTTCCTCTATTTAAAGTCTTATGGAAAGATGCTATGTGTTTGACAATAGTTTAACATTTGGTCAACAAAAAAGGTATTTAATCCATTGGAACATCTTGAAATAACTATAGGACAAAGATTAACACATTCTCAGGAAAGGAAAACAATGGATACTATGAAGAAAGAACATATTTGTTGAGGTATTGTCAGGGGTATGAATAATTCTGAACATGAGGGAAAAATAACTTTTGGACTTATCTATTATTATGCAAATGAAGTTTAGCCAACTCATATGTGGATTTGTGCATAGCAACAAGTAGACAAAAGATACACAGGAAGTACCAACATAATAGCTTTTACAAAGGAAGAATCTAACAAAGACTGTTATTTTCAATGGGGTATGAATAATTTTGAGGACAACTGTATATCTTATTGTAATATTGCATGGGCATAAAGGCAACCAAGAAACTCTTGACTCACTATCCGTCTAGGCAATAATATTATGCGTTGTACCTATAATATCCACTGTTTTGCCGATACGGCTCCCCTATTCAAAACACACAACCTCATTTAAGTGAATGATATACATTTTCTTCAGACTGCAATATCCATGTATAAACGGTATAACATAGACAGCTACCTTTGTATTTCACATCAATATATTAACGAAATTCCCGTTTGCACCTTTATAACACCCGAAATTCAAAAGATTTCCATTAATGTAGCAAAAAGACCGTGCGAACATACCAGTCGGTTAGGAACAGCGGCCGAGTCGTATGGCAAACTCAACATTATACGCCTACTTAACTGTTCTTCATTCATTTGATTCAAAACTGCTCTAACGTACATGATTTTGAGACAGGTATACGGATCATACATTACTCCGTGCCCTTTATTCATCGAATACTACCAATGTAGATATACTGACCCTGTTATCAATGTACGGTATGTAAATATGGGTTTTGGAATTAAGTGGGGGTGTAGAGTAATAAAGTTTTTTTGTAATTTAGGGCTAGGATTACTTTGCCATAATAATTTACATATCTGCATTAATAGTGTTATGTAGAGCCAACGAATCAACTATTTTATGCCATACTACAATATCGGGCTGAATTATTTTGTTCAACCATGGCGCTTTGGATTTCAGTCCATTTTCAATCCATAAACTATGAATTCAGTACTTCATTTATTACACTTTGTAAATCCGAACATTGAATGTATATTTACTGCTTATCTTCTATGTGACCCTCATTTGCCCACTGTGTACAATGCATTGCTAGTTTTATATCGGACATAGAGTTTAGCTTGAATCTTGACGATTCATTGCATGTTAATAATCGAGAGGTCCACCATCTGCTTCGATCACCTCGGAACACTTCTTCAGCACACAGTTTATATGCGACGGGGATCCGGGTTGTTCCATCATAGACTTTGAACTCGTCATACGTCCCTGCACCTAGCAAAACCACCAAATACCATTTGGATTGCTCATATCCGAAACCGTGCTAAGTACATGCACATTTTAACAGCCAGTCGGCAGGCCCCAGAAAATACGCTTTTCTTTTATTTCCAGCTCGGTAGTCGTGATCTGACCTCTCGAACCACAAAAGAGGTCTCCTTTTCAAACTGCGATATCTCCATGAATAAACCATATTTTTGTACGCTTCCTTTTGCAACTGTATTGTTGGAGGTCGAGAAAAAAACATTTAATAAAAACAGGCAGAAAAATATTGCAAATTCGAGATAAATATGTGGTTCTAATTCAAAAAAGAAAAATGAAAATAAACTCTATATTTCAATGTCAATCGCTTTTAAGCCCCAAACACTTATAAATCATCTGAAGCGGAATACCAGTATTTTTCAACCTCTCCTTTTAGAAGGGTCAGGATCCAGCAAAATATCAACCATGTTCAAATCCAAAATGCGTGAGACATGACGAAGTTGTGAACGATCCTAACCAGCCAATCATAGTCCACGGTAATAACGAAATCCCAACGGCGACTATGATTGGTATGTTCACAAAGTACAATAGATTCCGTTTCAGATCATCTGTAAGTGTTGGGGGCTCAAAAGCGATTGACATTGAAATATAGAGTTTATTTTCATTTTTCTTTATTTAATTAGAACCACATATTTATCTCGAATTTGCAATATTTTTCTGCCTGTTTTAATTGAATGTTTTTCCATACTTGGTAAATTTCGACCTCCAAAACAAATTAACATACAGTTGCAAAAGAAAGTGTACAAAAATATGGTTTATTCATGGAGATATTGCAGTTTGAAAGGGAGCCCAAATAAAACTGGAATCAAATACTTCGCTGGAGTACTGGCATTCTAAAGCTGTAACTGGTGTTGCCGTCCAATTTGTAGAAGGGTTAGGATCCAGCAAAGGCTGAGAGCTTACATATATATCGGTTGCGAAGTCCGTACGATTTCACTTTAAAGACGAATAGCACAGATGTTTTATTTTTGAGCCCAAACAATATTGGAATCAAAATCTCCGCTGGAGTATTGGCTTTTTAGAGCCGTAACTGTCGTTGCCGTACAATCCATAGAAGGGTCAGGATCCAGCAAGGTCTGAGAGCTTACATATTAAAAAAAAAAAAATAGGCCTGTTTTTGAAAGCAAATAACATAAAAACTCCTTTGCGGATTTCGAAAAAAAAAACCACGAAAATATTTATTAAGAAACATAATAATGTCATTTCCTGTCTAAAAAAATCCTGATCAGTATGCTTACAGAAGACACCAGCAAAAGATCTCTCGAGCATGTCGAATTACTTTATAATCTAGGTGCAGCAAAATCTGCGCGTGATATTTCGCGAGACGACAAATAAAACGCTCACGATTTCTATAGAACGAGCGAGCGCTGCCGATTGAAGGTAAAGCTTTATCCTACATGTATTAGCAATAGCCTATAGAGATTGGGACATTGATAAACGAGTAGTACTGGTATTACATTCAGGTACCGACTTAGGCTGCTGTTGTACGAGCGCGGTTGTTGTATACGTTTGAACGAATCGGCCTGATTACCACAGATCTATAAGAGAGGAAATCTGAGCTTCGCCGACTTAACGTGGTAGATATGGAACTATCGACAGTGTTTTCCAACGTCGTTGATACCGACGTCGACTATGGTTTCGGGAACGACACGGATGGAGGCGGGCCCGCCCCGTACGTTGCGGCGCTGAAGATGACCAATAAGATCATCCTGACTGCCATTCTGGTATTTCTGATGCTGGGTATGGGATGTCTCGTCACACCTGCTGATTTCAAAGAAGTGGTGAGGAGTGATGTTTAAGTACACGGAGTACCATCAGCCGTTTCATTAATGCAGATTCAATATGGGGAGACCGGGTGAAGTACGTAGGACATGAATTTTCTCTTATAAGTTTTCTTTTATTCAGAATTGGGAACTCATGTTTTGTACCTTAAGATTACCGATGCTAGGCCACATGATGGGTTGATGATTCATACTGCTGCAAGTTTCATATTTGTGTAATAAATGATTTGTAAAAAGCTTCTGAACGGGGAGAAGTGGGCCACCTCAGGGGGAAGTGGGACATCGGTTGGGGTAAAGTGGGATGGCTAGGGAGAAGTCGGAAAAACAATAACTAATAAGGTTGACAATATCACATTGCGCATATCTGTATGTAGTAAATAGTGGTTGTAATAATGATAATTTTATACATACATTAGTGGAGAAAGGAAAGTTGAGGGTAAGGGAGAAAAATTAAAGGGAGAGAGAGAGAGAGAGAGAGAGGGGGGGGGGGGGGGAGAGAGTGGGGGCGACAATGAGAGTATACATAAGGAAAGAGTGATAGAGAGAGAGAGAGAGAGAGAGGGAAAGAGAGAGAGAGAGAGAGAGAGAGGGGGGGAAGAGAGAGAGAGAGAGAGAGAGAGAGTGGGAGGGAAAAAAATAAGGGGTGGGGAGGGGAGTATATATCTGTATCAACCGATTTACAGAATTTAGGTAATAGACGCACCGTATATCAATATTATGGCGTACATATTATACATGATTGTTGTTTTTATTAGTAAATAAACCTTCCTTTCCGCTCCTCTATGTTGAATCACATATGACCATAATCATATACGTTTTTATTGATCTTACATATTTTGATTTTCAAGACTCTAGCTAGATTGCAGTACATACACACATATACACACACACTCTCTCTCTCTCTCCCTCTTCCTTTCTCTCTCTCTCTCCTTCTCTCACTCTCTCTCTCTCCAATATTCTCTCTATAAACAAGTATATATCTCTCTCCTTCTCTTTCTCTTTCCTGTCTGCCCCCCTCCCCCCCTCCCCCCCCCTCCCCCCCCCTCCCCCCTCTCCCCCCCCCCTCCCCCCCCCTCCCCCCTCCCCCCCTTCCCCCCTCTCTCTCCCTCTTTCTCAATCTCATTCTCTCTCACTTTATCTATATCTCACTCTCATTCTCTTCTTTCTCTCTCCTCTCTCTCCTCTCTCTCTTTCTCTCACATTATCTATATCTCATTCTCTTTCTCTTCTTTCTCTCTCCCTCTCTGCCGCCCCCCCCCCCCTCTCTCTCTCCCCTCTCACTCTCACCTCTCACTCTCTCTCTCCAATATTCTCTCTATATACAAGTGTGTCTCTCTCTCTCCTTCTCTTTCTCTTTCCCTGTCTGCCCCCCCCCCCTCGTCCCCTTCTCTCCCCCTCTTTCTCAATCTCATTCTATCTCACTTTATCTATATCTCACTCTCAATCTCTTCTTTCTCTCTCATATTATCTATATCTCACTCTCATTCTCCTCTCTCTCTCTCCCTCTCTGTCTCTTTCTCTCTCACATTATCTATATCTCATTCTCTTTCTCTCTGCCGCCCACCCCCCCCCCCTCCCCTCCCTCTCTCTCTCTCTTCACTGTGCAGCTCAAGTCCCCAGCGAGCATCCTGGGGGTACCTTCATGTTATGGTGGC